>VZRN01001083.1:7863603-7935967 GCA_013397935.1 Dasyornis broadbenti | reverse complement strand
CTCGCCACGGCGGGGAGCGCAGCGCCGGGACAGCCGTCGGGGCAGCGCCGGGGCCCGGGCTTCTCCGCCCGCTGGTGGGGCTGCGGGAGAAGGGTCTGGGGAGAAGGGTCTGGGGAGCACCCCCAGGGACGGAACCCACCAGGGAGCAGCGCCTCGGGCCTGGCCCCTGAACTCGGACAAGATGCTCCCGGTCCCGGGCGCCGTCCTCCCGGCGGACGCGCAGGTGAGGTGGCCCAAGGATGCTCTGGGGGGGTCCCGCGTGAGCCCCGCGCTCCGGGCAGCAGCGCGGCCGCCGGTCCCGGCCTTGCCCATACAAGGCAGCTCACGGCAGCGCTGCTCCCGCTGGCGGAGCTGCTTGGGCTCACCTCCCGCCCGGCGCCCGGCGGGATCCCGAGGGGATGCGCGGGGAGGGAAGCAACGATCCTGGAGGCGCTCGCCCTCCGGCATCCAGCCCTGCGAGCCTCCTGCCTCCCGCTCTGCAGCTCTCGGGTGCCTACGAGCTGCTGCTGAGCTTTCCCCCGAGGGAACCCCGGACAAAGCCCGAACTCTGCCGCTTCAAGCAGCACGACGGGACGAGGGCCCTGTGCCTGCGGGGAGAGGAGCAGGACGGATGGAGTTTTTCGGGACGGAGCAAGAGCCAGACCCCGGTCCCAGGCAGATTTCCCCGTGGCAGTATTTCGGCTCTGCTCCACGATCAACACGTCCCCACGTGGCCAGGCGCAGTCTGCAGCGTGGCGCTGACAGCCCCGTCCGCCGACACCACCGAGCTCTCCGTGTGGCTGGAGTGTGCCCCAAGTCGGGGGGCTGTCACCTTCCCCGTGACCCTGGCAGTGGCAAAGGCTCTGTGGCATTTAGGGACTTGCCCGGGTCTCAGGAAGCAAAACGTGTTATTTTTTCTTTGTGGTTGAGAAAAACCCTTGGCCAGACCCTGGTCAGATCCCAGCACCATGCTGGCAGCAACAGAGACCAAAGGGTGACACATAGAAATTCAGTTTCTAGTAACTCATTAGGGCTGGTAAAACCCTAGAATAGATACCTGTGGGGCTGAGCCCCAGCAATGAGAGTAGCTCTCAGGATGAGGTTTTGGGTCCGGATGCGGTTTAGCTGGGTTTGAGGCTGAGTACTGGGAGCAGTCCCAAACCAGCGCCCTTTATGTGGGCAAAGCTGCACTCCCCACACAAGAGTGGCTGTGCTGTGGTGGGGTGTGGGGAGGTGACCAGCCGCTGGTAAAGGAAGGACTCAGGATTTCCACCGCTGAGAGGAGGAGGAGCTTTGAGCTGCCGCTGGCTATTGTTGGCCCCATGTCTCACACTCTAGGCACACTGGGAAACCCCAGGAAAACCCTTGCCCCAGCTGGCTTATAGGAGCCCTCTTGCTGCAAAGTCCAAGACTCAAACTGCCCGAATGTACCAGAAATTAAGGTTGCACTGAGTTTTTCCTGGGATCTTTGTTGCTTTATCCCAATACAAGGTTCTTCACAGTCTCAGGAAATGGTACCTGTGCAGCTAACCCAGCCCTTGTCCTCATAGCTTTTGAATTCACTAGCTAATCCCAACTGTGGTTGAAAAAGCAAATGTTTTGTGAAAATACATGGCACAGAAGAGATGCCACCAATAATAAAATGCCCCATAGCAAGCACAACCCATAATGAGACACCAGAAAATCTCAGCAGGAATCACTCACCCTGAAGTCAGCAATCCCTAGACAAAACTGGGCTTGTCCTAACTCCATGAGCTGCTGTCTGCACTGCTCCCAGCACAGATTCCCTTTGCTCCTGCTGTCCGGCAGCGCCTACTCCCACTCCCCGTCTGGGTTTGCAGCAGGGCCACAGAGGAGCTCAGGCTGCTGCGCTCTGCCCACCCCAGCCTCTCAATGCAGCCTTTCTTCACTGCCTGCGGAAATCCACTTCCTCCAGCACCATTAGCCTTACAAATAAAACCCCGAGTAATTTTGGTCTGGGCATTTTTCTGCCTCTCCCTTCTGCGCCGAGTTGCCTCGCAAGCAGTGAGAGCAGTGCAGAGCTGGGAGCAGCATGAGCACATAAAACCCTGTCTGTCGGCACCAACTGGGGCCGCACACACAAACGGGCAGTGTGTCTGCTTCAGGGTCCCTCTGCCAATTTGCTATGATTCTTTTCCCTTTGTTTGCCCGGGGCGAGGAGGAGTGGATGGATTTGACCCCACCCTGACAGGACAGCTCCAGCTCTCCTGGACTCAGAATTGAGCCATAGCTTGGTTCTCTCCTCAGGGTGGTACCTCCAGCTGTGTGATCCTGCACCCCCTGCCCAGCCTTTCATGTCATGCCATCGATCTTTGATGCCACTTCTACTTTGTGATCTTCTCTCAACTCTAGTGTGGCCTTGGCTCCCTGCTGCCCTTCCAAGGCCTGACCTGCTGGGCAGTACTCACTTCCTTCACCTCCCTTGGCCCCATTTCTCCAAAGGCAAAGGTGTGCAGGGACAATCCAAAGCACAAGAGGCCCCTGTCCCTCCTTCCTTTCTATAAAAACCCTCTGGGTGGGCAAATGCAGTTCTTGCTGCAGGGGCTTCCATAGGTCTGTGATCATCCCACAATGCTCTATTGGGCAGCTTTCATAAGGCTCAGCACCACGGAGGTCTGGGGTCACATCCTGAGCCCTGTAGGGCTGCTCAGGGCCAGGTCAGGGCATCCTCCAAGCCTCGCATACCATGGAACCAGCAATTACACAGCTGGAAGGACCTAGGAGCTGCTCAGGGCTAGGCAGGCTTCCTGATGTCCAAACTTCTCCCAGCCCATGCCCTGCTGCACTGGAGAGTAGGCTCCCTGCTGACATGGGGCTCCTATTAAGGCAGCTGGCTAATTAATTTCTCCTAATGATGTGAATGGTTCCTCCACTGCAGCTGTGACTCCTGAAGTAAGCAGGGCCAGGGCTGTCTGATGCCAGAGCTCCCTGCTGTTGCTGTGTTACTGGGGTTACACAACCTCAGAGAAGGGCAGGCTTCCCAGGCCATGCATGCCGTGGGTATATCCAGCAGCTTCTGGGCAAAGGGTCTTCACCACAGCTCAGTCCCTACCGAGGAACAAAACCAAACAGCATGGGAGTCTCCCCGGCACTTTCCTGCCAAGCAAGGTGCTCCATAGCTGCATGTGGCCAGTGGAAAATAACTGGCTGCTGTGACAGTGGTAGCTGAGCAAGGCAGCCTGCTCTGCCTTTTCCCTGCCACAGGAATTTGGGATAATTCCCTTCACCTCTAAATGGGGGATCAGTGATAGAACTTCATGGAAACCTGTGGGAAAGAAGTCTGCTGCATTTCTCTCTCCCCTAGCTGGGTGAGGAGGATCTCAGGTGGCAGGTCCAGGCAGAGCGTGACACCCTGGGGTGCTGTGTCCTGCAGGCAGCAATTGGGCTGGTGCTATCCCACTGTCCAGCGGAGGCTCCAGCACCGCTGCATGCTCTGAGCATGTCTGTGCTGTTTTATGGGTTTTCCTAGTACTGAAGTATCTGTGCTTGGCATTTATGGTGCTGTTTCCAGGGCTGCTCATCCCTGTTCCTGCAACTCTTGCTTTGCCCTGCTCTGCCACTGTTGGCTGGTTGTCCCTGTCCCCAGCACAGTGCCATCTGTCAAGGTGCTAGCACTGCCTCCCCTTTTTGTTCCCTCGGCTTTCAACCCTGCAGCCAGGTATACACAGATGCCCTGAGGAGGCATCTTCCTGCCTGCCTGGGCAGGTTGGGTGCTGGGCTGTCCCTCCCCAGCACACACTCGCGTAGCACCCCATATCTAATCTGCCCCTGTCTCGTGCTCTGCTCGTGGCCACCTGCCTTCTCAGTCAGGAGACCTGGTTTCTATTCCTGTACCTTACCTCAGCCCTTGCTTTACAGCCTGGTCTGGCAGCTTTCCAGGGCTAGACTGGGTGGTCAGCACCCCTAGTTCAGCACCCCCAGTTTTGCTGCCTGCACAGCAGCTCACAGAGGCCACAAGGGGTGCAGGGAATTAACTTGCTGCCATGAAGAGTTTCACTGTGGTCCCCGAGCAGGCTGCAAGGTCGGATCTATGCCTATGCCTCCCACCTGGACTCCTCACAGCAGACAGTCTGCTCAGCCTCTCTCAGCCAGAATGGGGATGGGGACACTGTGGGCCTCAGCCCTGGCTGGGGGAGCGCTGGAGCCTGCAGCAAATGCAGCCCTCTGGCATCCTGCCTCTATCAAGGTCCTGCAAGGTATCCCACTGGAGCTGAGTATACAAAGCAGTTGCTCCTTTTACCAGATCCTGTCTCTGTGAGCCTCACTTCATCACAATGAGGGTGTTTGCCCTACAGCATCCCTGGGTGCATCTGGCACCTTCCTGAAGGGCTCCAGAAATCTCTTCTGCTGCTTGGATTTCTTTTTAATTCCAGGAAAAGAGATCAGGCTCAGCTAGTATCTAATCAGCAGCTATTCCAGTTCTGCTTTTAAATGAAGTGAAGAGCCTTGGTTTTAAATCCCACTATATGGTTTTATTTGCACTTATAGTCAAGCTCCTTTTCCTTGAAGAGATTGTCTAATTACCGTTGGTTGGTAACCATAAAATGTAATAACTGGCAACAAAAGATAATTAATACATTTAATGAAGTAGTTTGCTAAGCAATAGGATATAACTGCTTTAATACCGACAGGTTACCGTTTATGCTGTTACTTTTTAAACATTATATTTTTCCATTTTACTAGGTTGTTTGGGAATGGAGCTGTTACACTTAAATTGAAATTGAATTCATTTAGTGCACCAAAATAGCATTGTAGAAGGGTTTGGGTGCCTTTTCAGTGAATCAGAGCACTGGTTTGACATGCATTCTGTAGGACACTGATTTAAGTGAGGTGCTATCCTCAGACAGTGATAGCCTGTGCAGGAGGATACATCCACACCAGGGAGTCCTGCTCCCACGGGCACTTTCTCTGAAATCCTGGGTGAATCCTTTCTCATCTTTGTGCTTAGCTGTCACCTGGGTCTCTGTGCACCTTTTCCAGTGGTGGCTGCAGCCTGCACCTTGCTGCCCTGCTCTCCCTCAAGCCCCAGCAGCCAGCCTGCCATGGGCTTCCTCACCTTATGTGGCTCTCCTGCATCTCATCCTAAGAGGGATTTTAAAAAGTGTTCAAGTCTATGGACTGGAGCTGGGTTGGTGTTCACTTTTGGGGACTTCAGGCTGCTGTTTCTCTCAGACAGGAGAGAAGCTACAGAGGATGCTGCTGAGAGCAGCAGAGAGGTTGTGGCAGAAGCTTGTTGATGGGCTTGTCCAGCTGAGGCCCTGCTCCATGTCATTGTTTTATTCTAAGTGGGGTGGCTGCTGTGGCAGAGGATGGAGGACACGTCCCCAGTCTGCATGACTACCCTGGCACAGCAGTGACACTGGTTACTGGTTGTGCAAACCTTCCTCAGCCCCTAACTTGGCCCCAACCCTGAATCTTGGGCAGGGAGTGCAAGGTAGGAATGGCCTCATCTCCTGCAGAGCTGGCTTCCTTCACTCCTGTCTGTTATGGCATATTTTTACTGTATCTTTTCTGGAGCTGGTGGAAGCTCGGGTTGATGTGTGGAGGTCCCTCAGTGTTGTCAGGCAGTGCTGGAGAGGGGTCAAAGCTGTGGGCTGATGTTCAGAGCCCTCCCTTCCCTCAAGGAGCTGGGAGTTTCCCACCCTTGTCCAAGTCAAGGGCTGCTTCTTGGTTGGCTGCATCGCTCCTCCCCTGGGACCACTCTCTTCCTTTGCCCCTCTTGTTTCCCAGACAGAGGTCACTGCAGTCAGCACAGTCTGATGGGAGCTGCCGCTCCAAATCCACCAGCCCTGCCCTAATGTGGTCTGGGATCTCTGGTTCTCACCATGCGCAGGCTGAACCTGGAGGTTAGCACAGACATGGGGCAGGAGCAGGGCTGTAGCTGGGGGACCAGATCTGCTTCAGCAGGCACCTCAGTGTACCCAAAGCAAGCCCACCCGTGGGTCTCTGTCAGGGAAACAGAGATACTGTTACAGTCAGAGGTTCTGCTTTCAGATCCTGGTACAGTCATAGCTGCTTTATTATGGATCCAAGGGCGAGTGCACCCTTACCAGCTGTCCTAGGTTGCTGCAACTGTGAGGTCTTGGAGAATCACAGAAAAGGTGAAGCATCCACACTCTTTCCCTTTGCATCTGGAACAAGAAGGACATGGTTCCCTCTTGTCTCCAGAAGCTGATGAGGGTGATGCCTTAGGCAGTAGAGCCATGGCTTTCCTGGCACGTGGTGCAGGGAGCAGAACTTCTCCAGGAAGACGCCAGAGGAACAAGCTCTGACCTGCGTCTCTATAGGTAACCGATAAACAGCTAAAACCATCAGCACCCAGCGACTGGAGCAGCAACAACAGCGCCGAAGCTGGGGATTTTCCGACCTGTTGGGCACCAAGGCTCCAGAGCAGACCAGGAGCTGGACCGCTGAGGATCCCAGCCCCTGCGGAGTTTGTTGCATCTCCCCCAACAGAAGCAGCTGCAGCCGCACTCTGCTCTTCCCTCTGTACCACAGGGTTTGCACCGGATTTTCTTTACGTGACACTGAGTTGCCCTCTTGGATGGATGATAAAACTGGCAAACAAAGCTGTGGCATTGCAGCAACGATGTAGCAAATCTTAATGCAAGGCTCTTTGGAAGAGTGTTTTTATTTAAAACTGAAGTAAAATTCAGATGTGCTTATACTCTTAACACCTACAGCTCACAAGCACCAAGTTGCACCTCCGGGAGATTTCCCCAGGTGCATTGCTTGGTGACTGTCCTGGCTTTGGATGTGCCCTTACCCCTTAGGAGCTGACAGACGGGTGATGGGGATCTTTTGTCTGCCTGTCCCCGGGTGATCAGGATTTATTCAGTCCTTTGTCTCCTTGGTCATTTTAAGGCTCTTCCCTTTTCTATCGTCCCACCATCATCTCTTAATGTCTTGAATCTTTGTGTTAGTCTGGATTACGCTCCTTTTTTTCAGGCACTCCTTTGTTTCCTGAGTTGGGTGTGCTGTGAGGGCCTGGGCTGAATGGCTTGCTAATTGAGGTGCCATCAACACTTGCCATGCTCAAAGCGAGTCCCTTGTTCCTCCCCTGCCAATTTAAAATCTCTTATTCAATTCTCTACAAACCAGGTTTTACACACAACAGCGCTATATTACACCAGAGCCAGAGAAGCCCATCCACCCAGGGACCATTTCCTTGGCAGTGATGGACACCAGATAATTTTGTGGGAAGAAGCCAAGTGGCTTCTTAAGAGTGAAGCGCTTAGAGAAATACTAGTCCCATTAGCTCTTCTTCTTGCAGACAGCAGGAAGCTGTGCGTGCAGCAGGGTGGGGTTTGTCCCCACACATCATCCTGTCACACAGCACCTCGTGGCAGAGGTGTCAGTTCCTGGTACTGTGGAGAGATGCCCTGGTGTGTAGGGCCCAGACTCATCTGCCTTCCCTCTGACTTTCCTTTTGTGCAGAAAATCACGCTATGAAAAGCCCGTGTACATTAAGGAGACAGAGGAGTCCTGCAACTTTATCCTAATAAAGGGAGAGAGCCCACTGGGGCATATCCCCTTGGGGTTTCTCTCTCGAAGTTTCACAGGACGCAGCCTCATTTTATCCTAAACTCCTGATCGCACATTGCCCCCTTCCTTTCCCCACTGACTGAAGTATCAACCTCCCCCAACCACCTACCACATATTCCCCCCTTGAACCCCCCATTTCCCCCTAAGGTTCGGAAGTTCAGGCTATCCAGGTTCTGCGGATCCACCAGTAGTTCAGACTGTCTGGGCTCTATAATAGATTTTGGGTGGACCTATTTTTCTATTACCTTAAAGTTCAGGAGTTCAAACTGCAATCAAACTGTCTGGGTTCTGTAACAACTTGTTCGGCTTGAGGGAGGTAGAAACATTAAGACCCATTTCTCCTAAAGACAGAACCTCACCCATAGGGTTGCTTGTAAAGACATTAGCACCCATCTTTCCTATCACTTTTCTAGTCAGAAACTGGCATGGTGGTTTCAGAGTTGTTCAGGCCTTTGTCCAAGCTAGCTTTCCACGAATCTTTCCTTTGCATGACTCAAGTCATGACTTGCCACCCCGTGAGAGGCTCTCCCGGGCGCAGGCCAGCTATTCAGAGCAGCACATAGCCAGGCTTGCCACTGGCCAGGCACCTGGCCACCACCTTTCCTGTTTACCCCATGGTGACAGCACGGCTCTGTGCCTCTCTGGCTGCGTAGGAGCAGGTAGTTGAGTGTTTACTGAGCAAGCATCCACCAGTGCCCAGCCAGCATCCGGAGCTGGTGGGATCCCACCCCATGCTGAATAGCAGTGCTGGGTTTAAGGCTGGAAATTGTCACATGAAGAACTGTGCCTTTTGGTGCCTAATCCCAGGAAACGCAGTGCTCACCTCTTCCTTCCAGGTGTTATTGGTGTAAGTGTATCCTACGCCTGAGCTCCATTGCAGAGCGGCTCGCTTTATTTGGAGGCACATTCTGGCCGTGCACAGCTGGATCCAGGCGAGGCCAAAGGGAGCATCACTTAGGCCTTTGGTCTTCATGTTTAAGTTGCCCCAGCTGGGGTTCCCTGCGAGAGCTTGTTCTCCGAATGTGCTGAGCAGGGTTGTGCATCCCTGCAGGAGCCCTCCTGGGACTGGGGCCCCAGGCTGGGGAAGCACAGCTCCGTCAGGCTGCTCTAGGGTTTTGAATTCTCCAGCTGGTCAGGGTACTGCAAAGGTCTTGAGAGAGGGATGTATTGTGTCTTTTTTTAGGGCCTGTTAAGTGCTGTAGCTGGAAAAGAGCTCTGGCAACTGTGTCTGTTCTGAAGAGCTTTTAAAAACTGCTGAAATTTCCCCAAAACAGTAAAAGAATGGGCTGCTTTGCTGGTGGATGAATGTTTCTTGGTGACAGCATCTGCTGTGGATGCTTCTTCCCTGTGCAGAGAAGGGGCATGATGACAGATTTGCTTCAGTACCTTTATTTTTTCCTGTAACTGGCTCATCAGTCCTCTGTGGCTTGGGTAGAAATTTTCACAGAAATGGTCAAAATATTGACTATGAGATGGTTTTAAATTGGAGAGTCCATCCTGATGTGGCTACATTTCTCAGTTTTCTTCCTGTTTATACCCTGAAAAACCCTCACAGGATCTGTGTTTATGAACAGGCAGTGTAGGAGCCTTGTGGTTTTCCTCCTCCCGTATGCTGTCACACTGTTTGGCAGCTGTGGATCTGAGGGCATCCTTGCTTGCTGCAGGTTCCCTTCAGGGAAGCTGGCCCTTTTTGCTGTAGTGGAAGGCTGAGTATCTCCCCATTTCTATGACAACAGTTGTACTTCATGGTGGTGGTGACGCATTCATAAATAGCTCATGAAGGCGGCTCCCAAAGCACACCACCAGCTCTGTTAGCTGTAGTACTCTCTTGCTACCCATTTCACCTGTCCCTCTAGCAGAATCCCACACTGCTACTAAGATGACTCACAATATATGCTTTACCTTTGCCAGCCACAGTCTTTTTAAATATCACTTTTCTCCATTTCATTGGGCCAGGGGAACTAGAGAATCTACATCCACATTTTCTTCATTTTTTTTTTTCAGCACCACTTTTGACTCTATCTCAATGAACCAAAGAAGACTTATCTAAATTTCTTATGGAATCAGGTCTCAGGTGGTACTTTTAACAAACACAGATCCTCTAAAAAAGTTTAAAAGTTGCTCCAGTGTAGAGGGATTGGTGATGCTGACCCTAGAGAACAAGAGCACAGGACTTGAGGGGGGAGGAGGGTAAAGGAAAAGTCCCCTAGAACAGGTCCCTGCCTCAGAAAGGCCAAGAGGATAGAGAAGCTGTTTGAATCCCTTTCCCAAGTGTGATCCTGTGCTGAATTTAAAGTTAAAGGGATAAAGAAGTTGAGTTTCTGTCCTTCCTCTCTGTTTCTCCTCTCAGTGTGGGATCTTTGACAAACTTCTTTGTTCCATAGGAGAGGGTCAGAAGACAGCAGAGGCCTTGGTAACGCCATCACTTTTTCCTAGCACAGTGCTAGCCTCGCATCAGCCAAGGAAAGCCTCTGACTTCAGTCCATTGACTACTGCCATTCCTCAGACAAGCCTGGAGAAAAACTTGACTGCTGCAACACTCAATGCCACTGGAGCCCATGTTACAGAGGTGGAGGATGCCTTCATCCCTACCACACCCATGGCAGGCTCCAAGGCAGAGAGACTGCAGGCTTCCACCACTGCCAGTCCCGGGGACACCATAGTTACACATCCTGAACATGACAACATGAGCTTGTCAGTCAACAGCAGCACTGAAATCCCCTCCCCTACCTCGACGGCCAGCACTCTGGAAGCAAACCTGCCCAGCCATGAAGCCACAGAGCCTTTCAGCACAACTGAAGAAATGGATGATGCCAGCAGTGCAACTCCCACACCTTCTCTGAACACTGTGCCGGGTGAGGTTTTGCCTTTGCTGCTGTGCACAAAGTCCTGGCTCAAGGATGCACAATCTGGAAATGTCTGAGCACTCTCCTGGTAACTGGGGGGAGGGAGAAGAAGAGAAGGAGACACTAAGCAGAGCCAGTTCAGTGTGACTTGTTTGCAGAGATGTTAGTTCAGCACCCTCTTTGCAAACTCCATTAATTTCGGTATTAATTGTGCTGGCTGCTTTCTGATGAGGACATTGATTGTGTGCAGGGACATCCTTTATATATCTCATCTGAAACAATGTGCCTTAGCAGTGCTGCCCAGCTGGGCCCTTCTGGCACCAGGGCTGGGGGCTCAATGGGAGCCTTCCTGGCTGCATAAAGAATTGGGAAGCAGCTTACCCTTAACATAAAACATGGAGACGGGTGTCAGCTCATCCATCCCTGGGCAACTATGGGAAACCCTACCCTACCTTCAGATCCCTCTGAACAGTGTAGGGACTGGCTATAGGGTCTGCAATCCCAGTTTCACCCACCTTGGGGCTTGCCAGGCTGTCACACACCCCCAGTGCAAGGCAGATATTGATTGGCCATTAATTTGCATGGTGTTCATGCACAACTGCATCGTTTTCCCTGGCTTGTGTCACATGGTCCTGCTGTTCTGTGAAACACTGGCACAGCCTCAGGGTATGCTGCTACCCAGTCCCTGGGCAGCCCCTTTTTCCTTCCTCTAAAGAGGGATGAGAGGCCTTTCCCAGTGTCTTGCTCTGGGGTGATTCCCAGCTGTGTGTAGAGTTTGTCTGCTTGTCCTTTGTCCCCAAGGACAGGCCTTGTTAAGCCAGCTGAGGTTGGCTGACATTGCAGATTGGCATATATGAAAACTGAGAGGACTTTCTATGTGGTGTGGCTTATAGTGTGGCTTAGCTGTGAATGCGCTAAAGGTTCTGCTTGTTTTCCAAAGGGTTGACAATAAGCTGCTATTCCTATAGTCACAGCAGTCTTCCTTACAGTCTTGCTTCCATCTTGTCCAGTCCCACAGAACAGTGTGCTTGCACTTAATCCTTTGAAATAACTGCTTCTTCCTATTTTGCAGCAACAACTAATAGCTCTCAGCCAGGGCTTTTTGATGGGCAGACCCTGGGGCCCACAGGAACAAGGTCTGAAACTAAGGCAGGAACGAGCCCTGTGGGTGCCATAGAGGAGAGCACTGTGGAGCCCAGAACTTCCTCTGCTCCCGTCTCCACTGTATGGAGCACAACCTTTGCTACTGCCTCCAGTACTGTGACAGTGAGACCCCTTGTGACCAGCTCCACCTCTGCCAGCACAGCTGCCATCCCCACCAGCACATCTACACTGACACAGTCACTGGAGCCCAGGCATGAGAAAGCTTCTGTGTTGGATGTTGGTGATGATGACAATTCAGGTAAATGCTCTGCTTTTAATGGGCTGCCCAGGGAGGTGGTGGAGTCACTGTCCCTGGAGGTGTTTAAGGAAAGACAGGGTGTGGCACTCAGTGCCATGGTCTAGTTGACCTGGTGGTGTTCAGTCATAGACTGGACTTGATAATCTCAGAGGTCTTTTCCAACCTAATTGATTCTGTAATTGTTTTGTCCCTGTTCTCACAAAACATGGCAAAGGGCTGGGGCTATGTCAAATTGCTTCTTGGTTGCACTGAGCAGAACCAGAAAAGGCTGCTCCAGCCCTTGAGGGCTCTCCTTTGGCCTCATTCCATCGGTCTCCTTGCAGAGCTACCCAATTTGGCTGGTACAACAAGGGCTGATCCCTTGGTAATCACTGTGATCTCCGTCTTCATTGTCATGGTGGGCATCCTGGGTCTGGTGGGCTTCTTGAGATACCGCCAGCACAACAACCGCATGGAGTTCCGGCGCCTGCAGGACCTGCCCATGGTGAGTCACACCTTCAGCCCAGCCTGATGTGAGCTGGCTTGGCACTGACTGCTTTGCAGTTCCCCTTCTACTACATTAGCAATGCTTTGGGTATTTGCAGCAGTACCAATGCTGATCACACACTCCTGTTCCTTCTTAGGTCCCTCTCCTTCCATCCAGGGTTTGAATCAAGACAGCAAGTCTCAAGGCTGGGCACTAAAGAAGCTCTCTGCCTTCCCCTCACTCTGCAGGGGAATGCTGAGAGGTTAAATAGAGAGAGGAAAGAGAGCTCCATCCAAACTTGTCCTGAAATGACACCTTCCTAACCTCTCCTCCTGTTTTCTGATATATTTGCTTTGTGACTATGACAAGGCAGATTCTATGCTCTGTTCCAGGGAGGTTGTCTGTCTGTCTGTCTGCATTTGACCCTTTGGGAATATAAAAATATGTGAGGGTTTCAAAAGCTGGCCTAGCTCTGGGGAAGCTGCAACTAACTCCCTACACTTTCTGGAACAGAGGAGTACTGCAGCTAGCAAGCAAGCTGATGCTGTTTCACGCTGAGTGGAGTTTTCAAGAGCCAGGGTTTTCCACATCCCTGCAGCAGGCAGGCAGTTCCTGCACACACCTCTTCTCTCCAAATGCTGCAGCGGGAGGGAAACTGACAATCCAAAGATCCAGGAACTGCACAGTGACAGCATTTAAGTGGATGGCTGGGCAGGTGGCCACACTGTGACGGTGTGGCTGAGAAGGCTGTGCTGCCTGCACAGCAGTCTTCCAGGCTGGGACCATAATGGCATCGTGCAGACATCTCATTAAAGCACCCTCTTCTCTGCTTCTAGGATGACATGATGGAGGACACCCCTCTCTCCCTCTACAGCTACTAGGCAACCAAGCTGTCCACTGCCCAGAGGAAAAGGCCTTGAGGACTTGGTCCCAGACGATCTGCTGAGCAATGAGGGGCTGTGATTTGCACACAACTGAAAGATCCTTTTCAGATGGTTTTTGGTTTTAGACATTTTAAATAGTTCAGTGTTGAAGTTTCTATGCTGCAAATCAGAGCCTAAGTCTGGCCCTTTTCTCCAGGCTCTCCTCAAAACAATGCCTTGAAGACGTGTGTCCTCCTTTTAGTGTGGCAACCAATTAGCCAAGACAACCTTTGCCATGGTGTTCTGCATGGATCTGTTCTGTTCATCTTGGTGGCTACTGCTTTCAAAGGAGGTGAGCAAGTGATCCAGTCTAGGGCTCTAACACTGGTGGTGTCACCACAGTGCTAGCAAAGGAAACTGCTGTTTTCTGAGGAAGCCAAGGATGTGGAAATCAGTTCTCTTGGGCTCCGTCTTGTTCTGTATTTTTAAGGTTGTTTGTTTTGGAGTTTTTCTTGCACTTTTTTTGTTCTGTTTCAGCTTTAGTCCCAGGATTGGCATTGCCCATCCTGAAACACCTACCATGAGGATAAAAGACTGCTCTGCTTCCTTCCTACATGCATACCTTTTCTCTTTAATGAGGGAAAGCAGTTTTGTGGCCACTGGAGAAGTGCCCCTGCTACTTGATGTTGCTTTGAAGTTGCTGGAGGAAAATGAACATAATTTTAGCTTAACAAAGCTTGATAGGACTCAGTCTACTGCCAATTAGACACACTAATTTGGTCTCACCAAAATTAGGAAACTGTGTCTCCTACACTTGATTCTTTCAGCGTATGTGTAAACTCCTTTCCCAGGTTCAGTAAATGCTTTAGTCCATTTCCCTGCCTGAACTAACACAAGCCTTTCCTCAGGTATCTCCCATTTTGCTTCTAGAATCTGGTTGCTGGAAATTGTACAAAACTGGTACTTCACCCTCCCTCGTGTGCTATGCAAGGTCAAAGCTCCTCTGCTTTCTCATGTTGGTCTTTTGAGCCAGTTGGTGTCTTGTCATGAGGACAGATCCTGTATGTAGGTGCCTTCCTCCCCTTCCCTTTCTTGTTGTTAGGCTGATTAGATTCTGCACTTTTGCTTCAAAATATCACTGCTGTAGACTGCATCCAAGGCTCTTGAGGCCTCTCAAGGAAACCCACAGACCAGAGCCTCTGAGTGTAAGTCAGAGGATCTTATGGTGCCCTTGCCTCAGAAAGACCAGAGTGTGTGTGACATGACAGTCTTCATGTAATTACACCTGCTCCTGTTTTCTAACTCACATTTGACAGCAGGTAAATGGAAACACATGCCTTCTCTAGAGTGTTTGATTTTTGAGTAAGCCAGTTGCTCCCTCAGGATACAGCAAGGGCTAGAGTTTATCTGCCACATTGCTCTTACAAGCCTCAGTTTCTCCTCTCCTTTCAGTAACAACATCACTGAATCCCACAAAGGACAGATACCAGGCCTCACTTGCAAAAGAACCTTTTTTTCCCCAGTGCTGTTATTGGTTGACGTAGCAGGGAAAGGGGAATTTCCCCATCAGCTGAGCTCAAGTTATCAGGAAAGCCCGAAGATGGAGCAGAACCAGTCTGGGTCAAATAGATGAACTGGGTAAGGCAGCAGTTCCTCCTTCCTGTGTTACTGCTTCCCAAGTGGCTGACAAATGGCTGCAGTGCAGTTGGGGTTCGGCTGTTGGCTTTGGCCTTCCATCTGTGTGTTGTAAGGATGCCCAGTAAAACAGGGAAGAAGGGTTGGTTCTCTCCTATGATTGCATGAGAACTAAAGAGCAATTGTCACAACTCCAAAGTTTTTGTATCAAGCATTGTCTGCACAGAGCAATCTCCCTAGCTACAGACTTGTTTCCCCTGCCGGAGGGCAGGGTGCTACTGGTTTTCGGCACAAAGTTGGCAAGTTAGTGGTGGAAAACAGAACTCCATCCTGGCTGGAACTGGTGCAGGCTGGCATATCTGGGAAGTGTCTCTGCACACAATCAAAAGGGCGGGGGCTGGTTGTTCTGGTTTCCCATGCATCTCTGTCCAGGGGAAAGGGGTGAGGAGGAAAACTCGCCCAACACCAAAGTGCAACTTTCTTTGTAAAATATGTTGATAGTGGAATTTTTTTTCTGCAATAAAGTTACAAATGCCAAAAGTGTCTCAGTCCTCATGTTTTCATTGCAAACATCCAACTGAAGAGCTTTTATAGATCACAATGAATCCTGTGATAGATAAACAGCAGCAGTTTGGGCCACAAAGACTCACAGAGCTGATACTAGAAAATGCCAGACAGCTATGAACTATAGCTCTGACGGTTCAGAAGGACACCACCCCCTGCCTGTGTTCTGCTTGTCAGGGTCATTCCTGGTCTGGGTTGACTGAGATTAATTTCTGTACAGTTAAATCAGATGAAGTCTGTCTTAGAGAACCACACTAGACCAAATAATCTAATCTACACGTTTAAACTCCTTTCCTTTGCCTCTGATTGAAGATACTCTTGTGTTGTCAACTGTAACCCCAAACCTTATTTACAGAAATATCCTGAAAGCCAGTGTAATCCAAACCTAAGTAGCATCATCTGTCATCCTCCTTTCTACAGTACAGCAGCCAAAGCAAATTGAATGGCACAAACTTCTTTTTGTTTAGCTTTATAGCTGTTTTGAACTCTTCCCTTCAGAGCTCAGACTCGCAGCAAGGTAAGTGCTCAAAAGCCCCACTTTTGCTGCAGACCTGGTAAGAGTCTCTCCTGAGCTAACAGTCTCTCTCAGCTGTTAGAATACTTTGGCAAAATCAGTCAGCTCATGTCATAGACTATCTGTATTAAAGATTCTCTATTGCAAAAGCAAAATGTGGTGAGGGAAACTACTTGGTAATTGGGTTTATGCTGTTTTCTAAAGAGTTCCCACAACAAATCTAGAAAAGCAAATCCTTGGAAGATCTAGAGCAAGGGGAGAGCAAACAAAGACTTTGTAGCCTAGCAAAGTGCTTGCTGAGTAATCTGAAGACATGCGGGTGAACTCTAAATTCTGCAGAGATTTCAGTCCTGTCCCAACATATAATCATACAAAACAGAATAACTAAGTAACAGAACAAACATGCCAGAACTAAGCCAGTCTTCTCAGGTCTAAAGTCAGCATTATTCTGATGGTTTATGTCGGAGTTTCCTCTGTTCTGCCTTTTTACCACCAAACCCACTCAGAGCTGATTCATTCTCTGCAGAACAAACTGCTGAGCTGCCTTGTTGGAGAGGTAGCACAGACCAGGGCTGTGTTAAGCTGGAGAGGCAGCAGCAGAACAGGCTTGTGCAGGCAGCCACCCCTGGGACACACAAAGCTTTGTGCCTTTGCCCAGCCGAGTTCTGACTTTACAGCCAGATGATACAGCCTCTGAAGTGGCCAGGTTGGGAGATGGACCATGACCCAGTTGTGTGGGCTACACCTTTCCTGTGCAGCAAAGAGAACTGACAGAACCAGAAACCCAACTGTTGCCAGCTTCTGCATTTCTCCTTGAACATCGCTGTTGCTTCTCATGAGATTTAGTTTTAATGTCTCCTAGGCTAAGGCACAAGTACTAATTAGCAAGGGACCAAGAATCAACCAAATCACTTGGGTTTAAAGTTAAATAGAAGGAAAAGAAACCCAGGTAAAAGAAAAGCAGAGTTTGAGACCCATCTGCCTCCTCTGTCCTCCCCTCCTCTCTCCAGACTCTTGTTTTGAAGGGAAAGGGATTTGAGCAGCTGAAAAGTGAAAGTCCTAGAGCTACTGTACCATGGGCAGGGCTACCTGTGCTTTGTGCCATTTCTCTGCTCACTCAGTTGTCCTTCATGGCTCAGTGCTTGTATTTTAGCTTTAGATTCTGTGTATTTAACCATCATGTCATCCTGCAAGTCTGTAAATAAGGCTACAGACTGTGTAGCCTTACAGAGACAGAGAAACTGCCATGAGGAGCACTGGAGTGGACAAGGCAGTGTGTGGGTCTTGTAATACCAACCATCCCATAAGGCTTTCCCATGGATAATAGTCCTCTGTGCTTGCTACTCCTTACAGCAGAATGAAAAAGGCATTCCACTGATCCAGGAAGCAGGAGTGCCAAAGCAAGCCAGGGAGGCAGAGCAGTTAATTTTCAGTAATGAAGACTATGAAATGATGCAGAA
The DNA here is from genome assembly GCA_013397935.1 of Dasyornis broadbenti. NCBI lineage: Eukaryota > Metazoa > Chordata > Aves > Passeriformes > Dasyornithidae > Dasyornis > Dasyornis broadbenti. The sequence goes on along the minus strand of VZRN01001083.1, from coordinate 7,918,672 downwards.
CCCGGGAAGCTTTTAGTATCCAGTGTTCTTCTTATACCCAGGGGAGAACAGAAATGCCTACCATCATTTCCCTGACACCTGTGAAGCAAACATGAGGCTACACACCTCCACATTATTTATACTTAATTTTCTATAACTACATCAAATCAGTATTAATGTGGATTTGGCATGGGGGAAGGGGAGCAGTTTTTCTAAGTGTACCTCCTGAGCACATGACATTCCCATGTACTTGCTACCTGAAGTGAGACAGGAATCTTATTTCCAATATTGCCTTCCATCCCCCCCTCCCAAAGAAAACAGAAATCATGCACTTACTGTCCATAAAACAGCCAGATTTTCAGTCCTACTGATACATACCTAAGCGATAAGCAAAGCTGGAAAACCATGACTGCAAATACAAAAGTCTCCCAACAGTTTTCCAATATAGTTTGTGGTTTGGTTTGTTTTAATCCCCCAGAACTTTGTAACATAAAAATGACTTCAAACTTCCCCGCCCAAACACTTTTGAATGGAGACTCTTCCTCACTTTAATGCTACAGGGGTCATGATTCCTCACAGATCTGAGAAAAATCAACCTTCAGCCAGAGCACAACTTCAAAACAATCTCAGAAGACAAAGCACTTAGAATCTCCCAGAAGAGGACCTAATTGTGCCTGGTGATACAGAGCTTGTGAACTAGAGCCCTCACCATAGTTAATTCTGCAACATTGCTAAGATTTTATAAGAAATCATTAAATATTACATGAAGGAAGCATAGATAGGTTGATAAATATGTGCATTTTTAAAGACAAAGGGATCGATTTATTCATCTGCTTGACAGCCTGCACAGTCTTCCTTGTGCTTGTTCCCGCTTCCTGTCCAATAAGTATACTTGAAAGACATACTCAACACAGGTCTGCTTCACATGCCCTAGCAGTTTAACAATGGTTAGCCTCAGTTCCTCGGTGATATTTTTCTATTCAATGACCCATCAGCCAAAGAATCCCCTGAACCACAAAACCAGCTTGATCTTGATCAAACTGACAGTGGTCACAGCTGCAAGAAAATAAGTATGTGTTTGTTCCTCCTGTTCAGGTCCCTCTCTGTTTACAGGTAGACCAGATTCCCCACCCACAGTTCAAATGAAGAGCTAAGTAAGTTACCAGAGGTATCCTCCCAGTCATAAAACAGGTCTCCCTGTGATGAACTGCCCAGAATTAATATATCCCTGCAGCAGAAGCCTTTTGCTAGCTCTCTTTGAACTACAATGGAACATCTGTTGACAATCTCCCTCAGGGTAACTTCTCTCCTCCCCTATTTTAATCGTCTCTTTCAGAAGTACATCAGTTGCCACAGGATGACTCTCACAAGCATTAGTGTTCCTTTCACTGGTCTTTCTTGGGACCAGTAAGAAGAGGGATGATCAGTCAGCCCTGTTTGGTATTTCCTTAAAAATTTGCTGTTATATCTGGACTCCTGAAGATTTTGATGCTCAATTACAGGTTCTGCTTGGAGTAGGACAAGGTTCCTGGGTTCTGGAGCACAGCTTTCAGCCAGATTAAATGCTCATTTGATTCTGACTGAGAAGAGTTTTACTGGGGATAACTGCAAAATTAGCAAAGTGTTCCTTTGTGCTAATTCTGGCTATGCCTTCTGATCACACAGGCAAATAAACACACTAACATGATCATTGCTTCAATTTCTCTTCTCATAAGCTTGGGGGTAGGATGAGAAATTTTGCCCATTTTTTCAAAAGGATCTTAATGCTTTCAGGTGGAAGACAACTGTGGTCAATGCTATTTGTGTCTGTCTAGCAGAAAGGGATTATGTTTTCACAAAGGGCTTAGAGAAGCACTGGGAAAAAATCTCCCTTTATTTTACAGAGTCTAATCTGGTGTCATTCATTTACGTCTTCCCTTCTTCACCAAACAGCAATTCTAAAACTAAGTTATCTCAGAGGGAAATAGTATAAAAAAATACAAACCACGTAGGGAAATTTCACAGGGCCCTTTTTTTGACACTATTCTCATTAAACAAACCAGCAACCTCCCCTTTATGGGCATCATGGAATTTTCTGTTCAAATAACAAGATTTCTCCACCTGTTTTGTGCCACAGAAGAGGAAGCAATTTACCAGCACTTGTCAAGTCAGCTGCTTCATATTGGGTCTTGTCAGACGAGGTAAATCTACGGTCAGTCTATATCTGTTCTGTTCTTGCTGTGTGCATAGTCTCCCTAAAAGGAACAATCCGAGCCCAGCTATGCATCCCAGATCTTTAGTTAGCCAACAGTTTAAGCATAGTCCAACATAATTTACAGTTTAACTGGGAATAAAACCAAAACATTTGAAGACATCAGTAGAGACAACACACTAAATTCTCTCAATTTTTTCTGGTCCACCAAGTGAGAGGACAGAATCATACATCCAATCCTATGGGAGAGGGCTAAAGCAGAGGACTGCTGCTAGGAATTCTCTGACCTTGGAGGAACACCCCTATTGCAGCCAAGCACCACAGCATCTCTCCCTCTGCATGCCAGCTGGCAGCTGCCAAAGCTGATTGACACATCACAAACCAGGCGCTGCACTAGTGTCTGTCTCCTGCAGTGAAAGAACAGAACACACAGCATGGTGTTGAAAGGGCAGAAGGGGCAGGTCTGAGCAAGGGGGCACGAGATGGCAAACAACAGCTCAGGTCTCTGGTAGAGTGAGGGACTGGGAATGATTTATCAAAATGGCTATTTCCCTTACTGGAGTTGCCTCCCTTGGGTTAGCCCCACACCTCACAGCTTCCACTTGTGAAAAATCCAGGGAACAAACAAGCCGAGTTTGCCCACCTAGGGAAGCAAATCTCCTTTCCATTTTCCAGTTGTTCCTGACAGTAAAGAGTGCATCTTTCAGTTAACATTAAAGGTCATACAGCTCTAGTCCAGGCAGGTCACTGCTGAGATCATCATTCCAGCTATTTCTAGCCACTTCTCCAGCGCTGCTCTCCGCCAGCTCAAAACACAGCCTGGAGATATGTGTACAATCTAGGCCAAAAGACCAAAGAATTACCCTTCCCCAGCCTTCTTACCCCGTAAGCCAGACCTGAGAACAACAGCAGTCTATGTCTATCCCCTCCAGCACTGCTGGTTCAGTGTGGTCTGCAATCCATGTCAAACCCTATTAAAAACATCCTCATTTATCTGCTAATGAAAGAAAAATGCCAACGAGCATCCTCACAAGTTATGTAAACTCAAATAAAAATAGGTGCCCGTGGTTCCAAGTGTCCTACACTAGCAAGCTGCCAACACAGCTACTGGGGCACCTGCCATAATAACACCTGCAGGGTTTCTGATGCTACTATGATATAAATATTTACTACTGATACTACAGGTAATAGTACAGCAACAGGTAACTAGCTGCTTATTATTAAATGACGGGGTTTGCTTGAACATTTGATCAGTAAAAGCTCTATATAAGTCGCCACCTGGCATGTGCCTCAGAATAAATGTTAGAGAAAAGCTTAACCCTTTGATGGGACATGCAGGCTCCTCAGGCATTGCCCTAACAGCAACCTGACATGTTACAACTGCATCTACAAAGCAGTTAATTGTAGCAGGTTTGCTAGTAAAGTCTGAATCAGCAGGATTAGTAAATTGGAAAAACAGTACACAGGGCAGTTTAACATGCCTTACAGCCTCCATTCACAAGAATCTTAAGCATCTTACTAAAGTGGGGCATGAATTCTTTTTCTTTTAAAGGAACATTAGCCCTTTGTTCCTTATTTCTTTTAATGCTAAGTGTTAATGCAAATACAAGGGGGTTTTATATCCTAAAAGCAAGGCATAAATCCAAAAGGATAAAGAGGCTGAGAGATAAGCCTTCTTGAAATGAGCAGTTTTCACCTTCTCACTGGCTGTGTGTCAGCATCAAAACAAAAATGGAACCACATTAAAAAATGGTATCTTGGCACTGTCAGACGAAGTGATAAGTATCATAATTGGCCCTCACATGCAGCTTTTCATCACCCTAACACTACACCGGGAGGGAGGATGCAAGAACAGACAAGCACACACATGTTACCCATGTCCTGGCATAGCAATACTGCTCTCAGAACTAAGCTGTAAGTCTGGCCCAAGTGCTTGGCCACTACTCCAAACTGCACTGTCTTCTCACCTTTAGGTGCCTAATACTCTGCCCTACCAGTAAAATTGGGCACAGCAAGCACCTCTCATCCATATGACCTCTAGAATGCCCTGAACAGTAGAGCCTTGTCATCCACACTACGGCAGAAAACCCTTCCAGGTTCTCCAGATCCCGAGGGTGCAGGATCCAACCACACTTACCTTCAGCCACTTGATCTCCATGGCACTGGGAAGCTCACCCAAGCTGAAGTGTCTGCAGTGGAAACCTCAGCCAAACACGGAGAAAATCACTCTGCCTTTCTCAGCAAGTTCTTGCTTCTCTCTAAAAGGAATGAAAAAAGCAGCAGATTAGGCCAAAAGTTCAAGGATAAACTTACTGAGTCTAAGCCTCCAGTGTCTACCTTTTGTGACACTTGTTACACGTGGAAAAATTGTTATTCTGATGTAATAGCATTTTCTTATTCTTATGGGGGTACAAGTGGTGACACAAGGCAGCAGAAAACAGGTTCCATGACAGGTAAAAAAACATATTGGCAAAAATGTTCAGGCATTGTATTTCACCTGTCTGTGGCACCAACAGCTCTAGCCAGCTCCACATCATTCAGGTTTAAAACACGAAGAATCAGACACCTAATTTCTGCTCAAAGCCATGGTCACAATGCCAAATCGTTCCAATACAGGGGTCAGTTTGTGTTGCAAAGGGACAAAAGGACATCTGACTTGCCCATGAGATGTCTAAACCAAAGAGAGCCTGGAAAACCATATCCCAGACTGTTACTAACACTGGAGTAAGCATGAAATGATTCCTATGATCTCTTCTTTCCCTGCAGGTGCCATGGATGTTACTTCCTTCCAGAAGAGACTTTTGTCTTGATCTTTCAGATCAGAGACTGTAGATCTGATTGAAGGATAACACTGACAATCCCTACTGGAACAATTACTGGGAGTGGGATGGGGTGGGCACCACTTTGATGGGGTTTCCAACAATCATGCCTCGTGCAGCAGAAGGCAGCTCTGCTGAGCAATTCAGTTGCATTTTCAGAGACGAACAGTCTGGCAGCAGAACGTCTGCCTCCCCACCTAGCCCTGATCACATTGTTCTCTCAGTTGTGCCAGCACAATTTTTTCCTGCAGCAGCACTGTGAACCACACCACTTCAGGGAAAAAAAACAAAAACAAAAACAAAAAACCCAAAAACAAAACCAAAAACCCCTCAAAACCAAAAACAAAAACAGAAACAGAAACAAAAACAAAAACAAAAACAAAAACAAAACAGACAAAAAACCACCACCAACAAAAAAAGCCCAAACAATGACGCACTTGTTAGAACCAGCTTGGCTCCCTGATCAGATTTACAGCACACCAACAACTGCAGTGGCAGAAATTTGGGAGGCAATGTGCTGTGAGGCCAGGGCAGGAAAAAGCAGAGAAGTTGGAATAGTTTAAGCTGATGTTGACAGCACAGACAATATTTCACGAAATCAGAGCTTAACAGGTGGGAGAGTGATATAATAAGGGAAGGTATTAGGCTTTTATAGAAAGAAATAGGGAATCAATATTTAATTACAGGAGAACAGCAATGAAGTTCCGTTATTGAAAACATCTCACCAAGCTGATACAATATTTTTTATCAAAGAAAACCTAATAATAAAGCTACATTGACCTCCAGACTCAGTGTTCACCAGTACTTCCCCTCTAATGAAAGTAGACATTTATATGCTTATGGTCGAGATAGAAAGATCAGGGAAACAGATAAGGAATTAAGATGTCCTTTAACTCCATTTTGGTAACCAAATTGCCATGAGTATTCAAAAAATTTGTGTTAGTTTCTCTCTCTCACTTTAGGTTCCTACCTAATGCAGAGCAATAGTTCTTTAACAGGATCAGAAAAAGATTTCAAGGGCTGTGCATGGAAAGCAGAAGGAAAATCCCTTCTGTTACAATCAGTACAACATTGTGTCTTTGTCATTTACCGTTGTGGAGGACAATGAGAACTAACGATCCTTTTTGTATAAATGCTTCATGATGACACCAAATCACACTGTATCCCATGTTACATCAGCATTAGCCTGACGGGATGAATGAGAGTGTTGTGTTTTTCCTAATAATAGAAAAAGCCACAAAACCATACCTGGGACACAGACACCTCACAGTCATATTGCTGCCTCCCCCCAGAGAAGTGATATATATTCTCTAGATGCTGTTTTACTGTAGCACAAAGCTGTTGTGGGGAGAGAATGCTGGAAACAGTGATATATATGAGTCCTCAGCCAGACCTGTGACAGTTCCGACATCTGGCAGCTGTCCAAGGGCAGCTGGGGTTGGACAGAGGATACAAAGAAATAGAGCCAAAAAGATCTAAGGATCCTCAACAAGGAAGCTGAGATGTCATTCATTTCTCTCCAGGGAGCAGCTCAGAACCCTCGGGTAGGGGTGGGGAGAGAGCAAGGGCCAAGCTAGCAGAGGTTTGGGGCACAAAGCCAGTTCCCACCAGCCAAGCTCAGGGAGAAAGGAATGTGAGGGATGGGGAAACTGGGAAGGAATCAGAGCTCAGGTATTTCAAATGAGCACCTCTTCTTAAATGCACCAATTATTTCAGTCATTGCAGTAAAATGCAAGTAAGGTACTGTCCAAATAGTAACCAGGAGACTGCCCTGACAGAGGGCCTGGGTAGGAGACAGCAACACTCCTGATTAAACAAGGCAGATGAGATGGCTCAGAGAACAGCTCCAAGGACAGCTGTGAAGGGAACAGCAGGTACACATTCTCCACGCCCACGTGGAATGAACAGATGATGCCAACCCTCAGGATAAAACGTCTCAGAAACAGAGGCTGCCATTTAGAATCATAGAATATCCTGTGTTGGAAGGGACCCACAAAGATCTTAGAGTCCTATTCCTGGCTTTGCATAGGACAATCCCAAAAATCACCGGTGTGTCTGAAAGCATTGTCCAAACAAACTCTGGCAGGCTCAGTGCTGTCTCCCCTCCCCTGGGGGCCACCCCCTTCATAAGCTGCCTCTGAAGGACCAAACGCCCTGCCTGCACTTTGCCAGAGATTAACTCCAGGAGAGGGCAGACATTTAAGTCATCCCTGCCTCAAGCTTTGCCAGTTCAGGATTTAAACGGAAGACCCCACCTCACAAAGCTGGCAAATCTGCAGCCTTCTGAATCAGTAAAGCTGGAGCCACACACGGAAATGAACTGTACTCCACAGGCAGGCAAAGGACAGCTGGCAAGCGAGAACAGCAGGATGAGAGATCAGTCCCCAGCATCTCTGAGCTTGCCAATCCAGCACCTGTGGAAGCAATTGCCACAGCAAGAGCTGTCCTGCAGAGCTCTGAGCAACCACCAGCCAGCAGCACCCTCCTGTGACACATTCCTGCAGCTCCCAGGCAGCTGCTCGCCTTGGAACCCAGGAGCTGCACTTGTCACTGCAGCATATGTGGCATACGTGGACCTGGGCATTCCCAAATTCCCCGAAGGGGTATCTCCTCCACATGATGTGGCCAAGCCTCTGTCGAGTGCTCCACGCTTTCATCCTGAGTTTGTACAAACTGTAACATTGTGTTTTTTAAGACTGTACTTTGTGGCTGTTCAGCAGCTCTAGCACCTGAGAGGGGACAATCACTTCCAAGCGTTTTCTAGAGGCAACCTCTGACCCAGCATAGCATGAAACCCTTCAAAAAATCGCAGGAAAAGAGAAAAAGCAGGGAGATGGACATATAACATTGCCACCATTGGCAAACACCTCATGTTTCCAGCACCAAAGATGCAAAGCTCTTTCTGCCTTGGATCCAACACTTAGCACTCACTTGTTGAGCAGGGAGATGGAGCTACCTTGTGCCAGACTACACTCACAGCCTGTTGTTTCTTCAACAGGACTTCAGAAACCCAGACAAGAAGTGATCCATTTAAGAGACTCCTGTAGCTATCAGTGCTTTAGTTCCACTGCTTTTACTTTCACTGCTTCCTAGTTTATGGATCTGCTCCTGCTGGAGCTCCTTCTCCTGTTTTAGTCAATTCACGGACTAAGTGAGATATTCAATTATGTGAGTGGATGGACAGAAACAGATTTTTTATTAGGATTCCTTATAATCTAGTCCAGGAAAAAACATAGTCAGTGGTCTGGTTCAACTTCACAAGCTGGAAATACAGGGAGATCTGGAAAGAAAAACCGTAATTCTGAACAAGACTTACGGGATCTTTCTGCTCTCCCAATACAGAAGGCAAGGCTACAATAAGGAAGAACTCTTGGGGTACTAGAAAATATGAGGGAACTCCACAAATCAATAAGTTTGCATATCTGAGGTAGTTCTGCCCCCAATAACTTGCACGTTTAGTGCCTTGAACTTCATAAAACCCAGGACTACAGGCTGGAGAACATTGCACAAATACTATAAAGATTATGATAAGCAGCTATAAAGATTAGGGTAAGGAGATCCAAAGCTGCGGCTTGGTCTCCAGTATGGCAAGTGCATTAGTAGGGAATAGGGAAGCAGCAAGAACGGGTACTTTCAGACGGGGAAGGAGAAAGGATTGCTAACACAACGGCCTCACTGTTTCAGTGAGCACTACCCACCCACAGGGACAGGTGGTACCTTCCCACAGAGCGCGAGGACAGGAAAATACGCCCAATCCCTGGCGGTGTAACACGGCCGGGCACTGGACCGGGCACTGGGCCGGGAACAGCGAGTGGAACCCGGCTGCACTGGGCTGGCTGAGCATGCTGGGACATTGGGTCCCCTTCGGGAGGGACGGCGCGGAGGGAGGGCGCTGCGCACTACAACTTCCAGGGTGCCTTGCGCGCCCCACCGTCACCTAGGAGACGTGGGGATGCGCGCCGGGGGTCCCACCGGGCCGGAACTACCGCTCCCATGGTGCCTCGCGCGCCGCCGCCGCCATGGAGCGGTGCGTGGCGGAGCGCCTCCGCGGCGCGCTGGGCCCGCTCGGCCTCGAGGCGCACGCCTTCAAGGTAATGACGTCACCGTGACATCATCGCAACGACGTCACTGCCCGCGGAGCTGCGGGAGCTGAGGGAGTGCGGGGCGGGGAGAGGGTCCTGGGGCTGTCCAGGGGACGGGGGATACCGGGGGTCGGTGCCCCGGGGAGCTCGGGGCGCCCCTCCGCCGAGCGGGGCCCGGGAACGCCCCTGAGGAGCAGCTGCGGCCGGCGCGGGTCGATGCGCAGCGCGGGGTCTGGCCGGCCCGCCCGGGAGCGCGGGGCAAGGTGACCGGAGCCGCAGCAGCTGCTCGGGCCCTTGGTGCGGGCCCCTGACCGGCGGGGTCAGGGGAGTTATGTAATGACACATCTGGCTCAGCAGACGGCAAAGTCCTCTAGGCAAGCTTAAATTTTAATCTAAGCGTGGAAGCACCTGTCTGTGGAAGTGCTGACCATCTCATCCGCTCCTCAGTGGCCTCTGACCTCTCTTCTGCTTGTGGAACGGGCTTCCCTTCAGCCTCTGCCACTGTCCTCTGCTCAGCTATAAACGCAGGGGCTCCTTCCTTGCCTGCCCCAGAGGCAATCTACAATAAATCAATCTTCAGTATCGAATACAAATCAATCTGCAATAAACGTGCCCTTTCCTTGGGGAGTGTGCTATCTGTCACGTGAAATACTTATATTTCCTGCTGTAGTCTTGTTTGCATAAAAAGTGCAAGGTAATGAGGTGATGAGAGAAGTGATGAGAGAAGTGCCGCCTCCAGAATTTGGAAAATGCAGTGCTGCTTTACTAAAACACCTCAGCAGAATTCAGGGCAGAACACAGATAAAAAGACTGTAGCTACTAGAGTGGAAACCTTTTAGCCCTGTAGGTCTGTGTGGATATAATTCTGACACAGCCAGCCCTGGTGAACTGATTGATGTACACTGGGAAACTAGCAAACCTTAAATTCGCATCTCTCTAATTCCTTGTAATATCTCAATTCAGCACCTTAAGAGCCACAAAACTGATTAAACGTAGAGGTTTATATAAAAATGTGAACTTTATAGCAAACCTAGTTTTTGTTCTGTGTTTCCAGATGGGCAGTCTGGCTGCCCACTGCCAGCTGCAGAGTCACTTTCACAGTAATTTCACTGATTATTTAGAATAACCAGTATGTTTCTTTTTCAGATTTAATGTTACATTATTCAGCATCTCTCTGAATGTTAGACCTGGCCTTTGTAGCACTCTGGGGAGTGGGAGTTGCTGTAACCTGTGAAAAGATTGATGTTACTGTGCAGGGCATTAGGACTGGGGTGCAGGAGTTGTTTGCCATTTCCGCCTCCCACTTGGCAGTTGTAGGTCTGAGCTCTGTCCTCCTGGTCATGCTTCCTTGCTGCCCTGGCTTGATCTCTCATTTCTGGACTGTGTTATAACGTGTCCAGCCCTGGAATCAAATATCCAAATGTGGCTGTGTCATAATCCACGCACTACTGGTAACATTTTTGGGGGGTTTTTAGCACTGCAAGAGCTTCACATCCTTCATTCCGCACAAGTGGTTCCTGCAGAAGAAAAACATACAACTTGTCACACGAGCAAAACAGAAGCACCAGTTTCTTTCTGGCCCAAGATAAGAAAAAAAAAAACAAAACCAAAAAAACCCTATAAAAGCTTTATCTGAACCAAATCATCTGATTTGCATTGGCAAGACTGATTGCTCATACTTCCCTGTAGGTTTCTGAGCAGAGCTGGATAAAGGGCAGACTGGAGCAGAATGCTGTGTATGATTCTTATCTCACAGCTCACAGCACAGCTTCCCCAAACTGAATCCTGGTGTGCAAAACAACTTGGTTTGAAAGGCAGGCCCTGGGAAGGCTGCCTATCTGGGTTGCAAATGAAGGGGGCTACAATTATTTCCACTTTTTTTTACATTCCTGCATGTCCACTAGAGTAGTGTCCCTGTTCTAATGGAAATTTGTGTTTCTTTGCTGAAGGTTGGATGGTACAATGCTGTTCTCCAGCCAGCTTTCCACCTCCCCTACCCAGATGACACACTGGCCTTCGTGGTCCTCAGCACGCCTTCAATGTTTGACAAAGCCCTTAAGCCTTTTGTGAACAAAGAACGATTAAAAATAATCAGGGATCCTGTGGATCAGTGTGTTTCCCATCATTTATCACGTGTGAAGGAGGTAAGAAGCTGAAATACCCATTCCTTTTAGTGTTGTGGCACATAACCAGGTGGGTTGAGCAGCAGACAAAGCCCTGCAGGCTCCTGCCCTGCTCTTTGGAAGGGTGAAGCATTATTCATGAAGGTGAGAGCATCAGCAGGCTGTTGGCTGCTTTACTTGCACATTCTGCCTCTGGATTACGTCTTGCAGCTGTGAGAGAGCTTTACAAGCACAGGCTGAATGCCCAGGGCCACAAACCTGCTGATAGAATTCAGCAGCAGGATGTGGAAGTCTGCAGGTTTCACATGTGCCAGAATTGCTATCATCCAGCAGTTCTGGAGTGGCAAAGCTTTTTCCATGAGCCTGGGCTGATGTTTTCAAATTTTCCCAGAAATTCCCTGACCAGAGGGTGGATGTCATGTTTGATTATGAGATTCTGCCGAGCCGAAAGCCCAAGTTCCTTGCACAGACAGCTGCCCACGTTGCTGGAGCTGCATATTACTACCAAAGGAAGGATGTGAAGCTTGATCCTTGGGGGAAAAAGGTGAGGCAAAAACACAGTCTGGGAAGAACCACTAAACTGCAACCACTGAATTGTATAACAATTGTTTGCTCACTAGTCACTAGGTCATCTTGCAGGAAATTACAAAGTCCAGAGCACATATAGGTCCATAAAGTGTTTCAGATGGGAATTGAAGTTTCTGAAATTCTTCAGGATAGTAGGGAGATGTACATGGAGACAAATATCTTGATCTGTTAAACCTACTTAAAAGAAAAAATAGCAGCATAAGGGAAAACCTGTTGTTTGAAGCATTACAAATCGGGGGGAAAAATGCACCGTGGTTAATTCCTGTGTTAGATTTTCAGAAAAAGACCCCTCCTCACATTCCAGGGAGATGTGTGTGGGCACAGGAAAATGGGAATTAAATGTACTTTGAACCACAAGTTCAGGAAAGAGTTTCCCTTTCTGCTCTACACAGCACTCCAACAGAGGGCTGGGAGTGTGAGAAGCATCTGACGCTTTGAATGCTAACCTTTATGAGAGACAAAGTGAGGCAGCCTCGATGATTCTTTTTCTTTTCTTCCAGAAGATCTATGGTGTGTGTATCCATCCCAAGTACGGCGGCTGGTTTGCTATCCGGGGTCTCCTCCTCTTCCCAGACCTTCAGGTGCCATTCCTGGAACAGCCTGCCCCTATTGACTGTGTGAGCACGGACGAGAAAAGGATTGAGTTGCTGGAGCAGTTCAATTTCCACTGGCAGGACGGCCGCTACAGGGACATCATTGAAGTGAAGGAAAAGTACTCGGAGGAGCAAAAAGCCTATTTTGCCACTCCTCCAGCCGAGAGATTCCGACTGCTGGGGCTCACACAGGAAGCCCAGAGAATCACATTTCACTGAGTAACCGACTCCGCGGAGGGCAGAGGGCAGCAGAGGGTAACTCATCAACACCGGCTTTCCCCAGTGCCGAGGAGGAGGAGGATTGTGTGCTCATGCAGAGATGCCAAATCTTTCCAAACATCAGCTTCCCAGAGAGAGGGGTCACTGCTCCATGATCTGGGGGAGGTGGGAGCAGTCCCACTACGCTGCTGCTGATCTGGGGTGCTTTTGGGGAGCCTGGTAAGATGCCAATTAGCCTTTGGTTGGGAATAGTTCAGACACCCTGGCAACTTTAAAACCCGTGCTGCTCATTAGAGAAGTCATGTTTGTTCTCAAGAATTTTCTTTCCAAATGTTCTGGTTTTATTCATTGCAAGTGTTTAAAAAGTTTGGTCATTGTACTACTAAGTTTGGTTTTGTCTAAACTTGAGGCAGGTACTATTTTAGATGTATCCAGCATTTTATTATCTATCCTGTGTCATGACTTTCCCTGGGGAATAAATGTTCAGTCTTTTCAGTCTTGCTTAAGTCACATTTAAGCATTTATCCATTTATAGAGCAGCTGCTGGAATATTTGGAAAGATGCTGAGTAGTGTCTATATGAGTGGAGTTTTTGCTCATCTTGAGATAATTGACTGAAAAAGACAATTCTCATGACCTTTTCTAAGGCAGGCAATGTTTATGTTTGAAGTATTTTTTCAGTGCCAGCACATAGCACACACCCCACAGTCACTGTCACCGTTTCTTGGTGTGCTTCATGTGCGGGGAAGATGGTAAACCTGCACACACATAAAATCCAAGGCACAAGGCCTTGTCACATGCACAGACAAAACAAGCACAGAAGAAAGAAAAATATTAATGACATTCACGTTACTTATATTGCTGGATAAAACATGTTCAGACAGAAGCATAACATTCTTTACGTGACTTTGTCCTGTCAGATTTCTCCAGGGACTACAACGGCACTGGAAATCAGGAATTAATTTATCTTTGATGAATTTGAGGCTCAGATCTTGTTAAAATAATATAATACATTAAAATAATACTTTATGGGAGTTGTTTTACTTGACTGCAGTGCAATGCTGCAAATGGCTAAGCACTTTGTTCCTTTTGATGGTATCAACATGGTGATGCAGAAATACTCACTTGGCAGAACTGAGCCCTTTCTCTTTATGTTGGGATTCTTCAAACCTTTTGGAGACTCAAACACGAAGGTTGCCCTCACAATAAGTCACTGTCTGATACAGTTTCTTATAGTCTATATACTAACTCACTGTAATCCAAATGCAGAACAACAAGTTTGCTGTCCTGTAAACAGAGTAGTGAGCGTGTGATCGCTGGATTTGCTCACCTCGTTTGCAGTTGCAAAATGTCTTTGTTGCTTTCCATGCTTTGTTCACCTCCGACTAAGGCAGGCACCTGACTTAGCGTGTGATAGAGGTATTGTGATTTTTAATTTAAGCAGAAGAATGAAATTTGTTTAAATTCTGTTCTTTTGTTACAGAATTCCTTCTGGTTGAAATTTGTTTGATGTTTCAGAACTTTCCAACTGAACTGTAATTTAACAGAGGCTTGAGCTAATGGCTCGTATTAGTAACAAACACAAAATACTGATTCTCTTAGAAGGATAAATACAGATGGGAATCAGATATATCTTTTCACATTACAATTTAAATATTTTGATTTTTTGGCGTTGATTTGTTACAAATATTTAAAATTTTGTCTTAATTTATTAAACAGATTACTATAGCCATTGCATTTCAATTTTTGTAATTTATTTCTCTTCAAATCATATTTTGGTTAATAAAATATACAAAGTTGTGGGTAAACCTCAGTACTGAGTATTTTTATTTAAACAATGCAGTTCTTAACTTGTGGAGAACTCAGATGTTCAAGCAAGAATCAATCACGGTGTTTTTAATATCCTGAAAATAATGAGCTACCTAAGGCACAGACAATCCAGTGTCTGAAAACTAAGGAGAAAATTGGTTATCTTAGCAGAAGCTAGTAAACTTACCACAGGGCCATCTGGAATATAAAAAATAAAACATACAGCACATTATGAATAAGTCCAATAAAGGTTTCTCTTTCCCAGGTCATTTCAGCAAGAGCATTTAACAGCAAGCATGTGACAGTGCACTTTTCATTTCTTCCTCTGTTCTTACAGTAACAAAAGTTCCAGATGTCCAGTGAGACATAATCGAGGGACTTTCCCTCAGCAGCATTAAAGTAAGACCCGCAAGTACTGGAATTTTTATTGGTTAAAACCTATTAGTGAACACTGAGTCACAAATCTGTCTTCCTTGTGCTTCTGGAAATATAGTTGTGTCAGGCAGAACAGAGTACATTTACCCTTCCTGCTACAGTGATTTTGGAGTCACTTGGATGGGCATTACTGTGGTTCTCTTAGCCACTCACTGAGATCCACAGCTGCAGTGAGTGGTTTTCTCCCCTTGCTGCTTGGAGTATAATGGGCTTTGTCTTATAAAATGTGAGTTACGAAGTTTGAGAACCTGTTTGACTTATCTCATTTCTCGGGACAAGACCAGACATGGTGAGGAATGGATCATCCTTGGCTCCTGAGGTGTTGTGAAGGCATTCTTAGTTTCAGCACTAGCAAATGTCAAACAAGTAGTTGCAAATACTTGGATAGATTTACTAATTCAAGTATCACATTTTACATTTTTAGACAAGTTTTTCTCTAAATCCTAATACTTAAACATTTATTAAAGTCTCTTTCTTTTCTTAGTACAGCCAGTAGGGTGAATATTCAAGTGCTTAACAGGAAAAATAAAATTAAAAAAATGAAAAGCTACTTGAATTTAAATTCACTTTTAGCAACAAGGTATTCAGTATATTTCAAGCTAATAAAATAGTTTATGGAGAATTAACACATCTGTAATATTTTCATACATGCAATATTTACCATTCTTACTGTCCTTCAATTAAGTTTCCCCTTTTTTTACTTCATTACCTTAAAATAACTGATATTTTTATAAAAATTAAAGATTTGACGGACAATACCAATTAAATACAAAGCACAGTCTAGCCTGGTGACCAGCAGCCATCAGGGTTATTGCTCAGAAAAACACCTGAGAAAACAGTGTTGGGGTTTTTGGTATCAGTTAAATCAGTTGCATCTCAGTGGTACAAGAATAAGCATTAAAGTTTCTTTGTGGTATGAAGTAGAGTGTGGCAAACTTAATTCCTGATACAGCCTTATTTGTTTCTCCCATAAAAAGAGTGGCTTGTAACAATCCTGTCTTCCTCTAAACTATGAAAAACTAGAGATGTTTTGCTGTAGAAATCAGTGTCAGACAAAAATAGCCAACCATAGGAGAGCAGTGAACTCTTCTGGTTTGCTGTTTCAATGGGGGTTTTGAAGTCTGGTTTGGGTTGGATTTTATTAGGGCTAGATTGCCCTCCTCTGGATCAGAAGCATAATTTAACTCATTCAGTGTAATATTCATGGTCTTTTCTTCATTTGTGACCAAAATTATTGTTGGTGTAGCTACTATTTGACACAGGCTATATTTCTGAAAACGCACATTGACTTGAATTGAAATTGATTTTAAAAACCCCCTGAGTTAAGACTGATGTATTTCTAAAAACAAGAAGTGACAGCTACTGATCAGTGCCAGTGTGGTTATCAGCACTGTGTTAAGCCTCATGCAAAAAGTGTATTTAATAAATTAGCTTTGAATACCGACTTAAGCAGCAGCAGTTCAAAACTCTTCCTCTGAGGGGAAGTGGTTTTGCTGTTCACTGCAGCAGAGAAACAGCTGTACCTCTGCAACCTGAACTTTCACAGATCCATCTACCAAAATAGACAAATGTATTCATGAGAGGTTTTTGCTGTTAAGTTGGCTTCCTGTGCTATCATATATCCTGTGACAGATCATCCATCACGTTTCCTTCAGAAAACAGAACAGAGCACTTCCCTTCTAGGTTTTCAAGGAGGAAACAGAGAGCACCAAGGAACACAAATATGCTTTTCTTTTCCCTCTGTGACTGAAAAAAACCCAGATAGATGTTCATATTCCTTAGGCAATACAGTGGGATACTTGAAAGAATTAAATATTTTACCATAGAATGAACAGGAAGATATTTTAGTGGAATGTTTAAAATGTCTCCAGCAATATGCCAAAATCTGCAAAATGTGATTATATATGCATACAATTATTTGAAATGGCTACTATCATTCATTAATATTACATTTATAATACGATTCTCATGTTATCTTTGTTGATGTTTGTACATAACTCAGTGAGAAAGCAACTTTACTTTTAATAACTGTATATGGCTTTTTCCCCCAAAACATTTTGAAAAGTTTCTGAAAATCAAACACCTTTACACTAAGTTGCTTGGGCCTTTTTTCCTCACGTAAAATAAACTATGGGGAAGGAAAACGCCTTTAAGTGAATTACAGAAGGGGTGGAGGGATTTTTCCGTGTTTCTGAAATTTATGCAGAATCGCTGTTTTTTATATGAATGTATTAACCCTCTTATTCCATTTAAAGGAATTAGTCTTCGTTTTAATTACATGTAATAACCTTTTTTCCAGTATTGTTCAGACTAGTCTTCCTGAATCATTCACTGTTGCTTCAGTTCTCCAAAATGGAAAAAACTGCCTTATTTTTGTGAAAAGTTAATTTGATGAATACATTAGTTTTAGATTACGTCGTTTTATTAAGTGTAGATCAAAGATATTTTTCCTTTGTAGACAAAGGATATTGGTTTCATTTGTCAGTGCAGGTAGTTCAAAAATCTGTTGCTCTGGAATATGGACATAAATCTGCTGGGCTCAGTTTCAGAGGACAGTGAAGACTTAAGGAGTTCACATCCATTTAGTCACATATCTGTGCTCAAATGGTTTCTTGCACAGAAACATTCTAAATTCAGACACGTGTCCTCATAATATGTACAATGATTTAAGTTTCAGGTGAAAGAGCCAAATTTCACACTGAAGTCCAAACCTTTCATCACTAGGTGTGGTGAGAATTGCTTCCCACAGGCTCAGCTCTTGTTCAGGAACACTGCAAACAACTCTGAGCCTGTTCTCCTGCAGCCACCCAGGGCTGTGCAGCACAGAGCCCTTGGTAATGCAGAGTTGTTTGACTCTACATTAAAGGCAAACTCCCAGTTTTTCTTTTCTAGGATTAAAAATAAAGCTAATATATTCATGAGCAAAAAATACTTGCTATTTCTTTGGTTTCCTAGTTCAGTGTTCTTTTTGTATGCACCATTAAGTTGTATTTTAAAAAAGGAGACAATAATAATAGCTGTAACACGCTTTCTGAATTAATTGTCCAAATGTGCTGCATTCCACTACTTTGCATTTACCTTATTTAACCCTTTGCAAAGTAGAACCAAGACATTTCTGGTTTATGTCCTCTATCTGTCTAACAATATACATCAGAATATACATTTACAGACTGTCATGTAATACTGAACAATGAAAATTTCAGAAGATATGCATTTTTCATACTATTAATACAATAAACCCCATTATTTTAACATAATCTTTACATAACTGTTATTTTGATGTATAACATTACTAAAAGGTACTTTCATAGGGCTTTGGCAAACATACTTTCCTAACCAAAGGGCATCATTTTGCAATACCTGTGAGATATAAAATACTTGCTTTTGTTCTTTGAACTGTATTGATTTGTTGGACAATCCAATAACATATTCAACAAAAGCCTGATCAAGAGGCTGGATTACTTGTTAAGAAAATAGTACTTTTACAAATTAGTAACTGTTCATATTGTTTTTCAAAACTACTGAGAAACTCACTTTGTAAAAAAGTGCAAATTCTTTAAACATTAATAGGCAATTTTTTCTTAAAAGCATCTAAATAGAAATACGCAGTTGTTAACTTTGAAATAACAATTTATTTCAAAATATATAAATATTTTTGCAAATAATATTTATTTTGCACAAAAATCTAGTGGAGGTTAGGTTTCTGTATCATGAATATTGAACATCACATTCTATGTATGCCATGATAAACATAATATATAGAATTTATGTCTGATTCAAAGCTTTGTGTTAGACATATCAAAAATATCCTGTTGCTCTTACACTAATACTATTATTTGAAAACTTTATTACAAGTATGTGTTGCAGGGCAGGAACATGAGGGAATAAATTTTCTTAACTTTAGGTAATATGAGAGAACACAATGCATGCGTATTGGGTTTGTGTGGCAAAGTTTGGCAGCGGGGGCTTACAGGGATGTCATCTCTGAGAAGCTCCTCAAAGCTTCCACTGTTTCCAATGAAGCCAATGCCAGCCAGCTCTGGGATAACAGAGTTAGGGCTGGGGGGAACATTGTGCAACAGCCAGGAGAGAGGAGTGGGAGAATGTGAGAGAAACAGCTGTGCAGTAACCAAGGTCAGTGAATGAGGGGGAGGAGGTGCTCCAGAGCACAGATTCTCCGGCAACCTCCTTATTTCTCATTATCCTACTCTGATTTGATGGGTAATAAATTGAGCCAATCTGCCAAGCCTGAGATAGGAACTAGTGAGTGATCTCTCCCTCTCCTTACCTTGACCCACAAGCCTTCCACTCTATTTTCTCTACCCTGTCCAGCTGAGGAGTGGTTACATAAATCCCCAGGCATCACACCAATCAGCTACAAATTAAGAGGTCTAGGAAAGAGACACAGTAAGATATATTTCAGTTTCCCTTCACCTGACTGTTCTCAATTATTCTAAAGAAATGAATGAATGTTATATTTATAATAAGCACTCAAACTAGAGAAACAGATGTGCAGTCACTCACACATTAAAAAAAAATGGCAAATATCACATCTGTCCTTTCTGATTTACATCTTCAGGGAAAATCCCACGAAGCAGCTATCTGTCCTGTCAGCAAACCCAAGAACTGCTAGTGGGTTTTTACCCCACTGGAAAATATGGCTCCTGTTGATTGTGAAAGCAAAAGCAGTTGATAATTGTAATGAACATAAAATATGCATCTTGGTACATGGAAAAAAACCCCACCTGAATAAATGAGGATTGTAGTTATTTGAGTATCATAAAAAACACACCAGTCTAAGATGTCACGATGCAAGGAGTGGGGTGTAAGCCCCAGAACACCTACTGGAGATTCCAAGCTACATCTGAATCAATACAGAGTTTAAACAAAAAAATAAACTTAGACTCTTGGTCTGAAGAAGTTTGAAGAAGTTGGTTTGAAGAGGTTTTGCATTACCCATTTTTTGTCTGTTATGTTCTTGGAAATGTAAGTAATGTAAACATGAAAATGTCAGCATGGCAAACCTTCCCAAGAATGACTCGTGGCTGAAGAATAATAAAAAAAAAGGTTTAATAGCATTGATTACCACTGTCAGTCATTTGGTGCAAGCATGTAATACACTTCCTAATCCACAGGAATCTTGTTTCTTGGCCATTTCCAGTTTCCACAGTATCATCACTCACCTGTGACTATGATGTTTAAGCAGGTACAGTTTGTAACCTCTCAGAGTGTGGGAGCTCAAGGTGGACAGCACACACAGAAAATTACAGCACATGAAGGAAACTCCTCACACCAGAGTGAGATGAAGAAATGAAGACAAGGGATGTTTCTACATGACACTCTTATGCCCACATGTCCCATCAGGACAGCTCTGAGCTCTCCTCCCGACAGCAGCCACAGTGGGACATGGCAGCTGCTGGGGTTGCTGGGGTTGGAACAACCCTCAGGCCCTCACCTTTCTCCCAGGGCCTGGGACAGGCACATAAAGATTCCATTATTGGAGAGACGTCTGAGAGCAGAACATGAGAGAACCCCCTTTATCCTCTATATCCAGAGCAGCTATGAAATCACTCTGTACAGCTACCTAAAAGGGAGTTGTAGTGGGATGGGTTCAGTCTCTTCTCCCAGGTAACGAGCAATGAGTCAAGATGAAACGGCCTCGAGTTGCACCAGGGTAGGTTTGGATTAGATACTAGGAAAAATTTCCTCACTGAGAGTGTGGTTGGGCATTGAAAGAAGCTGCCCAGGGAAGCAGTGCTATTATCATCCAGGAAATATTAAAAAAAACCTATATAGATGTGACACTTGGGGCCATAGTTTAGTTTAGCCACAGAACATGGCTGTGCTGCAGTAACATTTGTGCTTGATGATTTTAAGAGGTCTTGTCCCGCATCCATGGTTCTGTGAGGTAATGACCCAGTGGAATCAAGTGTAGCTTTACTTCTGAATAAGGGCAGAAGTCACTGGAGTCACATTATCAGGTTAAAGATCCCACACTACAGGGCTAGGCCATGCTAATACTGTACCCTCCAACTACCTGCTGTAATCAATTCTACATTTCAAGGCTAATATAACAACTAAGGAAAGTTTTACATTAGCTTAGCCCTAACTTTACTCGTTTTCACTTGCTAGAAAAGGAAGTTTGAAAACTTCATGCTCAGCCATACTCATTTAAATTCATTTTACCTTGAACCATATAAATGCTCCCATTACTCATCAATGCCTTCCTGGGAAGTTGGCCTCATTTGTTATCTTGAGACTTCGGATTTTTTCAAAATTAAGCAAAAGCAATCCAGCTAAACATTACTTTCACATACCGTCACAGGGATTAGCTATTTTAGTAGTTATTTAAATATTGGTACTAAGCCTTCTGCCACATAATTTTTGCAGCTGTACAAAACAAGTTTAGTATTCAAGGCATACAACTTTCACTTCTGAGTGACAGAAGTAGCCCTGGGCCTCACCTTTACTGTTGCTGACTTTAAGCAGGACAGAACTTGTTTATGACTTGAGCTGAAGATGGTTACAAGGTCCAGTAAGAGTTTAATCTCTACAGGTACATGAAGATCACAGGGCTCTAACTCCCTTACATTGTTAGGCAAGAGCTCATTACCCAAATCCTCCACTCTGAAGTTCAGCACTATCACAAGCCACTTTGAACTATGAAGCTACACAAAGTCACAGCTTTGGTGTAACTTAAGGCCAGTCATGTGCTCTGAGTTTTACATAATCAAAATACAAAGATTAAAGACAAGGCTGAGCACACCTGAGCACCAGATTTTATAATGCCACCCTTTTGATCTAAATCATATGACTACAAGCTAATGGATAACTGGCAGGTTATCACCCCCTTGACATGTAGTAGGAAAGACTAGGGATGAATGTTGTATATCCAAGGAGGTTTGCTTTCCAGAAAGCCCAGTATTCCACTCTCATAGAGATAGCATTCAAATTCAATGTTGGATTCCCACAAATTTAGCATAAACAATCAGTTTTGACTAAAGTAGATGCCAGAACAAGCAAGTTGACACAGTGCATGAAAAGGTGCCCCACCTTTGTCAGTCACATTATGCTCCAAGCAATACTACAGTGCCCAGAGCTTAAATCTGACAGCCTGAAAATCAAACCATGCTTCTCTACTTAGCAACAGTCATGAAGACTGTGAGTACTTTATTACTTCAACATGAAAATCTAGTCTTTTTCTCTCCATTCTAATGAGCTATAGTAAAAGGCCTTTAGGACTTGAGATGTCTACAGAGAGCTCAGCAGGGAGAACTTTCAGAAGTGCAGCCTGCACTGCTCCCAGGTCTCCTGATGAGTACACACAAGAACAGCAGACAGTGTGCTATTTTCACAAGTTTAATAGAGTTACAAAAGGATACCACTGCTCTACGTAACACATGGCTAACCACAGACACGGCATTGTCACTACAGTCAACAGGGCTTGATGTACAGATACTGATAGTTAGGATTTGCTATGAAGGTACTGTCAACAGGACAATCTTTCCTTCAAGTAAAAAAGTTACTGTTTATAACTATAACATGATCCCTTGACTCAGATGCAATGACTTAATCAAAGTTCAGTAACTGATGCTTGCTCTTTATGTAAGGCATACTAGTTTCCACTCAGGCTGAATGTTTATTTCTGCTTGGCGAAATACTCTTTACTTTTCTGAACATCAGGCTTGATTGTGTCACTCCCAGGCTTCCAGCCAGCTGGGCACACTGAAATGATAAGAATGTTTAAGTCTTACCAGCTGCTCCTGCAGAACACGTTTTACACAACATTAAAGCAAAGTAGCAACTCGGAATATGCACAGATCTTTGCAACACAGAGACAGTGCATTCAGTGTTGCATTATATGCTCAGTTTATTTTGTTTCTGTTTGTTTACTGGGACCTGAGTAAACTCAGTAAACAAATAGTAACACCCAATGAACCAGGAGTCTGCCCAGGCAACAGTGAGTCCTTTACATAAGCACCTCTCCCAGCCCCACTTAAAAGCTTCTGGGAAGTTTGACAGCAAAAGTAACACCAAGTCCAGAAGCCCAGGTCAGAAACACTCTAACACCACAGTACACTTATCTCCTTGGATGCAGTCAAGTCTGTATTCCCCTTATCTTTAATCCACCCTGGTCCCACTCTCCAGTTGAATGAGGCAGGGGAAAAAGCGTTAAACTGTCGCTGGTTCCCCTACATGGCTATCAAAAAGCAGACTCAAACTTGAGGGGGTTCCTGAGCAGCATTCTTTGGACAGTGTTCCTTGTTTACAGTCATGGAAAGCTGGATGCTTGCTCCACTCAGGACTGGCAATTTTAGCCCCAGTATGCTCAGCTTCTGAATGTTGCTACACATCTCACTCTGGTCTACCCTGGTTTAGATGTGACTGCAGTCTTAAAATTCTAAAGGAAAACCCTTTGCCCAGGTTTTGACTACTCCAAGGCACAGTAAACCCCAAAAGGCTTCATTTTCATGACATGTGACTGCTTCATCATCAAGTGTTTGGGATGTCTCCTCACATTACAGATGTTCATATGCCACAGTCACGAGAGCAGCTTATTTTAATAAAACCTGCCACTGATTTACCACTTCTGAAGCACATTAAGTATGACCAGCAGCAACACATATCATTAGTTAACAACTGAAGACTACTAACCAGCATAGCAATTTTGAATTTCCATAACTTGGTCCTAACTTTTCACGTGCAGTGTTCTTTTTTTCTTTTATTCCTGCAGAAAAGCTGCCAGTCTCAAACACCTTATTACGCCTGAACAATGGACACAGAGACTTTCATCCATTTTCCCCTCACTATATATTGACAGAAAGATCAGCACACTTTCTGGGAATTTAAGTACTTTGTCTAACAGGCTGCATAAAATACTACATTAGTAATGATGGTCTCAACCTACAAATATGAGAGCAGAACCTACATCATGCTTACCCTTGCAGGCTAAGTTACTACATGTTCTTAATTTGTCTCAAGTATTTTCTGTGTCTAATTAAAAGAGACAACTGCTTCATGCTGGACATTCATCACCAAATTGATTTAAGTGAAATCTCAACATGAGCAAGTACTCCATCGACAATTAATTGGAAGAGGATAAAGCTTTATGGTGTCCTTCAACAAGCAGATTTACAGAACTAGCTGCATTTCAACAGGCACAATTACCTGCTGTGCACAGATTGATGCATGAACTGACTACCTTTCAGTAACCCTTGATTTAACCTGCCTAGGTAATACTGTTCTTTAGAGAAAACAATACATGAAAAAGCACTCTTACCTTCTCCATGTTTATCTGTAAACTGGAAGGCCTGGACAAGTCTGAGGGTTTCATCCACAGAGCGGCCAACAGGAAGATCATTGATTGTAATCTGCCTCAAGATCCCCTTCTCATCAATTATGAACAGACCCCTAAAAATAAACAAAAACCAGCCCTGAAGTTATGTACTATTTCTGAAAGGCTGATTAGACTAATGTGAGTTTCAAAAACTCAAGTTCAGTATTTAATTACGGCACCGTGCCATAATGGTATTACTGGAACCTCTTCCTAGAAACTGACACTTTTGGTGTATGCACAGCAATGAAACAGTAGCAGCTGGAAGCCCAACATTCAGCAGGAGCTAGGAGGGACAGCAGGCAAGTCAAAACACTGATACAGGAGAGAAGTGCTTCCTATTAAAGGAAGATACTAGCAAGAAAAAAAAAGGAAGAGAAACCAAAGGGAAAAGCAAGTTCAAGAAGAGGCATTCTTACATTAAAAAACCTTACTACACACTGCTCTCAAAAAAGACAACAAGCAACAGTTCATGAGTCATTCAACATAAGGTTAAGAGTTAGCAGAAATTCAGCTCCCTTGGCAACTTTTATGAGCATTTGACTAAAGATTTGGGGTTTAATTAATCTGTACTTTGATCACTAGACTAAATAACTGTAATACTTTCACGACTATGCAGGTCGTGCATTACCAATGTTTGCAGCTCATCTGCATGAGACTCCTGCACTGTGCAGCAAGCAATCAAAGGGAAGCAGAATTTATCTAACTTAAAAGCACCACGGAGAACCACGGAGCATCTCCCTTTGTGGGAGTGTTTGAAAGCTTGCACAAGTTTACACCTACAACAGCTTCAGGCGTTCAAGTGTACCCAAGCTCTGTATTCATCTCACACATCCGTGTATTGCAACATAACTTTATCAGCTCATTTACCTCTGGCACATTACCTGTATGCAATACCTTCATCCTCCTTCAGCACTCCATACTCTTTGGCAATGGCACGTTTCGTGTCAGAAACCAGGGGGATTTTCATAGTGCCCAAACCCCCTTGCTTCTTAGGAGTGTTGATCCTAAAAGAAAGAAATCTGCATGTTAAAAATATGGGCAAGTTCAGAATGAAGGCTAAGGGTACAAGAGAAGCTGATCCTTTCTGCAGGATCATACTCAGTCTGCCATGAGGCAACAAAAGAACTGATGACCAGTATGCTCAGTTCTGTTCAGAAGCACCTGGCACTACCAGTACTTTCCAAGTACCTTTGGATTCACTCAGGATTCAATTCCTGCAATAACTGAGGCCAGGCAGAACAGTCTATCGTGTTAAAAGGCTGATTCTTACCAGGCAAGGTGACAGAAGTGAGAGTCAACAGAAGCTCCAATTACTTCACAGTTGATTTTCTTGAATTCATCAGCTCTGTCACTGTAGGCAATGATTTCAGTTGGACAGACAAAAGTGAAGTCCAGGGGGTAGAAGAAGAACACGACATATTTTCCTAGAAAAGCAGTACAACCAGTTAATCTCTCTTAGCTTTTAAAGAAACAAACAAACAAAAAAAAACCTACCAAAACACCAGAACACAAACAAACCACCATAAAACCCTACCCAACTGGAGCCTCCAAAACCAGACTGTCAAATTTAACAAGGAATGCTTGTCCTGGGTCTACTCCCAGTACTGCCCTGAGTACACCTCTGGGTGTGCTGCACCAGAAGACCCCGGGGCTGAGCCCTAACAGAGAAATAACACAGGTCTGAAAAGCTACAAGCCAAGGAGACATTTTAAGTGAGTAGGTGAGCAGTCTACACCTACTCATCACCCTCATGTGGCCTGCAGCATCATTAGAAATGTATTTCTAAAGCCATCAACATGAGTACTTGATTACTTCAGGCTTTCCCTTTGCTTTAAGCTTTTTTTTTTTGACAAAGCAAACATATTGCCAGCACACTAGAGAAAGGGACTTTGTTGGTTAGATAAAAGAATTTACTTTCCATTGACAAAGATGGGAGAGAAGACATTGCTGTCCCACTGTCTGGAAATGTTACACCAGTCTCAGTAAGCTATACAGGGCAGTAAGCCTGATGCAAGATAACAGTTTGGAGGAGTTTTATGTTCATTAGCAACAGTTACCATACTGGGACACTCAGTCACACAGCTGACAGCTTCCTAAGCATAATCCAGCCACCACTGCACAAGTCCTGATCTTCAATCCACTGCCAAGTGGTCACTAATACTTCAAAACCAAATCAAGATGTATGTTCAGATACCCTCCACACCTTCCTATGGCCAGACTATCTGTGTAACTAGAGAAGGACATGAACTTACCTTTGTAGTCAGAGAGTTTGATGTCTTTGAACTGTCCATCTGGCATTACAGCCGTAGCAGTAAAGTCAGGGGCTGGTTTTCCAATGAAAGCCTTTCCTGAAGACATCTTGATTTAACCTAGACAGGAGTTAACACCAATATAGTTTAGATAATAGCACATTGTCACCTGGAAGTAGGAATTTATTCAAAGCATCTTATCAATCTAGGCTGAACACCAAAGACAGTTTATCAGCACTTGATCTTGCAACAACCTTAAGAGCTAAATGAGTTTTGGCACTTGGGTAGTTGAGCCACTATAGAGATTACCAGCACTTCAAAATGTATGGCTCATGGCCTCCTAAAGATACAGTAATGGTTATCTAACCAGTAACAGCTCAGACTTTGGGAAAGGACTAGCCTAGAGCTTTAGCAGTACTCAGAAAATCATCCCACACCATTTGGTGGAGGAGTAGAAAGCCTCGTTTTTAGAACTTTCAATAGTAAGAATCTTGCTCAACTTTACAAGGGAATTTAAGACCTCAAACTTGATCTTCCTGTTGATTCTGAAAGAAAATAACTTCTGTTAATCCCCAGAGAACAGTGCTCTGCATAACTACACTTTAACCTTTTGAACAATTCAACCTCTTTTTTTATTGGCAACTAGAAAGACTCGTGGTATACATGGAAATCATATTCTATGTTAATTAAAATTTCCCCAAGTCTTAAATTAGTACAGCCAGGTTGTTTTTCCTCTAAGTCTGTTAAAAAAGAATAAAAGGGTACACAAGGACAAATGAACTTTACTTCTGGCCATCTGCCCTCAAAGCTCATCATCTGCAACATGCCCTATGGAGTATTTTTGCTCAGTCTGGAAATGCAGTATAACACTTGAGACTTCCAGAGCATAATCTTTCAAATAGGCAACTCTATAAACCTAATTTCTGCAGATCACAAAATATTCTTAGAAGTTATTTCACTTCATTCTACACAGTGCAGCACTGGCTGCCTCGGAGATAAACACCTCAAAGGTTAGCAAGAATCTTATGTTGTTAAGGAAAGTCAAGAGCCAACGATTGTTCCAAGTTGTGCCTACAAGGCACTAAGTCCGTTCTAAAAAGGTTGAGAGCACCTCCTTTCTTGGCTCCTTCCCTCTTGCCAGCCACTTTTTCCTGGAGAACCAGCCTACAAGTCAAACATTTAGCTTTGAACCCACATTTCGCCTTTTTAGCAACGGTTTTGCTTTTGAAAGTTTCTCTTGCACACCCTGACAGTAATGATCCACCTCTCAGTTTTCATTTTGAGACATGCCCACACGTTAAGCATTTCTAACTGCCTTGTGTAACAAAAGCATATGTTCATCCAAGGGTTTAGTCTTCAACTACAGCAAAGTGCAATTCTGCAAGAGGGACAGGGAAGCATTGCACAGTATTTATGTGAGATGCCTCCAACTAGCGACTTTTATCTTATAAGCAAGAGCTGCTTGGCCTGGAGTGCATGACCCCACATTTTTATCACTGAATTACATTCTTTTCTGTTATCCAAGCTCAAGGTCATCCTTTTGCTCAGTACTATGCCAATCCTGCTATATTTGTTCCATCAGCAATCCTCTGGAGTATTTCACTAGGTGTTCAAGGTCAGACTGCTCTTTGATATTTTCCCTTTCTAAATTACTAGTTATTGTCCCTTTCTTAGGTAAAATTACAATCTTTTAATATTGGCAGGAGATCTTGGTTGCCTTGCATTGCAAGAGAACCGTGTGCCTTCCTCAGAGCACTTACTCCGACCTGCCAATCTTTCTGCTTTTCCATGCGGGGTCAGCACGTGTTCTGCTCGGATTTTTAGCCACAACATTTCCTAACCCGCAGAGGTGCAGACCACAGAATCATTGTTACTTCCTTTCATTCTGGTGGAAACTAAAATGAGCACCGTAAATCCAGCACACTTGAATCCGGCCAGAGCATCTTTGTTGCTCATAGCCGCAGACGGCCTCAATTATCTTCAAACTGCAATTATAATAAGCCAGGCCTGCTCTCTTGAAGGAGCAATTTCATACCTTTAGGGTGCCTTGAACAAAAGCGAAAGGCCGTTTCAAAACACACCATCAGCCTCCCACTCTGCCACCTTCAGACTGTCACAAAAATGCGGTCAGGCCACCGCAGCCGCGGTCGGGGAGCGATACCGAACCGCGGGGATGCGCGGAGAGCGTGCACGGACCGCGGCACATGTGGAACCCAAGGGGCTTCCGAGGTACCCTCCGAGCCTTGCCCCGCGCCCAGGCCGCCGCTACACTGCTCTGGAACAGGGGCACCCGCCCCATGTAAGTCCCCGAGCCACATCCAGCGCTCGGGGTTGGTTTATTGTAAGGCTCAAAAGCGAGATGACGCCTCGCTTCTCGGGGGAAGGGGCGCTTGGCTGCCGACAGGCGCCCTGCGCGCTCCCCCCGCGGGCCCTCCCCGCGGCTCCTCCCCGCGCAGCGCCGATAAAGGCCGGAGCGTTGGAGGGACTTATCTGCCCACTCTCCCCGCCAGAAAATACCAACCCAAAACGAGGGAAAACTGAACACGGGAAGGAAGCGGCAGCCGCAGCAGCGCGATCCTTCGGGAGCAGGACGCGGGGAGCAAGGGCTCGTCCTGCGCGCATCGCTCAAGGGCGCATCTGCGCAGAGGGGGAGGGGAAAGAAAACAAACCCCCCCCCAAAACAGCAACAAAAAAACCCACTGAAAAAAACAGAATAAAATTAGGAAAAAAAAAAAAAAAAGGCACTTTGCAAAGCCCCCAGCGACCCCGCACACTCACGCGGAGCGCCGACCCAGTCCCGGTCCCACACACTCAGCCGCGGCAGCACCTCGACGCACACTGCAGCACCTCCGCCGCGCCGCCCTCTTTATAGGAGCGCGGATCTCGCGAGCGGGCGCGGCGGGGCTGCGGGGAGGGAGGGCGGCAGCGTCTGCAAGGGCAGCATGACTTGGCAGATCTGCGGCCATCCGGGCGAGCTGCAAGAGGCTGCGAATGAACGCAGATCATTCTCTGGAGAGGGTCCCGGGAGGTGCCGTGGAAATATCCAGTGCCACGGTTATAAACCATTGATGGGGTTGGTGCAAGAAACGATTGCTTTTTTAGTGCCTACATTGACCGAGCTATGATTATTTGAAGTCCTCAGAGGGTATGCAGGACTTTGAGAGAGAGTAAGGAATGACTGGCGTGTCATTCATATAAATTCAGTGTTGGCCACTGACAGAAGTAAAATGAAACCTGCCACGAACAGAGCAATGTGTGTTCACAATGTTAGAGAGGTGCGATGTCAAATCTCCATCATCTCGCTCTGCATTACCCACTTGCCCCCTCTCCCTGATACTCATTCCCAAGGCTTTCATTGATTCTTCTCCATCAATGGGAACACCGATCCAAATCAAGCGAGTCAACAAAAGAAAGATCAAGACTAAATTTAAAGTCTAATCGCTGAGCTTCAGTGGTAGGATGGAAACCCTTGGAAGATACAGTTGCTCCATGGAGTTTTGCATCATTCACGAGTGAAGCTGCTCTGAGGAACGTTTCACCTCAGTTATTCCTCATAAGCATTGTCTTTGAATCCAAGAGTGAGCAAGCAGAGTGGTAATTTTTAAGGACCAAATTCTGAATTTAAATATGAAAGCTTTATTAAATAATGAATACTAAAGGTCATTAAGCCATATTAAGGACAAAAATGCTTGCTTTTGTCAAAAGTTATGTGTTCACCAACTCATTTTCACTCATCTGTTTTGCAGTTTACAGTTGTGTTTCATATACCTGTTAAAACTTGATTATAAATTGTAATGAGGAGAAAACCACAACGGATTAACAAACTTCAAATGTTTATAATCAAGATCACTGTGTAGTGTTGCTGGGTGACCATACCCACGTGGTGGTTCACCCAGAGATGACTCGTTTTGGGACCAGATGAAATTAATCTTTAAATAATGAAAGCAAATGACATGCGTATGTAATCAAGAAAAAAATCTGCACTCACTTTCATGCAACTAATTTATCTACTGCTGTTTCTATTGATACAGCATGCTTAATCTTTTACAGGAAGAAGTTTGCTACTTTCTTGACATCAATGTTGTCATGAGAATTGAGGTCTATATATTGAGACATGTATGTACCTTCCCATCACCTCAGGCCAATGAACCTGCAAACAGATTAATTCTTGAAAGGTCAGGCAGTCCTAATTAAAATCTCTATAACAATGTAGTCCTACTGCAACTCTGGCATGTTTACCAATGGACAAAGCAGTAATGACTTTCTCAAGGTTTCTGATTCCTTTAAGGCTTGTTATGCTCATTTCTTATACTTTCAGATGCACAATATTCCCAGTATGGTCTGCAGTTTGTTCCAGGTTTGTACTGTAAGCATTGCATTTCCATTCATATGTCCATGGCCTCATTACTTTTGATTAATTTCTCAGCTAGTCTTTCCAGACATCAGTTTTTAGAGGTTTTGGAATAATAAATTGTCAGGGCCACTCCTTGTTCAGTGAGCACCTGGGTTTCTGTAGCGTTTTTCAATCTTTAGATGTAAGATGCTACTTAGATTAAAACAATGATGTTTTCCAGGAAAGAAAGGGCATGTCTACCTCCACAGGGGCTGGAAGGATGGAGTTCTCTGCCCACCTTTCTTCTCCACACAGCAGTGTTACTGTGGTGTCGTGTTCTGCTAAAATAGCTGCCAGACAGGATCAGCTTGTACCTGATTAGCATGGAGCATCAGAACCCAGTGCAGGCCTCTCTGCACCTCATCCACACAGACAGGGACACAGTAAATACTTCATCTATCAACAAAAAGGAGCTGGCAGGCCCCGCAGTGCCAGAGCACTGAAACTACCCAACCTGGGAACCAGGCTAGCTTTTACATCCATCATTTTGATCATAGTATCTCCCATGTATCTTGTTTGGGAATGGGCCCCTGATGTGAAAAACAAACACCCTGCTGTGTGTAACAAGACAGACAAAGAAACAGGACCTGTTCCAGAAAATTACCACACATTTAGGTTTCCATGCATTTGAGAATGGTTTTGTGTAAGTGTATCAAAGATTTACAGAGTAAGATAAACTTAGTTGGAACTGTAATGGGTTTGGCAACACTGGGCTTGCCCCTGGAGCACACAGCAGAGGTAGTCCCTTCATGCCCTCAAAAGCCAGCATGTCGGGACACCCCCACATATTTCCTATGGAGTTCATCACTGTATGTGCCAAAAGCCCACCGAGTCCTGAACATACCAAACCTCCCATGCACACATGATACTACCACAGGCACAGTCAGAGTAGAGTCCTGGCCATGTGGGGACAATTTAATATAATGTATGTAGAAAGTCAGATGAAAAATCAACAACTGACAAGTTCCCAAGCCATGGGGCATTTATGCACAAGCAGCTGGTGCACAATCATTGTAATGAAAACAATTGAATAACATTAAATATACAATGCACATATTTACTTTCCTTGTTTTATATCAAGTGAAGACTGTATTTCTACATCAAAATGTCTTACATTACCTCTTCCTTCTCTGCATATCTTTTTTTTTTTTTTCCCAATTAGGAAGCTATTGGTGTATGTTTGGATAATCACTGCCTTCTGATGACAAAATGTTTTAGTCTTCCTTAACTTTTCTCTTTTACTCCCTAATACATTACTAGACGCTGAGGTTTGTTAACATTTTCATATGTGAGATTTATATAATTCAAGTATCTTCCTTTGCTTGAAGATTGTGGATTTTCAAATGGATTTGTGATTGACAGGGTCTCCATAAAAATAAATCAAACTTAGCAGTGATTCCTCCCCCTTTATTCTTTCATTTCCTACTTCTTGCTACTTATAATTGTGATCTTGTCCTTGCACTTTTCTTTCACTTTCCTTTATTTTGTCAAAACAGGCTGTGCAAAAGAAAAATCTGGTCACATGCATGCCCAAGAGGTTAATTGACCTTTGTGCCTTTAAGCCTCCTGAGCAGTTCAAGTCAGAACAGCAAAGAGAATCTGAAGCAGAATTATCTTTCTGGAAATAAGTAACAGGCTCTTCAAAGCCCCAGCAGAGGTATCTATTGCCTTATTTCTAATCTAATCTAATCTAATCAAATCAAATCTTTTTATTTCTCATGTTTATAAATGCTTGTAAAGATGGAAGCCTGGAGTAAAAGTCAAAACTGATTATCTTTTTTTAGTTGTGTTTAAGATTGGGTGCACAGTTGTTCCTCCATTACAGGCCAAAGTGCTGCAGGGGAAGGCTTTGACTTACCAGCAGTAGGACTGTCCCTGATCAGCAGTAAAAGCACTCTGCTGAATGAGCCTGGTTTAATCTCACTGCGATGCCGAGCAAACAAGGAAATGCATTCCTGGCTACCTGCAAGGAGAAGAGCCCTAGCGTTCTCGGGAACTGCCACGTCTCTCCCTTTTATGCACCTTTGAGTGTAAAAGCTGAAGCAAAACGACTGTAACTGGCCTTGCACTTTGCCTACATTCCTGTTATTTGGGCTGCAAATAAAACTGGGTAAATTCGGTCTTCCTACAAGCAGAAATGGCTGAAGAGGCCAGGATAAACAGCAGTCAGGTAGACGCAAACGCTTCACGTCTAATTCATGGGCCGGGGTCGCCTTTTGTCTCTTCCCCGTGTGTGGTGCAGCCCATCGCATTTATCGCTTCACCGCTCGGCGGGAGCGGCGAGGCTGGGCTGCCTGAGCTCCCCGACGGGAACCGGGCCGCGAGGGCACGAAAGATCAGCGCGGCAAACCCCGGGTCGGTGCCGGGGACCCGACGAATTACGTAAAGCGGGTCAGTGCCGGGGAGCGGGGCTGGGCCTGGCTCTGAGCGCCGCCGGGGGCAGAGCCGTGCCAGCAGCTCAGGCCCAATAAACCCCCACGGATGGACTTTCACATTTGAACCTGGCAGGGGCCACCCGCTGTCCCGGCCCGCGTTCCTGGCGGAAGCGGAAGGGCCGGGCGGTAGAAGCAGCAGCAGCGAGCGGTGGGTGCCGGCGGTGAGTGCGGGAGTGCGGCCGGGGCTGTGGGGGCCCGGGACCGGCCTTATCGCCCCCCTATGGCCTCCGCGCCGGGCGGGCCCGCTCTGCGCCGCCCCGATAAGGGCAGGTGGGCGCGCCCGGCGTCTGTGGGGGAGTCAAAACACTGTGGGGTTACCTTTGAGCTGTGCGGCAGAGGCGGTTCAGTACCAGCGACTTAAGTATTGCCTATATGTACCTATTTGCGTATCTATGCATATTAATAGGATGCATAGCTATGGGTGTTTTACTGCTGGAAGGCTCCTTGCTTTAGGTTATGAATGAGTTGTGGCTGTGGGTTGATGCACCGGTGTAGTTTACATTGCTTTAGTTATTTATGCATCCTTCCAGCCTTACGCTGTCTTTGAGTTACTCTGAGCTTTAGTTCTTTCACGTGAATATGGCAGTAGGTTGGTGATGTTAAGCCATAACCACATCTTACTTGTCCAGAATTAGTTTGCCTTTATGTTTGTTTTTGTCTCTGCACTTCTAAGAAGAGGCTTCCAGCTTTTTAATGAACTGAATAATTATGGCTAGTATCATAAATGTAATTCTCCAAATCCCCTATTTTAGGGAAGAATCTGTGTGGAAAGTATTAATGAATGTATTTTCTTCCAGTATCTGTCATTCTGATGTATTCCATTCTTCTAGAGGTTGTAGTTCAGATCTCTCTTCAGTGTTCATATGTAATGTTATGTGAAGCAAGATGGTTTTTAAAAAATGTGCTGATGCTAGTTATTGATTAAACATGTACCTTGTCTTCTGGCCTGAACTCTTACCTTTAAGATGATTGCATAACATGGTTGTATAAGGCATACGGTTGGTGTCTTATTTGTATTATAGGCCAAAGTGAATCAAAACGCCTGAAGTTTTTAGTTGTGTTGCATGATGTACAAAGATGTCTTTATTAAGGCAACTAAATTCAGGTATACAGCACCCACTTGCGTGTAGCTGGCTACAAAATGACTGTGCAAGCCCGGAGGAGAAGAGAATACTGCTGGCACTGTCATTCTGCTATCTCTGACCTCCTACCCCAATAAAACAGATGTACACCTGCAGTTTGGTTCACCAGTATTTGTCTTCAGCACCAGTATTTGGACTTAGCTCAGTGCAAATCCAGAGCTATTGGTTTGGTGCAATTATTGTCTTGCACCAGGAGGTGCTGGCCCATTACAATCCTGATAAGAAAGGTACTTAGACTCTAAAGTATCATCTCAAATGCTGTTTTTTAGAGCTAACCCTATAAAGAAGGAGGACCGTGTTGATAATCATGCGTCCCTTCAGGTGCTGGGAGCCCCAAGTTGTGCAGCCTTTAGCAGACCTTGCACAGTACAGTGTGCAGAGCCTGTCTGTAGCAGGGGTTACCTTGTTTTAGGCATTTGAACTGCTAGGGATTCTTTTACAAGAAAATACCTCTATTCGTCGCTTCTACTGTCAAACAGAAAGGATGCTTGCAGAAGAACTGCCTGCCTTTTTAGATAAAGGCAAGGGCATGTAGGTGGCATAATTGCATGTACAAAGTGTGAGCTGCCTGCAGACTCCCTGTTACAGGTTGCTGCTGAGCCTGTCCTGCAGCTTATGCATCCCACAGCACAAGGCTATGCGTGAAATGTAGCACAAGACAAGCCTGGACCTACTCAGGTTAACTGTTCCAGGGATCCCCAGCTCCTTGGTGTACAGTGACCTTCAGGTCAGGATCACTCCAACTACTCTTGTATGTCTCTCTGAAAAACAAGTGTGCTGTTTGGTGTCTGCTGTTGTATCTAAAAAAGTTTGGCTCAAGAAGTTAAGAAGTTGAAAGTATGAATTCTGTGAATGCATCCATCAGCTGGGACCTAATTATCTGAGGAAAATTACAACACTGAGAAGGCAGAACTATTTTGGGATAGGGCTGTGTGAATGCTCTACTTTTAAAACATCCATTGCTCCTACATATTCAGATATTCAACCAGCATTGCATACTTCCACTCTTAGTTTTGTTGTTCTTTTCTTTAAGCATATAACATTAATGATTTTGGATGCAGCAGAACTTGGGAAGTAACTTCCTCAGCTTCTGCTGAAATCAGCTAGCCAGCTTTGGAGCTCACCCTGAATGCAGTTTCTTTTTAACTGTTTGACTAGAAACATAGAATGTGAGGATATTGGAACACGCTGTAAGCCCTTCCTTTTTGATAAAAAAACTGCCCTTGTGAGCAGGAAAGGTAAATTATTGCAACTTACAGAATTGCTACAAAACTGTTCTTCTTATTCTCTAGGCAAAAATGCCTGCAACATGCGACTTCGTTACACTCCACACTGGGCAGAAGATGCCTCTCGTGGGACTGGGAACTTGGAAAAGTGATCGTGGCCAAGTAAGCAGGGGACAAGAGGATATGGTGCTCTCAACTAGTGTGTATGGTCTGTGCACCTCTTTTTGAAGGTCACAGATCTGAGGCCTGGATTCTGTGCTTGAGTTGCTCTAGTCTTGAGTCCACTGAAGTGAGTGGAATGTATGCATGTGTGTATTTGCATGACTAAGGCCTTAAGGCACTGAGGCAGCAGATCTTTCTACAAAGGAAGATCCCTTCGGACTTGTTAACCCTGGCCTTGGGCAGTGGTGCTCTGGGACATAAACCCAGAAAGAGACCAATGAATGCTGTTTCTACAATATGGACTACTAAGTCCTCAGGCTGCCAGTCTGACCAGACACCCCTCTGGCTTAGGCTGATGACTCAGCAGAAAGCATTATTTTGGGAGACAAGAACTCAAGTTGTTCTTGCAATAAGTCCTGTTCCAGCAGCCAGCCAATGGTTAGCAGGAAAACAAAGAACTTGCTTGGGTCAGCCTGCTTGTAGAATAAGACGACTCATGTATCATTAGGCATTCACTCTGCTTCTGAATGCAGTGAATTGGCAAACACCACACTTGGAAACAATTCTGTGTATTACTACAAACAGTCTGTTACTACAAACAGTCTGTGGGAATGTTTGCATGCTCTGCGGTGTGCCTGCTATTGTAATGCTTCTCTCCCTTGTCTTACTCTCTTTTCCTTTCTCTTTCATTTAGTTAAAAGATAAATTTTTGGAGGAAGAAATTGTATGTACTTCCTGTGAAAGGCAATGTCCATGGCTTGGTGGAATTCCTAGCTGGTATTCAAAGAACTGTGGAATCACAGAATGGTTTGGGTTGTAGGAGACCTTAAAGACCTTCTATTTCCAACTCCCTGCTGTGGGCAGGGACACCTTCCACTAGACCAGGTTGCTCAGAGGTCAGCCCACCCTGGCCTTGAACATTTCCGGGGATGGGGCATCCACTGCCTCTCTGGATTATGCACACCAGTGCATGTCTGTGCAGTAAATTTATGTCTCACTGCTACTCTTTTGTGAGCTTGATGGTTGTTTTTGGAGTATGTTGGATGACACTATGCTCATGGCTGAGAGAGAAAGTTAAAACCCTTCTCAAGATGTGCTATTCTCTTGTGCCAGCTAGAGGAAAAGGTGGGAAACAAGCTATGAAAATTAAATCTATTCAGAGCCATTTTACTGTGGGTTTTCCTGTCCAAACAACTGTCAGGACAGTGGATCTGTTAGGAATAGAAACTGTACTAATGTGGAAGTTGAGTTGGTGTGAGAGCTCAGTCAACCTCTTAAATGAGGAAGAGGGTGAATGTGCAGCTTTGCCACTTAAAACATCATCTGACAGCTGAATTAAGTTTATTAACATGCACAAACTTAATGGATGAATTTCTGTGCACTCAAAGCAGTTAAATGTGCTTTGTCTAAAGCAAATGTCTGAACCTAAACAAACAAAATATGAATGTGTTGTTTATTCTGTGAACTAATTGTTCTGAGAAAAGTGTGGCCTTAGGAACTGGGACAGATCCTGTCTGTGCATAATTTAAACCCAATTCAGTTGAATTTTGCCATAATAAGCAGTGCTGCTTGCAGCTGAACCCCACACATGATCCAACCATCTTCTCTGGGTTTCCTTGGAAGTCATTGGGAGTCACTTCTTTGGAATATCTGCTGTCTTCAAAGACTTACTTGTAGAATGTGTTGAAGGCAAAATCTAGGAAGTGCAGTGAAAAGGGCCAGAATTACAGAAGTTGCTGCTATTCCTATGGAATAAATAAATCTTTGCTTATCACTTTTGAAAATTCAGGGGCATAGCAGCAATTTGGCAGAGTGTCCAGATGACTTACCCTTAAAAGGACATGATGTAGTTCAGGGATAATAATTGCTATTATGAATTAAAGACTGGGGCCAAAAACCCAGAGAAGCAGAAGAATTAGTATGGATTAAATTTAGTCTAGCTGTGTCCCACGTAGAGGCTATTTATCAAAAGCTCTTTTGTTCAAGGGCTTCATTAGAAGCAAGTGTGGAAATGGATGGCTTTTAAATTATTTCGGGTAAATGTTTTGCAGATTGTAATTCTTTCCCTTACCAAGCTTGAGTAATTTTTTTATTACTGCTGTTACTGTTCCTGATTGTAAACAAGCTGACCTTCTAGACAGATCTTAGCAGTCCAGTACAAAGGTGTCATTGCAGCCCTAGTTTCCTAGATATTAAGAATAGGGGGAAAATAACGAATCTGTTGAAAGCCTGTAGGATAGTATAGGATTGACACTGTATAAAATAAGACGTTTTGTGTTTTACACGATCAAATGCTAGAAGAGAAAGTTGTTTTACATGTTTCCATAGGAATATGATTGAGGGCTGTTGAGTGGAAGGGAGCACAGTACAGAAGTTTATGAACTGGCAGCATGAATGAGTTCAAAGAGAAATCCATTCAGACAGGAGCATCAGGAATATCAGTAGCAGGGCTTTTTGATATTGCAGCTGGATTATCTTTAATCCTTTAATGCTTTGTTCTCTTCTCTCATGTGTGCCATGCTTTCAACCTGGAGGATTGATCTCCACCTGATGAGCAGCCTAACCTACAGTGGCAGAGGCTGGTTCTGGGAGAGAAATGGGAGAGGGAGGCTCTCCACAGGGCTTAGGGAGGTTGTATTTCTGTGTGAAACTTTGGAAAAGCTGAAGAGGAAATGTGCACATAAGAAACCAGTCAGACAGGGTGTCTTGTGACAGGATTGCAGCTTCAGGGGAGAATGTTTAGTTCCTGACCTTTGTTAGACAATATAGAGAATCCTGGTTACGAGCACAAAAAAATTCAATACTGTTAAGGAAGGGACTTAAATTCAACATTTGATAGATAAGAGGCAATCCCCTTTATTTTAGGGAACACCAGCTCTTAAGTTGGCATTACCTATCTGGTGGTGTGAGTTCCGTTTCAGCAAACTTTAGTCCAATATGTAGAAACTGTGATAGGGCAACATTTAGGTTCTGGTCATAGTGCATCTGAGTATCACATGGACTGATCATCTGGGTTTTTTCCTATTTTCTGTCAGCAAATATGCTTGGACTGCTAAAATGTGTCAGCTTAGCAGGAAGCAGGGGAGGCTTGTCAGAACTTTTTCTTTCCCAATAGTACTGAACCGTTAGTGTAGAAATCTCTTCATAATGGCTTGGGGCTGTGCAGGAGAGGCTCGTGGGTCACTTGAACTCTGTGTTGCCTGGAAGTATAAAGATGGCTTGCTAGTTTTTTAACCTTGTGAGAGGAAAATTGAAGAACTGGAAATCTAGTAATGGATATTACAATTTATTGGAACTTACAGATTCTGCTTCTGAATCTGCCACTGATACTGCATCTTCAAAACCAAAAGAGGGTGGGTGCCAAGGCCAAGTCCCTTATTAGGATATTTACATAGGAGTGTAGTTCATTTGACTTCATTATAAAGTGAAGGAGAGTAAAGCTCCCAGCTGCAATACCTGTCTGTTTTGGGGCAAACGATTTGAAGAAAGGCACAAAATAGCTGATGAGGCAGCAGCAACAGTGATGCAGGGTTTGGGAGAGGTGAGTTGTGATGAAAGGTGGAAGCACCTACAGTTACGTGGTCAAGAGAGGTAGAGAGGAGCTGTGCAGGTACTTTGCAAATGTGCAAAAAACCCTCACAAAGGGCAAGCTGCGGATTTCATGTCTGGGTGGAATGGGATGTGGCATCAGGGCCATCTTTGTGAGTCATCTGAAAGACTGAGCATAAAGATTTCAAAGCATGGGAATAAACTGCCTGTCTGTCAAAAGAAGGGCTGTGACAAATGTGTATAGGAGTGGTCTGGATTTACTCCCCAGCTGTGGGCCATGAGGATAGACTGGATGATGTCTCTAAATCCTTTCAGACCTACTTTAAGTTAGACCTAACTTTTTAGTTCTGTGATGATGGATTGGTGTGTCACACTTGAGCTGTGTGACTCAACTTGCCTCATGCAAAGTGAACTCACTAAACTCAAGAATATATGGAAAGTTTGAAGGATTCTTTGGCTATTGTTACTTCACAAAATCAAAAATCCAGATTCACATCCAGGCATGTGAATCTTCAACTGCTTCTGTTGTGTTTTATTTTCCTTTGTCCCCTGCCATGAAATGTATGTACCTGTCTGAAGTTAATCTCAAAATTACAAAACTTTCTGTTTAAAAAATGTACTTTTCTTAAACTTACATCTATATGTTATCATTTTCCCCTCCAAAAATGTGGGGTTTTTGGTGCACATTTCCTGTTGATTGTTTTTGTGTGGAACAGGAGCTCTCAGTTCACATTGGAATGCCTTAGTAGGCTGAGAGTAGTTTGCATAAATACAGATTTTTTTTCTCAGATCCAAACCTTATTTAAAGTTCCAGTTCTTCAGTGCTAGAACTTAATCAAAATATGCTGATAAGGAAATATAGCCTCTTGTTGATTGCTTTGCAGAGTACTTTATGTCTGGTTTTCTGTGAGCAGTGCCTATTTTCATTTGTTGTAAACTTTGTGCCTGTTTGATTTTCAAAAGTATTAATCTGATACAGGAAATAGGGAGTTCCGGACATAGAACATTGCTGTTTTCCCTTTCCTGTCCCTCTCCTCAACTCTCATCTCTTTGGAGGATACATATTGAGTCTTAAAAGCCTTTACTATGTCTCAAGTAATTTCAGAATTACCCTGCCCTTGACTTTGTAGTGACCTGAGAAATGTCTTTGTCAGGTGAAACAAGGACTGTAAGTACCATTCTGCTAGAGAAAGGAAGAGTTCACTGCTGTAATAGAAGTGCTTTGTCATCCTAGCTAAAGAAAACTGAGCTACATTCCAGTTTTCCTCTCAAAATGCCAAAGAATGTAGTCAGAATATCCTGTGTCTGCTTTTACTGCACTTCTTAACAAGAAAAACAAACGAAACCCACTAGTAGGAGAGAGATCTTCTCAGATTTGCTTCCCCGTTGCCTTTCTGTAGCATGTGAAAGCAGGACTGTACACCTCTTTACTTGGTATTACTAATTTTGTCAGCTTTAAATTTGAAAATGCTGGTACTTCGATTAAGCTGAAAGAACTCAATCTCTCTCTAGCCTTGGTGGACATGTTTTTTAATCTCATGGCTAGAGAGGTGTGTTCTCAATAAACACTTATGGCTCTATTGCATCAAGCTTTATACACAGTAATTTACAGTCTCCCATAGTCTTGAGAGACAAGTCAGTGAGGGGCAATGTACAGAAATCCCAGTGCAGATGGGATGTATTATTCTTACTACTTCAGATGGACAGATATAAGAGGGAAGGTGTGCTAACTGTACACTGGAAGTTAAATGAAACAGATTTTACTAAATGGTCATCAGCCTAACAGGAGATGATGACTATGCTGGCAACTGTAGTAATTCTTCATTCTTGCACAATCAGTTACAAAAAATCTTTATTCAAAAGCTCCTTGTGAGTTCTCACAAAGATCCCATTTTGTGTTTCCTTCTGGTTTCTAGACTTGCTGCATATCTGAGGCCCACATGTGAAGACATTTTGTGCTTGTGCTTCATTAGAGCTTTCAAAAGCAGATACAGATTTGAAGTGCCTTGATTCCCAACCATTCTGGCTTTTGTGTAACAATATGGAACAAGGGATGTGTCGCTGTTGGCAACACCTTCATTGTCAGCAATGCGGAAAGCAAAATGTAAAGTTGTGAGCATCATCAGGAGTATCCCAGCAGTATGACTTTCATTGTTGTGCAATCAGTAAGAATGAGACAAGAAAGAAAAATGTTCCATAAAAGAGCATTGTCTT
Source organism: Dasyornis broadbenti (assembly GCA_013397935.1). NCBI lineage: Eukaryota > Metazoa > Chordata > Aves > Passeriformes > Dasyornithidae > Dasyornis > Dasyornis broadbenti. The sequence goes on along the minus strand of VZRN01001083.1, from coordinate 7,877,128 downwards.
AGTAATTAAGTGTGAGTAGCTGAACCAAACCCAAACTGTGGTGATTCTGGAGTTAGAAGCCAGGCTCTTTCTTTACTGGGAGGGAGAGGATATATTTCAGGTTTGATTGTCATTGATTTGTCACCTAGGTCAGAAAGTTTGTCTTCCTATGCCATGACTGATTTGAAAACTGCTTCTTAAAGCTCATTTTATCTTAAAAGTGTGACACCTATTGTAAAGAATAGAGATTTGTTCTATCTGGTGCATCCTTGCATCCTGGTCCTGTGTGCATGATCCATTTTCTTGTTCCTCTTGGAGTGTCTGCCAGCAGTTGGCTCTTCCCTGCACAGGCTGTGCCACAGAGACTCTGGATCCTCCTGTTTGAATCTCATGACCTTATGCAGGTCTGTGTTTTTTGAGGGATGTTCCTCACTAAGTCTCTTAGCGTTTTTTAACTTTTCCCCAGTGCCATGTCCCTTTTCAGTGACTGCATGGGGCACTGTGTCTCTGGTTGCAGGTGAAGGAGGCAGTGAAACATGCCCTCAGCGTGGGCTATCGCCACATTGACTGCGCGGCCGCCTACAGCAACGAAGCCGAGATCGGGGAGGCCTTCCAGGAATGTGTTGGGCCCAACAAGGTAAAAACACAGGAACTCTCCTGCTGACTGTGTGCTGTGCCAAAACTTACAGCTGTGACCTGTGAAGTTAACATTTGTGGCTTTTCCTGCTGGTCTGCCCCAGCTGTTTGCTATTTATCAGGGAAGGCATAAAAGAGGCATTTCTCTCCTCTTGTAACCCTCCTGGCTGTTACGGGAAGAAAAGATTGTCAGGGATATTTGGATGGAAGCTACAGAAAATGCCTCTTCTGTTATTGTTGTTTTTCTCCTTCCTGCCCGTTTTAACCTCACAAAGTACCCCAGTTCGGATACTTTGGGGTTCCCAGAATCAGTAGTTACAATGTAAAATATTTGCCATGATTTATATGAAAAGTTACTCTGACTACATCTAGCATGCAATGGTGAGTAGCCACAGCAAATTTGGTTTTTTGGTTATTGATAAAGTATCAACTGTATATCTTTTGGTTATAGGTAAAATATGAGTGAGTAAATGTGGTGACTTTAAATTTTTTTAAACAGTGATGGCATGTGAAGGGTTCATAACTGTGGCTCCAGAGTCTGCACCTGAGAGTCTGAGGTCTAAGTATAATGTAATATGACAGGCATTCCTATTGATGAGCTGAGGTGGAATCTTAAATTTATTCCCTAAAGGGGCCAAAAGGATTACCTGTACAGCCTCACAGCGCATGGAAAGAAGTTTTCATGTTCTTTCTTTCTTGCTGCTCTTGTCTTGGCTTTAGGGCAGTCTCTTTGTTATGTAATGTGCTTGAGAGAGACAGTTTTCAGCTTGCCCCAGGGATTCCTCCCTACTAAATGTGGTAACAAAGGGAAGCATAGGCCTTTTGTTCAGTTCATATTAGCTAGCTAACTTAGAACTAGAATTTGAATTAAAATTATTTTTAAAAGAATTTTTAAGTATCTTCCTTTTAAACACAACATCCTTGTGTGAAACACAGAAATAATTGAATGGTTGGAAGGAATTAATCACTCCAAATTCTTCAAAATATAGATTTCAGTGAAATTTTGTCAGACATAAGACAGTGAGAAGCATCCTTTCTAATGAAATTCAATTTATCCAGTGTGATCTCCCTTTTGTATCTTATACTTTCTAGTTAACCAGTTCTCCATTGTTTTATTTCTGGTTCTTACTTCTCCAACATGGAGTGCAGGGCTCTCAGTTCTTAGTGTGTTCCTTCCACAGCCTAGAAACTCAAATGCAGAGGTTTGGGGAATCTTCTGTTTATTTTCCCACGCTCTTTCCACAAGAAGCAACCTTGGTTTACAGCATGTGATGAGTAAAGTAAGTTAGCTGGCTGGGCCTGGAATGTAAATTGTTACATAGAAATTTCAAAATTTACATATGAATAAGCTGAGTAGTCTTTCTTTTGGCCTCATCACAGTTAGTAGTGGCTTTAACCCTTGAATTGGAAGGTTTGGAAGAGTGTGTACATGGAAAGGATTGTTTTGTTTTTCAGGATTTCTGATAAATTGCTAAAGTATACTTTAGGACTTGCCACTGTGTGTATTTCCCTGGCTCTTCTCCATCCAGTATATTTTTGAGTGGTTTAATTTGTAGGTTCTGTATGTTGCCTTTCGTTTTTTTTTTTTTTTTTTTTAAAAGCCAAAACAAACCACAAAACTTCAGTTATTCTCTTTGTTTTAAAACTAATTGGGGAACTGTTGCAATTCTCTTTCTGAACTTGCTCCAGTATGTTATGCTCTCCTTCCTTTCTTAAAGGTTATTAAAAGGGAGGACCTGTTTGTAACATCAAAGCTCTGGAATACCAAGCACCACCCAGAAGATGTAGAGCCAGCACTAAGGAAAACACTTGGAGATATGAAACTGGATTACCTGGACCTGTACCTCATGCACTGGCCTCATGCCTTTGAGTAAGTTCTAGATGGAAAGGACACAGAATGCAGAAACACCAGTTTTGCATAAGTGGCTCATGTTATATCCTGAGGATCTTCTTTCTGAGCTGTGAATTTCTTTCTATTTATGCTGCCTGCAAGGTGGTTTTTGGTGTTTAAAGTTTAAAATAGTCTAGTGTCTTCATCTGGGCAATGGGGAAGTGCGGCAGCCATTCTTGGTTCTGCCATTGACCTACATGGTAACCCTAAGGAGATACCAAAACTGCTTTGTGCCTTAGGTGTACTAATCTGTAAAATGGGAATTAAGTGCTTTATAAAGACAACACTTTTCATGTGTAGTTATTAACTCTACTGGAGTGGTCAAGCACATGCAGTATCGTGGTGGTATCTGTATCTGTATGAGGAGGAAGTGAAATGACTTCATATGATACTAATTGCAGTAATTCTATGATCTGAGGAAATAAGAGACAAGAAGGTTTTCCAGTTGCATGCTGAATGCTCTTATCCTACGATCCCATGAGAAGCACAGTTCCATACTCTATTTGCTTGTAGATGTGGAAGCAGTTGTTCCCCCACCCAAATACAATCAGCCAAAAAGGCAAGGGGAATAAATCTCCTGACCACATGTTTGCATGGAGTCTTCACCCTGGCAGTTCATGGGCCTCTGTTCTGCAAATCTGAGAATGTTTTTTCTCCTTCTAGTCATATGAGCTGAATTTTACAAGTGTCATATACTAATGATAAGATGAAAGATGCTTAAATTATAAATATATTCCTCAGCATAACAGAATAAGGAAGTGTTTTTAACTAAAACGAATGTGGAGGAAGAGCTGTTAAAAATTCTCCTGTTGTGCAACGGGTTTGCTTTTCATTTGCTTGAAAAAAATCACCCCATCAAACATTGCTTTGATAATGACACATAACACAAATAATGATTTATGTTTAGATACTACTAATATTTAAATTTAAATGATGTTGTGACACTGTTGACAAAACTGATAGTGTAATAAAGCACTTTCATTTATTTTCTCATTGGAAACTGTACACTCTAGTTTTCCATTATTTTTACTTAACTGTTTAATGCATGCTTATCTATAACGCCTGTTGCATTGGGAATCTGAGCTAAGGAATGTTATTTACACAGAAATTAAAACAGACTTCCAGATGAAAATTACAGGGCCTCTAGGTCTTGAAAATTACCCTAATTTAATACAGTACTCCTGACATATGAGGCTGCTCTTCTGACTTGGGAGCTTTTTGTTTTGTTTTGTTTTTTAATGTGTTGGTTTGATTAATTGGAAGGAAACACACCCAACCTATAAGCAACATGTACATGTTAAGACTTCTGTGAGGATCTGTGCTTATATTGAGTACTGACACAGCTACAGAATCCAGAGGGAGTAGGAAGGCCAGTGTCCTTTGAATACAGTTTTCCCATGTCGGCTCTGAAAACCCAGATTCCTTTGGTAGCAACTCCAAGCTGCCCTCTGTGTTGCTGCTCCCAAAATCAGCTGTTTTATTGGAATCCAAGAGTGCAAAGAGCTGCTGCTTCTGTGTACAGTAGTTTATCAGTTCTCTGTAGTCACTGCTGTATAGGTAAGTACTTCAAAGTGCTGTATAACAACTTGATGTAGGAAAGACTGTCTTGTGTAATGACTGCTTAGAGGTTAAGTCATGTAATGGAATTGAACAGACCGATTAATTCAGTTTGTACTCTGCCCTTCAGATTATGCATAAACTTTTAAGAATACTTTGAGAAAGGTATCTTCTAGTGAAGAACTAACATAATATAAATAATGTGGTATATGTACTTACACTTCACCTTTGATGCTGTAGACGAGGGGACAATCTCTTCCCAAAGAATCCTGATAACACCATGCGTTATGATTACATTGATTACAAGGATACCTGGAAGGCTATGGAGAAACTGGTGGAAAAAGGTCTTGTGAAAGCCATTGGGCTGTCAAACTTCAACAGTCGTCAGATCGATGATGTACTAGGTGTGGCTACTGTGAAACCAGCTGTGCTCCAGGTAAGATGGATAAAGGAGACAAATACCTTCCCTATTTGTCCATAAGAGTGAAGAATTTGCAAACCAATGTTATGTATTTAGCACTAGAGGTGCAGCTTCGTATTTGCAGGGAAGAATATAGCCAGGCCTGCAGGAGCAGGCACACAGAGGCTGTCTTTCAGGCAGATTAATTAATTGCAAGGAAGCCTGTATCCATGTTCTGTGGGCATTTATACCTGCTTAGTTGAACAGATCTGTGGAAAAGTTCATCTTCCCTGTGAGGAACAATTTAGTCTGTAAGAAGGAAGGATTGTGAGGGAGTAACTTGAATTCCTACTGCAGAGAAGTTCCTTGCTTGTTCCTTGCTTGATCTGTTTTGTGCCGAGGAAGAGTTCAGCATCAGGCTTAAGTGATCTGTTCTCTATTTTCTGTAAGCTTAGTCTACCAGATGCTTCTTCTTCCTCCTGATAGTGATTTGAGGTATTAAGCTTAACTTAAACCATATCCTCATAAGGTTTTCTGGAATCTGGAATGAACTCCTCTGATATGTTTGGATCTCCTGTGCTTGACTTCATGTTTCTTCCATTTTATATTGATGTTTGTTCTGTAGCCACTCATGGTGAGTCATTTTAACAGGTGGAATGCCATCCTTACCTAGCTCAGAACGAGCTGATTGCTCACTGCCAGAAACGAGGACTCGTGGTCACTGCCTACAGTCCTCTTGGCTCTCCAGATCGCATGTGGAAACACCCAGATGAGCCTGTGCTTCTAGAGGAACCTGGGGTCAAAAAAATAGCAGAAAAGTACAACAAGTCACCTGCACAGATCATTCTCAGGTACAGAACAATTGTGAGAGAGGTGGTGTTTGGGACCCAGCATTCAATAAAGCAAAACATACAAGCTAGAAGGAATCCACTTAAAGTGTGTGCTCCTTCACATTAGGGAGGGGTTAAAATCACAGGGAGTGCCAAAAGCAAACCCCACTTGTTGCTTGTTTTACAAAGCTGGTAAAGTTGGTCCTGCCTTAGGGCAGGTAGCCTAGATCAGAGGGGTCCATCCAGGGCCTGGATCCATGTCTGGGACAGTTCCAATGGACTGTTCCCATGTCTGGGACAGTACCTTTTCTGCTCGGAAATAGCAGTAGGACAATTAAGGCAGCAGTGTACCACGTCTGAGAGCTGCCCACTGAATTTGTATGTGGCCAGTTCCTTGAAGCCTCTAGTGCTTGCTGCTGCACTCAGGTGGGCTCCCAAGAAGAGGGGCTGAGGAAAAGACCTGCCTCCTTTGCAGTGAAGAACTGTTTGCTGTTTTGTTTTTATATAGTCAGCTACTGGATACTGGGAAGCAAGGTGATTAAGTGATACCCAGAATGTGATCAGCACCTTGCAAAGTAAAATTGGATTTCTATCCTTATTTTATTCAACTGGCTTTGTATCCATCAGTATCACTACACAGTCTTGGGCAATAGCAAGTTACCCAGACAGCTGAACATGTTCAAGATTTTGTGTTTAAGCCACTAGACAGGCACTTCAGGGATCTGGGTTTTCATCTAGTTCCTGAGTGGTTGTCAAGTTAGAACTTGCTTTAAATGCCTGTTTTTCTGACTGTTTCTTGGATTTTTAGCTTAAAACACTTGGACACTGGATGCTTGTTCCAAGGCATGAACATCTTCCCCTCTCTGATTAACTCAGTGGTTACTGTCTTGCTTGAGCTTGGATACACCAGGTTCTAATACAATACAGGGCTGTGCCACTCCTCCTCTGGGGATTTATATTTCACAGAAGTGGTATCTTTGCTGCCACAGATTGTTATTCAACTAAAATAAATACTTATTGTTCTTGAACTGCACACACAAAGTTTCTTACCTCCTCTTGCAGATGGCAAGTGCAGCGTAAAGTAGTTGTCATTCCCAAGAGTGTCACTCCTGCTCGCATTCAACAGAATCTCCAGGTAAGCTGAAATGGAGGAGTTTCAGCAATGCCATTTCATGTGAGTAATTGCTACACTGCCCTACAGCTTGCAGAGCAGCAAGCTGAGGCACTTGGTTCATACTTGTTCATCAACGTATACACATGCTGGGGAGGGAGGGTAAAGATTTTTTAAAAACACAAACGATGTGTTTTAAGCAACTCAGTGGGTGAGTGTGTGCAGATGTACACATGCACAGTCTTGTTATCAGAAGGTAAAGAATGTACTTTGTGGAGGTCTAAATGAAGAATCTGTACTTAATTTTTTTTGAGACACAAATTTATTGAAATAGGGAGTCTTCTAATTATGCTCAGTGATTCTTACTTATGAGTAATAGTTGCTCTGTCCTGCAAGTGAGGGCTGGTGACTGTTTCTTCTGCAAACTGCCATTCTAGTGATGCTGAAGGAGTAAGTGTGGTTCACTTTGGCTCTCAAGTAGAGACTTGAGAAATTATTTGAAAACTCTTGATTTTAAATAATCTTGAGGGATGTTTCTGAATCGCCTCCTGGGATCTTTTTTCATAAAGACTGGCTGGTTACATACTTGTTTTTAAATGAGGAGTTGTTTCTGTAACTGATACTCCTATTAATCCGAATTCTGCTATGTAGTATGCTGCTAGAAATCCCAATAAATTCTGCAGTCACTCGATGTTTAGATCTACATGGAAACAGAATATTTATTGAATAGGCAGCACTTACTGTGAGGAACAGTCCCACTGCTTTCTATCTTAGTGGCAGAGTACTATGCAGTACCAGTGTAGGCTTAGAGCTGGCAGGTGTGGAAACACCTTAGACTTTAATCCTTTGCTTTGGTGTCTGTTACGAGTGTAATTGCAACTTCATATTTATAAGCAGCAGACAAACTGATGGTAACCTGTGGTTATTGAATAAAGCCTCTGGCATTTGTTCTCAGGTGTTTGATTTCAGCCTCACAGAAGAGGAGATGAGCCACATTGGAGCCCTGAACAAAAACTGGCGTTACATCGTGCCAATGATTACGGTAAATTTCTTGTGTTTCTAATAGTTTTCATTATGTGCATATGGCCACCACTTGGGGTTTTTACAGTTTTGATTTTTCAGTGTTCCCATCAGAACTACTTATTCATAAGAACTCTGCATCTTCTTAGGGTATCGATGATGAAAGAAGTTTTCAAAAGCTGGGTACAGAAAAGGCAGCTTATTGAAAACTTTTGTCTTCTCTTTTGGACATGAGTGGCCCTTTCTTGAGTTTGCATTACTGACTCATCCATGGGTCTTTAAGTCAGAGTCCCATCTTCAAATCTCACTAGGCTCCTGCTGACTTGTTCTTCCCAAGTCCAAGCAGGCTAAGCTCCATGGCATTCCTCCAGAAGTACTCCTTGTGCCAGTTGTCACTGTCTACTTTGTACCATAAACCTCTAAGATCAGTGAAGACCCAGGGTGCTGCTGGTTATCCACATCCATTGTGGAAGTTACATTGGGGAATTTGTCGCCTCCCTTCCACTGCATGTCCCCGTTTTCAGAATCTGTTGTAATGACCTTCCTCCAATGTAAGGAGTTTGGATTAGGGTGTTGTTATTTTTCCTCCCAAATCCATTAGCTGTGGCATCTTGTAGCATCAGTAATTTACTGTCACACGAACCCTTACCTTGTGTACTGGCAGATGCCAGTTTGTTTTTAGAGACACCAGTGCCTTGTAAGTGTCGAAGTCCTCTTAGTCTTTCTTTTACTATATTAAGTGACCTAAACTTGTTCCTTTTCCCTAATCGCAAAAAAAAAAAGAAATAGTCAGTGCCTTGTTGTCTCCTGTCTTTATAGTGTTTCTCATTTCTTCTTGTCCTTCTCCTGACTGTACAACAGAGAGCTGTTGCCATTCCCTGCATCACTGGCCAGGATATGGCAACTGTAATGAGTTGCTGTAGTTGTGCTATAATGAATCTGAAGTGCTTGATCCCTTCTCTGTCACATATTTCACTGCATAGACACAGGAAATCTCAGCAAATTTAGGAGCTGTCAAGCATAGCCTGGTCTCCTCAGCACTTTGCCTGTAAATTATCCTTCCATAGTGGCTGCTGACTGTATGAATTCCTTGGGAAAAGCTTTTCTCCAGGATTTATCATTGTGGGTTTTTTGAATATTTGAAAGTATATCAGTGACCAGCTTGAGTTAGAAAAGAGAAGCTGTGAATGTGTGGTGAGTGACTGTCTCATGTGAAGGCTAGATAGAGATTACAGCTTTCACTGTTTGTCATGTTTACATAAGCCTCAAGGCCACCCTTTTAACTGTATATGTGCATAAATATAAACTCCCACATCCCTGCAGCCAAAATGCTTTCTGTTTATGGATCAGGAGTCTGTATGCCAAACAACAAGCTTAGCTGCTGATCTGTGTGAATGGGGTAGTGACAAGGACACCTGCTGCTGACAATATGTTTCTTTCAAGTGTTTTGCTATTCATGCTGGAAACGAAGTTGTTTTGTTAATGAAACTGCAAAATACATTAAAATGTAGCCTAGCTTGAATAAGCCAGGGATAATTCATATGCATTTGTTACCTGGGAGACTTGATCAGATCACAGGGATTCACAAAGGAGAGATGAAATACAGTTCAACGTGGCAGCCCATCCAGCTTGAGAAAGGGTGAATGTGATGCAGCTGGGCTTCAAAGATATTGCCATATTGACAGATAACAAGACAGGAGGAAGCAAGATGAGGAGAGTTAAATCATGGCTCTGTAGGTCTAAGATCTCTAGTCGAACCTTTTGTCTCCTGCCCATCCCTTCTGGGCTTATTGGAAAGAATTTTCATTAACTGTGATTAAAATTCCCATCTAACCTTTCATCCCTATCTCCCCCATGAATCTGACGTAGTGTCTGGATTTCAAAGTGTGATATGGCAGTGACATGAGAGCTCCTATCATAACTGATGAGACAGTTCTTCCTTGCTTTACTATATTGATCTATAGCCACAAGTTCTTATAATTGTGCCACTCTCCTCATTGTGTTTTGTTTAAAGCCTGAGGGGAGGCTATTACATTGCATGTAGACAATTAAAGTAGCTTTATACTTTTAACTGTTCGTTATCTGGATAGAGGTTGGAAATTACCTTGCACCAGTCTGAAATCCAAACGTTTGGAAATGCATAATTGGCCAAGGAATATACTTAAGTGAAACTTAATGACTATCAAGCCAGGAGATGAGGAGTGTGGTCAGCACCTCATGATCTACTTTTGATAGCTAGCTACTGTTGATCTGCAGGTGTGTTCACTGCTGGTTTTATCCCCCCCTCCTTCTCTCAAATTCCTGGAGTAGACTGGAATCAGTGATGTGAAACATTGCTTCTGGCAGCTGCTGTCTTTGCCTGCTGTGAACAAGAATGCTTGCTTGTTCTGTGTGGAGAAATATGCAGGGGGACAGAACTGGGGGGGAAAGTGAGAAATGGGAATTCAAGGAATATGAGGAAGCTGTTTGCTCTCAAGAGAATTTGAGGAAACCTGAAGCTACTTGTGGCACTTCTGTCCACAGTTTCACGGATTGCCTTCACCTGACAGCTTCATTTCAGGTTTATTTTATTTTAATTGGAGCATTAGTCAAATTTTACACCATAACATCTTCGTTCTGTGCTCTGCAGTGCCCCCAGGTGACTAATTTAATTTAAACAGTTGGTTACCAAGAATTCTAGTCACTTTGAAATGCAGGTTTTATATTCAAAGATAATGGGGCACTTGCTAGTGGATACTTGGCTTGAAAGTCCCGGTAATTTCCTCTGTGTCCATAACATTTTGATTGATTTCTAACATCACGTTTATATGTACAAAAATCAATGATTTCTCTAACATAACTTTTATTCAGACATTAGTTGTTTAACAGAAGCTTTAGCTGAATGATGCTCGCCTGACACCTGGAGAGGTGTGCTCTGGACCAGTGCTGCACCCAGACTTCCCCAAACATTACAGATGAGGTTTTACCTCAGCTTCTTGGAAGTTGGGGGTGTTGCAATGGACTTGATGCAACTAGAAATCCAACTTGTGCACCTGAATGCTTCGAGGTGGGCTGTAGGAACTGAGATTTCTGCATGGTCATGTCTGGTTTTGGGCCAGCCTGAGCCTCTGTGAATATTGGTTTCAGTGCTCCCATTGTACAGCTGGACAAGCTGGTCTTCTGAGGAAATGTTCCTGAAAGGAGTTCAGTGACACCATTAATGCCTCAGCATATGACCCTGAACAAGCCTCTCAATGTGTTTCATCTTATCCATCTCTAAAATTGGCAGTCCAGCAATTATCTATCATGGAAACATGGACAAAGGCTCCAACTCCAGTAAAGTGTTTTGAAGTGTGCATGTTACAACACTTACTCAGTAACAGCTACAAGGCAAAAGGCTTTTAACTATTCTTAACTTAATTCTTCAAGTCTCTGCAGTTTGAAAGACACTTGCTCTAGGCTACAGAAATCTGTATTTTCTTTCAAGAAGTGCTAAGAGAATTTGGGAGTAGAGAGAGGAGCTCTTGTTTAAGCTGAAAAATATACTCCCAGATGTTTGGAATACAAAGATTTAGAAGACTAAATCATGGAGAACTTGAAACTGAGAGTAAGAATGGATTTCATCTTTCTGACTTTAGTATCTGTCTTGTTTGCTTCACAGGTGGATGGAAAGCTAGTAGCCAGAGATGCTGGACACCCCCACTACCCCTTCAACGAGCCCTATTAACTACTAGAAAACAAGGTGTTATAGTAACACATTCCTCTGTGTGCCCGTCCACAAAGTAATTGTTGCCACAGTTTGTCAAAAGCACTGTCCAAATTAAATTCTTCCTTCCCAAGTAGGTTTTCCTACAAAGTACATCTTCTAATTCACCTCCTTTCTGGAGATCCTGTAGCTTCTGTGCCAAAGTTTGTGGATTACAAAGACTGCAAGCTGGCTCCTGGAAGCATCAGACCTTTTGGAGATTAGATAAAGAGTGATGGAGTCTAAATCAAATTCCAAACACATCGTTATCAGACTAGGGCATTACTTTGGGTAATTACTTCAGTCACTACTGTGAAACAGTTTTGAAAACTTTAGTTACTACAGTGATGAGGGAAACAAAAGAAGGGTGAAGGCATGAAAGCTTTTTAAGGCTAAAGAACTGCTCAGCCATCAACTTTGATATCTTTATTAATAATTTTTTACACAGGGACAAAAGTAAAATATGCTACAGTTGCACTATATCCATAAACCATTCATTAAACCCCAAATAATCAGCCCTACCCAGTGCTTTTATCCACTTCATAGTACTTGTGGGACTTAAAATTCTCAGTTTTTTCTTTCTTTTAATTTGCCAGTAGATTTGAACAGAATAAAAGCAGACCCTGGAGCAGGCCTTTGGGGAAGTCCTCTCTCTTGCTTGTTACAGTGCTGAGTTTCAGCTCTGACAGTAGCTATGATACTTGTATCACAAAAGCCACAAGAACTCTTCAGCAAGTCTTGCAGAGAAACACCCTGCTTTTCCTGTGAAATTGTCCAGTGTTTCTTTACCAAAGATGTCCATTTTAAGTTCTGGAAGGTCACAGAATTAGTTCCTGATTGTACAGTATGAGCAAAGACCTTTCAGAGCACCCTCTGTTTTAATGTTGCATTTTTGGCTGCTGCCAAAACTGTCTTTGGTTGATGCCTGGGAGAGTCTCCTGCTGTACCACTGACCTAATGGTAGCATGGGGTGAGCTATTTGTCTTTTGTGCCTCTATGTTCCTACTTGCCATGTCTCTGTGTTCCCCCTGGCAGGGACTAGTTTGCTGAGTGCTGACGCACCCTTAAGCAGGACTGGAACTCCAGCTCTAAGAATAGTTTCATTTCGTTTCAGTTTCTTAACGATTTGCCTGGTCATCGGAGCACAAAGGGATAAGGTGTTAGTACCTACCTGTGCTCTGGTAGTGACACCTTCTGTGGCCTTAGCAACATCAACACTTAATTTTGGTCCTCCCTACCTGTTAAATAGGATTAATTTTTTTCCCATAGCAGTAGCAAAAATTAGAAAAATAATCTTGTGTATGCAAATAGTTCAAAAGTTAAAGAATTAGACACTTTAATTTGGATAACCCCATTTACAAGGGCCTATAGTAGATCTGTGTATTCATCTTGAGTCTAACATGTGCTCAGGTAATTCCTGTCCTGGGCCTCACAGTGTGTAGCTGAACTGCAAAAAACATTAGTGACACCTATTTATCACTTCTTGTAATCCGCAGGCAAAATTGAAGGAACTTCTGTTCTTTGGTAAAATATTTCCTAATTCCTGATGAATTTGCCTCACTGGAGGAAGCCATTGCACCTCATTTAGGATTCTTTACTAGACTGGGCATTTTCTCCTAAAGAAAATGGAATTCCTGTTGTTTTTTTTTTTTTAAATTGTTCTAATCAAACACGGTGACTTTGAATACGGTTCTTGTTGCAATCATTAGGGAAGCAATTGTACTTTAAAGGTGCTCTATTGACTGCAGTCATCCTGCCAAGTACAGTAGCTTTTCTTGATAGTTTCACTTGCATGTTTGCTTATCTTAAATAAATTCTTTACTCATTGTATGACTTTGAGACTTTTTCCCCTCAAGGCCCTAATTAACTTGTACAGTTATGTCTCCAAGCAAGAGTACCACAGTGGGCTGGGAGAAATTCCCAAGAAAAGCAGACTGATTCTGTAGCTCTGTGACCACCACACTTCCCAGCTCTGTTACTGCAGGGAGGGACATAGCGGGGTTTAAACTGGAGAACTTTTACCTTTAAATAGCAGAGTCTGGAGGTCTCGGTGCTGAGCCGTGCTGTGACAGGGCAGCGGCCATATCAGCCCTGCCTGTTCGGGTACATGTGCCGGGGGACAGCCTAGCATCTGCGTGGGCTGGGCCGTGGCCTGCTTGCCTGGAAGGTGGCGGTGGAGGCAGAGCGAGGGCCGAGGTGCCAGAGTCTGCCAGGCCCCTAGGCTGTGGCTGAGGGGCTCCGACGGCCGGGCCGTGGCGGAGTGGGACTGCACCTCCCGGCATGCCCCGCGCGACCCCGCCTCCCTCGCCGGCACTACACTTCCCAGCGCGCCCCGCGCAGCGGCGCCCCCGGCGTCCCGCGGCGGGGCGGGCGCGCT
>VZRN01001083.1:7815564-7863213 GCA_013397935.1 Dasyornis broadbenti | reverse complement strand
CCCCCGTCCCCCCGTCGCCGGTTGTGGTACCTACCTCCGCCATCCCCCCCCCGCCGGCGGTGGTACGTGCCGCCGCCCCGCTCCTCCGGCGCCAGCTGGGCCCGCGCGGCTCGCGCGGAGCCACCACGTGACCGCTGCGCGGCCACCGCCATCTTTGTTGGGGGCAGCCGACGCCGCGGGGCGGGCTGGGGGAGGGGACGGGCGTCACGTGACCGGCGGCCCGTGAGGAGCCGCCACCGGGGTTTGGCGCCAAGGGCGGGGGGCGGGGCCGGCGGAAGGCGGGAAAAGTCCCATTGTCTGCGCGGGTCTGGCCGGGCCGGGGCTGACAGAGCCCCTTCACAGCCTCCCCTCGAACAATAAACACCATACTGAGGAACCTGAGCTCGCTTTGGGTGGACGGGCGCCTCAAATCCAGCACTCCCGGCTCCAATTCCACACCCCCGAGGCCTCAGCTCTTGCTGTGAAATGGGTGGTCGGTTTTAAACGTGAATAAAAAAACATTCGATTTTCTGTTTGCAGGATGGAAGAGGAATTGGCAGCTCCTTCAACATCCACAGACAAGACAGACAGGTGAGATGGGAGTTTGAACTGTCAGTTACCAAATAACTCGAAATCCTGGAGTTACTGAGTGAAACACAAGGGTCACCCTTCAAATTCGTTCTTAGTCTTGGAGTTCAACTCAACATGGGTGCTGTAGGTGCTGGAAACTTGTGTTTACCAGTGGTTTGCACAAATCTAGTGCAGCAAAGCCCTTTCAAGGACTGATACATACACAAATATGAGCTATCCTTGAAGTTACTCGGTTTTGAATTAGTGCTGGAGAGGCGCAAGTATGCAGCTGGCATGTGATAGGTAATATTCCTCTCTGGGCAGCTCCTCTTGTCCCAGTCTGAGATGTTGGGCTGGACCTTCTGGAAATGATGCTATCCAAGATGCACTGAATTAAAACTGACACTTGCATCTATCATTCTTCTCAGATGCACCATGTTGTGCTATGAACAATTTTAACTTGAGTTTATTCTGCTTTTTCTTGACTTAGCATTGGAGTCTGAAACACTGGTGCTCCATGGTGTGTAGGTGTGCAACTCCTAAAGTATATTCTTTAGCAGACTTTGTCATAGCAGATTCTGATACTTCTTGCAGTGATTGGATAAGATTTGCCTGTCTTCCCTTGGTTATTGGACCTATCAGTTGATCCAGATTTACACAAACAAAACCAAACAAATCTCCCCTACCTAGTAGTTCCAAAAACTGTAGCGTATGCAACATGATATTCCATAAAGCTGATGGGTTTTGAAAGCTGAAATTACTGTGAAAACTAACAGAATTCTACATTTTATTTATTTCCCATTCTTTCAGTATGGATGTGGATGGAGAATCAAAGAAACTATTGGGTTTGGGACAGAAGCACTTGGTAATGGGAAATATTCCGGCTGCTGTGAATGCATTCCAGGAAGCTGCGAGCTTATTGTGAGTAGTAGAATCTTCTGTGGTTTTGCAGGGCTTGAGCATCAACTTGGCTGTTTTGATGTGGCTTATGCGAGAAAGATCGGGATTTTTACCTAACATGTTTATAATTTGTAATGTAACTGAGGAGAGGACAAACTATTTAAAGTCACCCAAGAGCTGGACAATGCTGTAGTTGGTGTGATGTTTAGATGGCTTTTGTGATAGGCATTACCAGTACAGTTCCTTAAGGAGGGAAATGGATTTGATAGTTTATTATGTAGGTGTCTTTTCTCATGACTCGTTCTCTAGCCTTGATCAGTCTCTGAGAATGGTACTTTTTGAATTATAGCTTAATTTTCTTAGTTGGGTGTGTGAGAGCCATAACTAATTCAGTGAGACAAGCATTCATTATTTGTTTAAAGCAATGTGAGATGAACCAAGAAAGTGATTCTTGTGTCTGGGAATACTTAGCTTTCAAGTTCACCTATCAAAATCTAAAGTAGGCACAGGCAAATAATTCTTTATTTTTGTAGGGGTAAAAAGTATGGTGAGACAGCGGATGAGTGTGCAGAAGCTTTTTTTTATTATGGAAAATCTCTCCTGGAGCTGGCAAGGTACAGTGACAGTTTGGCATTTGGTGAAGAGTATCTGGTGTAACAGGATTTCACTCCTTTGTAAACAGGGTTGCACTAGAACTTGATATGCACAGGGTTGCCCTGGGTGGGATGGGCCATGGTATTGCAGCTTGTGCGGTTCAAATGATGATATTAAAAGAGCCAAGGGATAACAAACTTCTGTTCCCTTTAGAATGGAAAATGGTGTGCTGGGAAATGCCTTAGAAGGGGTGCAGGTGGAAGAGGAAGGAGAAAAAGCAGAGGATGACTCTTCATTGCCAGCTGTTGATGGTATGTAAAGCTGCCTGCCCTGCTGTGGAGGCACCAGGCTGTGTTTTCTTGTTGGAATGATACAAGTTTAGCCCACTGCTATCTTGAGTAGCCTGAATCATTCTGTTGAAACTCTTGGCAGTCTGAATGGACTCTGTTTCTGGTTTGGGGTTTTTTTTAAGTCTTGCTTAAGAATGAGCAAAACTTGTAAAACATCTGCAAGGAGCTGGTCACTGAAGGCATGTGTAAAGGGTCACCAGGTGTCTGTGTCCTGAAACACTGCATTCAAAGTTGCTTTCTTAAGCTTCACCGCAGACTCCAGCTGCTTTGTAACCTTGTAGCAGTACAGTGTGTGTAGTCCTACAGGTCAGAGTCTCTCTAAAAAGTCCCAAGAACAGGAGCTATTTTATACTGCCTGCAGCTGGAGAGGATACAGGAATTCCTGTCCATCCAGACTGTTAAAGCACTGGCACCTCTTGCTTAGCTGTGACTAAAATTGCTGCACAACCGCACACTGCTTGAGCGGCCGCTTGCAATGCTGCAGACAGGGGAAGGGAAAGGGACTTGCTTAGATCAAGTGGCTATGTCGGTTGTCTCCTAATTCTGTGTACTTGGAAAATGAAGCTTTTAGAAATGTCATTCAACTTGGTAACAAACCAACACACTGGAGGGTCTGAGGGTGGTGTTGTCAGTGCCCGTTAATGTCTTTATCACTAAACTCGAAGAAATGTTTATGCTTCCTCAATCATGTAGAAGAAGCAAGGGAGGACTTGAGAGAACAGGTTTATAACGCCATGGGGGAAAAGGAAGAGGCCAAAAAGTCCACGGAAGAGTCTCTAGTTCCATCTGAGAAGGAAATCAAAGAAGAGGATGTTGAAATGAAAGAGGTTACAGAAGAAAAATGCAAAGAAGCAACTGCTGACAAGGATGCAAAGCCTGAAGAGGCTGAAGAGAAGACTGAGATTTCTGTGGGAAAAGAAGAAACTTCAGAAGAGCAGAAACAGCAGGTGGCTGTGGAAAAAGAAACTGTGAAAGAGGAGGCAGCTGTGGAAGACAAGGAAGTAGAAAAGGAGCAGAAGATGGTGCCTGAGAACAAGGTAGAGAAGGCAACTGAAGAGAAGGAGAGAACTACAGAAGTGTCAGACAAGGAGGCAAAGGCAGCTGTGGAAGAGGCTGAAGCAGGAGAAGTGGCTGTGGAAGAGAAGGGAGAGGCAGGAGAACAGGCAGCAGAAGCAACAGAAAAAGAGACAGCTGTGGAGAAGGGAGAGGCTGTAGAAGGGCAGGCAGAGGCTGCTATAGAAGAGGAGGCAGAAGCACAGGTGGCAGCTGCTGTGGAACAGAAAGCAGCTGCAGAAGGGGAAGCAGAGGCAGCTGAACAGAAGAAGGCAGAAGAGAAGCAAGAGCCAGTAGAGACAGTTACAGAAGAAAAACCAGGTGAATCTAAAGAGACAGAGTCCTCAAAGGAACCTGTGTCCACAGAGGGCAAAGAGCCACCTAATGAGACAGAAGAAAAGGCTGAAGTTGCTGCTAAGGTAGAGAAAGAGGAAAAGAAAGATAACCTAATGGAAGAGGGTGAAGGTGCTAAGGTAGAAAAAGAAGAGAAAGATGACGTGATGGAAGAGGGAGAAGGTAACACTGAGAGGAGAAAAGTAATTGTGGGTGGATGACTTGATGGATTTGGCTAACAGTGGGTAAAAAGTGTTCCATTCAGAATTTTCTGTTTGCCTTAGAATAAGGAAAAGGCACAGTAAAGGGGCTCTTGAAGGACTTTACGTCTAAGTAAAGTTTCAAGGAATAGTGAATAGTCTCAGTTTCTCTAGACTAACGCTTAACTAACTGCAAAGCAAATCTTACTTGAAAGCAAACTGACAGCCCTGTGAAATGTGTAAGTAATGGCTAGGCTGGTGGAGAATACTGAATGGATGTTCACTTGCATGCATCTGGGTGTATTGCACTAACCTTCACATAACTTGAAGCATAAATTGCCTCTGGTTATAGCTGTGTTTTTTTAAATGCTGATGAGAAAACAAGAACAGCTGAACACACAACAAACTAGTAAATTTACTTTTGGTGAAAAAAAGGAACTCTTCATTTGAGTCTTTCTGATGGTCATTGCTAGTGAGAATTCAGTTGGAAAATCTATACTTGCTGAAGGCTTACTGCTGCTCTAGTACAGTCTTCTGGCTGTTTAGCTTCTGCCCTTCTGCTTCCCTGCTTTATTATAGCTGTTTCCAGGACTCTGTTGAAGTAACCCAGCAAGATTTGCTCCCTTTGCTTCAGTAGTACTTTGTGGCCTTAGCGGCCCTGTGCCTTCTATTGCACAAGTTAATTGATGAGCCGGTAATTGCAGCTTTGCTTGTCTTCACAGGCAGTGCCTTACTTGAGGAGTGGAAAATGTTCAGACTGAAGAGTTCTGGACTCTGAAAGGATTTATTCTGCTCAGTACAGGAAACACTCAGTGGTAGAGCACTGTCCTGACAAAGTATCTCTGTGGAGAGAGGGTGATTGAAAATAAGTGAAGAATAGTTACCCGCTCCTCACCCTCAATAGTGAAAGACTGCTTACGTACACACACTGCTGCTTTTTGCCCCAACTCTGGTAATGTGAGGACCCTGTTAAATATCCTGGTTTGGTGCTGTGTCATTCCAAACTCCTCTCACTACTTAAATTTTAATGTCTTGACATCTTTTCTGTTTTATGAGGTGTCTTCATGTTTACAGGTTTGGCCCTCTGAGTGGTAGGTGTGTGCTTTTTTTGGTAGTTAGACTAGTGAGTTCACAGGCTCTTTAGTCCCCACCCAATCAAGCTCCTGTTCTGGAATTAGCCAGAGGTTGTGATACAGAAATTAATTGTGTGACTTAAGCCTGCAGACCAACCAGTGCTCTGAAGTTATTAACCATACTCCTTCACTGCACATTTTCCCAAAATGTCTTCTGCTGGTAGAATAGATGATGTGATGGTCCTGCATAGTGTCAGGAGTCAAATTAGTACTACACAAGAGAAGGTTCATTAACATTGACACTTAAATGCCTGACATGAGGAACATGAACTCAGAAACAGACTAATTTGTGTGCAGCTTGGCAGCTATCTTGCTGAAAACACTTGTTTTCTGTAGCATGAAATTCAGCAGCTGGCTGGTGCCTCCAGGGCTGCTCAAGATCTTGTGGCTTCAGTGAGAGCTCACAACAGATTTGTGAGAACTAAATTCTGTGGAAGTTTCTGTTATAGATTGTAATAAGTTGAACTTCTGAACTACTTTAGTCTACAGTACTGAACAGTTTCAGCAAGATGGCTGCTGCTGCTGAGAATTTAATGTATCTGCTCTTCTTACATCACACCTCTAACCTGTCACTGGAAGGATAAGGGTTGGATATAACATATTCTGCCTGACTCCGTGTCAAGCAAGCACAGTAACAACAAGTGTGCTCATCCATCTGCTTGCCTTCTAGAAACAGAAGAATCTGAAGAGGAAGATAAAGAAAATGACAAAGCTGAAGATGATAAGGAGAATGAATTGACAGTGGAAGACAAGGTGAGGTTGTTGAGCTCTGACACCAGTGCTCATGGAAGGGTGCAATATAGGCCTAAATATCATGTTGATGTCCTTCTAAAAGCTCATTTGTGTTTAATTTAGTTCTGTGTAGGAAAACACTTTTGAAAGCCAGTATTTCCTCAGGAAGGGCTAGTGTTAGGCCTAGTCTGCATTGTAGGAGCTTGCTTGGCTATGTCTGTAAACTTGGGTTTGTTCAGATGCTGACACAGATGCTTTTGGTGTGCTAAGGTGGCCTTGTGGTGTGGGGCAGGCAGAGAGAGCTTCTCCAGCCTGTCACCAGTTACTTGGAACAGTTAATTCTCTTGTCTTGTTTGACTGTGCATGTTGAGTACTCCTGGTTGAGTAAGCTGTGATTAGGATGGGAATTGTTTAAGAAGTGTGGTGCTGCTCAAACCTGAGATGTGCATTGATGTTGCAGTCAAAACACCTGGAAAAATCTGCAGTCTTGTAGAGTGGCACTAAGCATTCTAGATAACTGTCTGTCCTTTTCTCAGACTATTCTAACAAAGTTCAAAGGCTCATTAAAAAAAGCTGGACCATGAACTTTATTTGGTTCATCTAAAGAGCATTTTAACCAAGATCTTCTCTTGAGATAATATTGGTGCTTAGTGCCCTGTTATTTCTGGAAAAAAGTTAAAGCATATAATGAAATAATGTGAGCTTGTGTTTCATTGAAACATCTTTACTCCAGGTAAAGTCTTAGTTGATGCAATGACCTTTTCATATTGTTTTTCTTTTTTTCCTTCTAGTGGTAAAGGGTTTGCCTCTTGCCGAAATGGATTCCTTGACAACACTGGTTAGGAATTTTTGATGGTGTTTGATATGATCTGAAACCAAGTTACTTAATCTCTTATGCACTTCTGGTCTTTACAGGAGAGTGAGGAGGATGAAATTGGCAATCTTGAGCTAGCCTGGGACATGCTGGAGTTAGCAAAAGTCATTTACAAGAGGTAAAGACTAAAGTTCTGATTTGGGTACATGCCACAGAAACGCTGTAAATTGGAGGGTGGCATAACCAGTTGGTGAATGTGGCATACTCTGATCAGGATTTGAATAGTACTTTTTCTTCTTGCTTTAGACAAGAAACAAAAGAAGCTCAACTCCATGCAGCGCAAGCTCATCTGAAGTTAGGAGAAGTTAGCATTGAATCTGGTAAGTAATGTTAATTCTTGTGTGCAAAGTGTTTGGTTCCACTTTCTATGACTAGGTTTTGTATTTTAAAATGAGCAGATGTGAGTTAAGACTGTCAGGATGAGAACAAATGAGACTGATCATGATAGTTGCAGCCACGTGAGAAGCTTTTTGAGAAGTTTTAATAGTTGGTGCCTTAAATAGAATAGTCTGTGCTTCTGCAGAGCAGTGAAAGAAAAGTTTGAGTGAGAAGTAATGTGTTGCCAGATCAAAACCAGCCTTGTGTTCTACTTTCTGAAGTGGCCAAACCTTGCTTATGAACTTGAGGGACATATTGAAATAGTCTCTGAGCGTAATTGGTAGGAGGTGTCAGTAACATGCCACTGTCAGAACAAAAAGATTGCAAACGAAAAATTATTGACTCTCTCTGTAGACCTTCCCAAATCCCAGGCTGTAGTCAGGAAAGACTCTTGTGCTACACAATAGAAAAAAGGAGTGGGAAGCAAGCCCCAGGTTTGTGCCTTGTAATGGCTCGCTTTCCTTTCATTTAAAAATGTGTTTTAATCATGTTAAATCCAAACGTACACTTTCTCTGGAACAAGCACTGGAAATAATCCAGCAGGTTTCTGGGCCAGGACTACAAAACACAGGTTGTGTCTTATGTCACTAGAGCACGTTCAGGGGAGAGCTTGGCCAGGAAGGTGGCAGGGGACTGTCCTTAGCTCCAGATCCATGTTGCAGTTGTGACCAGTTCATTAAATTCACGGTGGCAGGTAAAGCAGGAGGATTTGGTGCCTGCTTTGATTTGATTGCTCAGTTTTCTGTGCTGAGAGTAGACAAAGCACTTGTGAGAGAACCAGGGGAACTGGCCTAGACAGTCTCTTAAGGGGAGGCAGTGTTGTCACCTGATGCTCTGAAAGCAGCCCAGGACTGCTGGGGTTCAGTGTTTGCAGACTGTATAACGTGTAACAAAACATGGAGTAACCCTGGAGTAAACCAGGGTTGAGATTGTGCTGCTGTGGGTAATTCCTGTGGTTTGTAAAGACCTTGGGGCTTTCTCCTGTAGAAAACTACACGCAGGCAATAGAGGAGTTCCAGGCCTGCCTGGCCCTGCAGCAGAAGTACCTGGAGGCTCACGATCGGCTGCTGGCTGAGAGCCACTACCAACTGGCCCTGGCCTACCACTACAACAGCAACTTCGACGAGGCTGTCCTGCAGTTCGGGAAGTCCATGGAGGTCATAGATAAGAGACTGGGTGAGTGGAATTCTGCAGCTACCTTATGAATATCAGAGTTTCACAAGGTGGAGTAGTGAGGTGTGCTCGTGGCCTGCTGTGCAGTGTTAGCGTGTGAAAGCAGTGACAGACAGACGGCACCAAGGGCAGAATTGTTAAAACTATTAGCAGATAGTTGCCTCTGGATGTTGGTAACTAGACAGTTACTTTGTCTCAAGGTATTTTGCCCTGATAACTGTTTCACCCTAGCAATACTGACCGAGCGAATAAAGAAGGCAGACAGTGGGTCCCCCGAGGACGAGAAGGAGATTGAAGAACTGAAGGGATTGCTTCCTGAAATTAAAGAGAAGATAGAAGATGCAAAGGAGTCACAGAAGAGTGCAAGAGTAGCTGAGTTGGGACTGAAAGCAACTCTGGTGAGTGTGCCATGTGGTTTCCTTTTGACCCAACCCTTCTTAGTGGAACTTGAAGTAAATCAGTAATGGGAGGAGCTCAGACTTGATCAGGGGCTAGTTGTTGCTCACAGGTGTTACTAGGTTGTGGCTGTGAGAAGGAAACAGGCAGCTGATGTATAAAGAGGTATTTACTAAGTATAGCCAGGCTTCTGTGGTATTTAATGTATCTGGGCTGGAAATTATGGGTCAGGTAAATGTGGAGTGCATGTTGCATCTGTCCTGGGCAGAAGTGCAGAATCCAGTGCTGGGACATGGAGTTGGGCTTTTTGTCCCTCACGAAGCTCACATGTATGGTCTGCCAGAATCTGTTTTTTCTGCTTTTCCTAAGGTTGGAACTACATCTGGCTTTGCACAAAGTGAAGATAGTGGTTCTGTTTCCACAGTAAGTTAATATAAAATGAATGTTGTTTTTTCTCAGCTGCTCTAAGGATTACTGGTTGCATTTGCTCACGTGTCAGTGTCTGTCTTGTAATCTGTCTTGTACAGATTCCAGTAAGGAAAGCAGCTGATGGTGCAACTCAGTGTGTAACAGACATCTCTCATCTAGTCAGGAAGAAGGTGAGTCCAGAAATGACTCATTGAACAAGCAGTTTGTTGAAGTACCACTGGCTTGCTCTGTGTAATTGGATTTCTTGTCTTAAAGTCTTTTTTCTTAACTTAGTTGTATAATGGGAAAAAACTCCAAAAGTAAAACCAGTAGTGCATGAAACTCCTTTCCACTGGGAGCCAATCAGTCTGGGAACAGTCTGGCCTCCAGGAGACCATTCCTGATGGTTCAGCACCCCTGCCTGACCCACACTAGTGTAAATCTGACCCAGTCATGTGGCTTCTGCAGGTGTTCCTTGAACAAGAGCTTCCTCTGCTGAGGACCCTCATGAATAGCAGGATCACCTGCAGATACCAAGGAAAAGGCAGGCAACCAGGCTGGGCTGGGTTCCCTCCTGTCCAAAAGAAAATGGGGACTTAGACTTAATAGTAAAGCCACACTGGTGGTGATGATAAACTGCCTCTTAAAAGAGATCAGTTATTGAGCACTCGGTTCCTTTAAATGTTATGTATTCGGTTCCTTTAAATGTTATGTATTCTCTAGAAGTGTTTGCTGATAAAAACTGAGATCCTGTAGGGGATACTTTTGAGTTTTATGTTGCCTGTGGCCATGGCTCAGCCTGGCTTCTGTTCTTCTGTTGGCCTCTGTCAGTTCAGGTGTGCCAGGAGTGATTTGGGGCTGCTTTACACAAGGGATTTCAAGTGTTGTAGATGCCCTAAGTCTACCTTGGAACTGTTACACGCTCAGTGGTTGCACCTTTCCTTGCCAGACTATAATTGAGGATAATTGAACTTTGGAGATCCTGGCACCCAAACAGTGTCACTGTGGTCAAGACCTCAGTGCCAGAGCCTCAGAGCTCTGATTAAACCCCAAGACTGGGGAGTCTGTCCTGAGCCTGGCAAGCCAAGCAGAGGTTGGGTAGATGATGTGCAATGATATCTAATGCTAAATTTCTCAAAAAGATTTAAACTTTGTACTTAGCAGAGATTATAAATTATTTTCTCTTCAGAGGAAACCAGAGGAAGAGACTCATCAGGGAGACAATGGAGCCAAGAAATCTAAACCAGAACCGGCTGTTAATGGTGGTGGTGGGGATCCTGCCCCCAGTGGAAATGAGGTTGCAGAAAAAATGGAAGAGGAGGTGGGCAGCTGAGCCAAGAGTCTGGGCTGTACTTTTTATTTCCCCCCCTCTCTGTTCAGGGATGGTTCTGTGCCTGGTAGATGTCCTGGTTTTATTGCCTGCTGGCCTTCACAAGGTTTCCCAGATGAGATGAAGAATATTCCTAGTGGGCAGGATGCATGTTGTACTGTGGTACTGACTCTGTGTGGGCTGGACAGACCCAGCTGTGGAGACTTGTCACTTGTGGGATGGGACAGAGACAGGTTCTGGGTGGTTTTTTGCTGGGCTCAACTCCAGCACAGGGTCTTCCCCCAATTTTTAATGTTCCTGGGTTTTATTACTTACCCCTGGGCTGCACTTGTTACTATCAATTCTTTAGGGTAGTGTTGGGCTCTGGAGACCAGCAAAGCTCACATAGTTAAATCTTCAAATTACAGAATCCTTGGACTGCTGCATGAATTGGTGCTGTAAGACTGTGTCTTGTCTTTTAAAAACAAACCCTTGTCTTCTCTTTTAGACAGAGAAAAGGCCACAAGCAGAATCAGGGGCTGCAGTTGAAAGCACAGTATGATAATTCTTTAACCTTGGACACTCCTCTCCTAACAAGGAAAATGGTTTTGTATATAGTGTATTTTTTCACTTTTTGGCAACTTTTGTATGACTTCAATAAAGATTGTAAGCAAACGGTCCCTATCTTGACCTTCCTCTGTAACATCCTCGGCTTTATGTGTAGTTTTAGCTCTACTCAACCTCCACTTTGCACCCAGGAGGGGGTGCAGGAACATGTGCTGATGGCTCCAGGCCAGGACAGGACTGTCCCCTGAGCCTGCTTCCATGCCCAGGTGGGGCTGGGATCCTGGCCTGGAATGTGTGTGTGTATATATATAAAAAAAGCCCAAGAAGTGAAGAGCAAGGAGCTGGAGCCATTTATTAAACACATATCACATGGACTGTGACACTTTGGAAGGCTGGATGTGGCTTTTGCTGGTTCCCAGGGCTGAGCTGTGCATGCGCTGGGTCAGGCTTTCCCTGCAGTGGGCTGAGGATGCTGCAGCTTGAACACAGGTTTTGCCATCCCTTCATCACCCTAACAGTTACTAAAGCCCCAGTTTGCCACTTCAGGGTCGTGAGGTGGTGCCAGGGCAGTCCCGTGGGGACTTGGCCCATTCCTGCCTCACCTTCAAGGAGCCTTGTACTGTGCTGGGGGCTCCTGAGCAGGAGGAGGGTCCTCCAGGGCCACAAAAGGGGTGAGGGAGAGTCCGGGGTGTGCAGGGGCTGTGAGGCTGCCAGGCCCCAGGGCTGGCCAGGGGTATTCCTGGGAAAGAAAAAAAATGTCAAGGGGAGGGGAGTCCTGGCACTGTCCTGTCCAGGCATGGGCAGGAGTTGCCCAGCCACGTAGCACTGGGTGTGAAGAACAAATTACACCTCTGATTGAGCATGGGGGGGACTCACCTGCTGCCTCAGTCGCCCTATTCCCAACTGCTAAGAAGAGAGCAGGTTCCAAATGTCCCCAAGCTTGTACCTCCACGCCCATCATTCCATCCCAGTTGGTAGCCCACTCCCATCTCCCCTCTCCCGTCCTTGGAGAGCTGGAAATGGCCCTGGGCTGAAGCTCTTACCATAAAAAGTTCTGGCACAGCCAGGGCTGGTGGCAGTGGAGGGGCTATGGGGGGTGGGAGGACAGGGCGGTACAGCCATGGC
Source organism: Dasyornis broadbenti (assembly GCA_013397935.1). Taxonomy (NCBI): domain Eukaryota; kingdom Metazoa; phylum Chordata; class Aves; order Passeriformes; family Dasyornithidae; genus Dasyornis; species Dasyornis broadbenti. Next base: position 7,851,139 of record VZRN01001083.1, on the reverse strand, counting down.
CTCGTCTGCTCTGCGTGGCATCGCAGCATTCCCACCTCTGCCTGGAGCTGGGCCAGTTCCTCCGTGTGCTGAAGGGCCGCCCGTGAGCCTGAGCGACAGGATTTGGTCACCGTGGGGTTTACAGCAGCCATTTTCACGTCTCCTCACCAGGCCTGTATTCAGGGTAACTGTGGGGCCGGGACTCTTCCTGCTCACTGCAGAGAGCCCACCCCGAGCACCCTCCACTTGCCCAAATTTCCAGGAGTCATGTCCAGCCCAGGGGCTCTGATGGTGCAACCCTAGAGGCCGCCTGGGGCTGTGGGGTACAGATGGGGGACCCCCTTCCCTGGGATCCATCACCTACCAGCCTCTGCTCTCCTCTCCCTCCAGACCTTCAGTGCCAACAGCTCATCTTCTAGACGCCTGTTCTCCAGCTCCACGGTCAGCAGTGCCTCATCCAGACCGCGAGTGCCGGTGCCGGGGAGCTCTGCCGGCAGAGCCGGGGGTGCCTCGGGTGCCGGCTGTGGGGACATTGTCCCTGAGGGGGGCAGGCCTGGGCCTGGGGTTGGGGCTTACCCATCCGCCTACCCCTGCGCAGCCCCGCAGTTCCTTTCTCCAGCACCGTGGCCTCCAGCTGGATCTGCAGGAGCTGGTCCAGGATGGCTGGGTCGTGTCCCCCGGCACGCAGGTAGGACAGTCGCAGCTCCCTGCCGAAGCCCCGGATCAACCATCGCCAGGGCTCAGCCGGGCGCTCCGCTCGGAGCCGCCATTGCCCACAGACCCTCACCTGGCCTCGGCCGCGAGCGGCCCCCCGGGCGGCAGGAGGGTATCGGGGCGGAGGGTGGCCCTGGGGAGGAAACGGGCAAACAGGACCCTTGATGCAGAGCACCGCACAGGGCCAGGGCTCTGTGTGAGCCCCCAGGTCGGGGCTCACCTGTGCTGTGCTGTTCGGACCTGCCCGGTCTGGTCCAGCGGGCTCGGCTCCGGCTCCCCCTGCTCGGGCTGGGTCCCCACAGCTGTCCCGGCCCCCAGTGCCGCCAGCCGCCGGCACAGCCCTGCGGGACGGTGAGGGGCCAGGGTGGCTCAGCGCGGCCTCCACAGCCCCACTCTCGGGGGATTACTATATTCCACAAGTGCCTTCCCATCACCCCAAAACCGCTGCCATCGCCTACCCTCTCTCTGCCGCTCCAACTGCTGGGTCCTGGCCCGGATCTCGGCCACGTGGCGTTCATGGGCTTCCAGCAGCTCCTGCGGCGGCTGCCGGCGCCCTTGCAGTGGGAGAGGCTGCCGCGGGGGCTCTCCCTGCTGCACACGGGGTTCACCGGGCAGGAGGGGCTGGACCACCAACCCTGGGAAGCCGTAGGGGTGCCGATGGCTACCCTGGGATTCGGGGTTCACCGTACCTCCACTGTCAGCCTGCTGGAAGTGGGGTTGGCCGTGCGGAGCAGGGCCCTCTCTCGGGGGTTGAGCACGTCCCCCAGGGGAGCACCCCGCGCCCGCCCTGGTCCCTGCTGTCCCCGCACAGCTGGTGGGACCCCAGGAAGCACAGAGTGATGGCGTGGCTCAGTGTGGCCCGTATTTTGGGATACTCCAACCTTGCAGACACAAAGGGAAGAAAAGGGTGACACCCCCGCCCCCAAATAATATACTTTTCTGTCTTTGGCAAAATAAGTGCCAAGGGCTGCCTGTGTGGTGCAGGGATGGGAGAATGGAGGGCTGCCCCAGCTCAGGCCAAGCTGGATACAGGATGCGATGCCCTGTTTCCCAGCCTAGCACCTGTCCCCGTCCCTCCTACCCTTCCCCATTCTGTGCCAGATCCAACTTCACACTACCGAGGTGTCCTCTGGTTTCCTTGCCGTGCCGTGTGCTCCTTCCACAGGCAGAGGGTCCCCCCCATGGGGGCAGGAGCTGCTGGGTGCCGTGAGCCCGAGGCACAGCTTCTCCTGGTGCACCCGCAGCAGCGGTCGGGATCTGAACGCCAAACGGCAGCGGGGGCAGAGGAAGCCCCCCATGTCCAACACCCTGGAAAGCAGAGTGGGTGGGGGCCACCCGGGGGGCCTACCCTGCCAAGGAGAGGGGTTCCGATACGAGCCGGACGTGGGCACAGAACTGCCGGCGGCGGTGGCTGCAGTGTTTGAAGCCACCGTTGCTACGTTGGACGCTGGGCTGGGCAGGGAGGGCCGCGCCTCCGACCATGGACATTCCCACTGTTTACCACGAGCACTGGAATGAGGGAAAACAACGTCGCTAGGCCACCCGAGCAGTCCACGGAAAACAAGGTGAGAGAGGCCCCGCAGCCCTGTGTCCCACAGTGCTCCCACTCCGTGGTTACAAAATGCCCAGCCTGGGGCTGTCCCAGGGGTGCCCCTTTCCCACCTTGCAGCAGCTCCCACTTAGCTGCTCCTTAGCAGACTTTAAGCTAAGGAAGAACCTCCACATTGAGGTGAAACAGCAGTCAGCATTGATTTAAGATGAAGGGGTTTTTAAACTTACCCCATTTCTTGATATCAGTGCACACAGATCTGCATTACTTCATTTAAATGGATGTAGGAAGTAAAAACTTAAAAAAAATGGATAGGCTTTTCCAAACAAAAGTAGCGTTTTATGGACCAAAGGATGAAGATATTCAAAAGGAATGAGATGGTTTGTGCAGTGTCTTACAGGAGTCCCAGCACTTCTCCAAGCATTCCCAAGCAGCTTCAGCCCCTGAAGCCTAGTTTGCAGAGTGCAGGGACGAAGAAATGCCCCACTGCCCCTCTCACCTGGGGTTCACTGCAGAGCCAGTGGGATCTGAAGGCACAGGCAGCAGAGTTACACCTGATAATGCTGAGTGTATGCCCCTGAATCCAGATGCAAAGATTCAGGGCTACACATTCTAATTTTCTTACACCTCTGTCCTCTCTGCCTGGCCAGGAATGGATTAAGAACACACAGGCACAACCGTGGGACAAACCCCTTCACACCAGCAAGACCAGGTTTTACGTGACTCCATCCAACCCACTTGTAAACAGTGCACAAACCCCAAGCACTTTCCAATCCAAAACCTTTGTGCACAAGCTGAACTTACACCAGACACTAAAATAGCTTAGGCCACAACTGAGTTGTTTGTAAAATTCTTTTTAATCTAATAGAAATGTTTTCATGAATTTTTAAAAAAGATTTCAATGAAAACAGCTTTGGATTCAGACATTCCCTTGCCACGTTGTGAACATAAACAGCAGCATTGCACTAGGAACAAGTGACACCGACCGGTCGAGCTTCACCATTTTGTATGAAGCGGAAAAAAAAGCAAACTGCTTTAGTAGAAGATAATTTTGAATTATTTTCTTTTAAAAAAATCCCCAAACATGGACTGTCATCTCAGCATTGTTCTCCCTCTCCCTTCTTAAAGGAAGAGTTCAGCTCCTGCAGTCTGAGCACTACAGCAATGTTTGCCAAGTGGAAAAATAGAGTGGGAGAAGAAACTGTTTATCCCCAGTGCTACTGAACCCCCAAAGTTGCAGGTCCCTTAGAGGAAAGCTCTTCTTACATAAGAAAGACAATTAGAATTGGCAAACTGATGCAAAATATTTATTCCAAGTTAGTTATTTTTGATGCAGTAGTTTTTCCCCCTCATACAGACTCAATGTGATAGTCACTTTTTAAAATCTGTAAATAATGTTATCAAAATAATCTTAATCTTTGAAATCTCACAAAAAATTTATATTTTACAATCCACCCTGAATATCAAGGCTGCAAGAAGAAGAACACAAACAATTCCTATATCCAAATATTTTACAGCTGTACCCAAAAAAAAAGAAAACCACAAACGCCTGGTTAAGTGATGAAGCTCCCCGAGCCGCCAAAAAAGAAATAAAATAAAATAAAATATTCATGTTATTAGCATTAATTTAACATAATTAACTTCAAAAGCCATTTTGTCATCGACAATGATTGTTTTAGCACACCGTTACCGCGCACTGGGCAATGCGGCGGCACTGTTAGAAGCTTGTTGTTGCAGAGATCAGTCAGCCACTTGTGTCCTGCTCACACGACTGAACTTGTGCACTGCCCCACAAGGGATTTCTGTCAAAATTTGCTAGCTGCACAAACTTCTAGTAAGCATTAGGGCAAAACCAAAAGAAAAAGCTAAAGAAGCCAATTTCTCTCTTCTTTGGGATACAATTATTTCCCTTGTGCATGAAGTATCAACAACAAAAGAAAAAACTGAACAGACTGGAGACAGAATAAACTCTGTTTAGTTTATACAACCCCAAACACGTGTTGAACTATGAACTGAGTTTATTGGGTTGGTTTTATTTATTTTAATTTTATTGTGCCCAGTTTCAGGCATCGTCATCTGACGTTTCGCTGCTACTTGTTTCTGTGTCTGAGTCCTCAATCTTTGTCTTAAAAGTGCTTCCCCAGTGGAACAACAGGCTGGAGCCACGGCCCTGAAGAAATCCGTTCTTTCCAAATCCGTTTCTTCTTCGCTGTAGGAATGAAAGCAAGTTTTAAAACGAGCAAAAGTGTGGGGAGTAACTGTCATCAACCATCTGTGGATATGAATTACACATTTGTGTATACACATACAGATAATGCAGAATCACTTAAATTCTTTGTCCTTCTGAACATCCTTAAGAACAAGCCCTTGAGAGAAGAGAGGGAGAAGAGAAGTCACAACTGGCAAGAGTTGTAAACATACCTGCTCTGATTTAATCTGGAACTCTTTGAGCTCATCCTCCGTGAGGGGAAGGTAGTTTTCATCATTTTCAGGATATTCCTGCCATCCCATTTCTTTTAATAACCTGATTGTGGAGAAAATAAAAGTGGCATGGGAACTAAAGCCAGGAAACAATGGCAAAGGAAAGAACACTTTGTCCATGAAGAACCAAGTTTTGTACTAAATCACTCCAAATTCACCAGGGAATCTTCTCTATCACACTTCAACAATCCTTCGTGTTTACCCAACATTTTTCAATGTCTTTTACAAATATTTAACCATCAGCAGTCCTGTACATAACCAGCCTGGTGGAAGGCAGGGATTTGAAATTCTAACTCAAGGACACTGAAGGAGGACATGAGGCAACCAAACCAATATCACAGCTCAGAATCTCCTAAACCTCACTATCTGCTTGCACCAGATGCTCACACTGCTTACTCACTGACATGAGATACAGCCTGAGATACCAGGCAAATATTTTCTTAACTCTCCACTTTTACAGCATGTAAAGCAGCACAGGAGTATTCTAAGTGCAAACAAAGTGTGGTGTGTGTCTTCAAACCATTACACTTAGGACACCTGCTTGTAAATTAACCAGAATCACACTAGGTTCATGCTGACTCCCAATGTGGGCAGGTAAGTATCTCTAGGCAGCATTAACGCATGGGGATGTGGCACTAAAGAAGCACTGGAATTCAATTACAGACCTTGGTAAAGCCTTGGCTCACCTGTCATTGGTCTCTTGTTTTACTTTCGAGAAGACCCCACCCAGTCCAGCACCAATCACAAAGCCCACACACCTCCTTCCCAGTACACGCAAAGCTACTGTTGCTTCCCAAAAATAGCGTTTTCATTGAAATTGTTTCCTTCTCCTCACACAGCCCAAGGACCACCTCCTTTACTCCAGACACCTTATTCTGCAATTTACTCACCTGTGTTCTGCTTCCAAAGAATGGGAGAGGTTTTCCCCTTCCTCCGGCAAAGGGAGAGAAAGGCCATTCTGATGGCAGTTCTCTTCCCAGTTTTCCTTTGGTTCTGGTGTGCTGTTGCTCTCCATCTAAAGAAAAGTAAAAATATCAAAGTGTGCTTGCACAGACTGTGCCAACAACACAGTTCCAAGTTCAAGCTTCTGCCTTTGGAAGTACAGCCAAGCCTTTCACCTTGAGCCAGTGTTTTTTACAGAAGCTGCATCAACTTGTACCTGGCTGCGACCGGACAACACAGGACGAAGGACATTTGGTGGCCTGTGCTGCCGTGCCGAGGGAGTGAGTGCTGGCATTGCAAAACCATCACCAGTGGCTCAGAGTGACAGCAAGAAAACGATGAGAATTAAATGCTCCTAAGGACACACTTTACATGCACATTAAGGTACAGATTTATGCATTCGGGGGTCTGGTCTGAGCCTCTGAGCCTTCAACCACATTCCTGAACCTTTCACAAGCACGAAATTCTGCTTTTCTGTGAATGTAGTTTGACAGGAAAGTTGGAAAGCAAATAAAGATGTTAAAATATGATATTGCTCCACTCCTTAGAGAATCCTTGCAAAAATCTAGATTACCTTCAACATTTGTGACCTTCCCTTCCACCTCATTTATTACTTATCCATTTCCATTTCATTGTGTTACAGATCTCCCTCCATCACTGCTGCTCACTATTTCCACTGGCACACGTGCCAGACCAGTGGGAGTCACTCCCCTCCTCTTCCAGAGTCTGAATTACATACAGTGCTCAGGGCTTTTTCAGTCCCCAACTCCTTCAATAATAATGATCATATACACAGCAAGGACAGTGATCTTACATCATCCAGCTTGTCACATTCCCTGTTTTCTGTTATCTCCCCATTTCTATCATCCTTCAGTGCCTTCAGGAATTCGCTCTTTTTATCAGTGGTCCGGCGCATCAGCTTCGTCAGGCGCGAGGAGCAGATCTCAATGGGAGGGGTGGTGCTGGAAGGACTCTGCAGGGGGGGGGGAGAACACAGAATTCAAACTGCACTGCTGAAAACCTGGGGCCTCTTCAGTGTCTGTGCTTACACCCTTCAAATACTAATAATTTCTTTGGATGGCTCTCAGCCCCTCAAAAAAACCCAATATGATGTCAAATTCCCATCAAAATACTGATGGCTGTTGCACATTCAATTCCCCCATTTATTATTATCAACTCAATTTCTTTTCTTCATCTAGGAATCAATTCACATGGCCATGAATACGTTTTATTTTGTTCCTTCGTAATTTAATTCACTCAAGCAAGCTAGTGCCTACAACAGAGTATTAGGGCAGAAAACTTCATGCAGGATTCCTGCCCTACAAAAATTAGCAAATTAAGCAGACTAGACTCAGTCAAAATTTGCATTTTAAGACATCTTGACAGACTGTACCCTGAAATTAAGCTATGGGGAGGTAATCTCCTTTCAGGGTGTGGTCCCATCCTTAACTAACCACAACTGGGTGTGGAATAGCCAGCCACAGCCTTGGAATCCTCCCCTAGAGAGAGCACTGCCAGCTGCTGGCTGCTGTACACTCAGCCCAGATGGTTCAGTGTGGAGCCAGACACCGACAACCCCAGAACCTGTGGGATCTTTGCTCAGCTCAATGCATGCACACAAGGAAACCTCCTGTGCTCTTCCACAACATTTAAGCTTTCTTAATACTCTGGGATCTGTGAAGAAGGCACGCAGCACAGCAGCTGCCCACTGGCTGTACCCAGCCATGATCCTGCAATAGCAGCACTGCTAACCAAGGTGAGCTTTCAACTTAATCAATTTAATCTGTTCCATGTTTTGACTGGACACACAAAAGGAATCTAAGAACTTGTTAGGTGAAAGTTCCCAGTATCTTAACCTCCTGCTGGAGTTCACGTCTGGCTACTCTAAAACAATGAGGAGTTTAATCATTATTATGGATACCTGACACCAGAATCCTGCATGCAAAACTACTCTTTTTCTTCATGTACATGCTTTTGATTTTTCAAAAATCAATATTAAACCAGTAAAATTTCCTGAAGTTTGTAGTGTTTTTCTCCCCACACACTGTTTTAGGCTGGGGGAGGGGGAAGGTTGCAAATTCAGGCTCTTCAAAATGAATCTCTTGTGCCAAAAGTTTTTATCACATTCTCAGTGCTCTGGGCAAAGATCAAGGGGAACTAAAACAAAAACAAAACAGCCAACTGTTGCTTATATTTCTAATACCTGTTGCATGTGAAACACTGGTGTGAAACAATGCCTGCAACGAAGTAAGTAAAGCCTGGAAGTAATTTCTCAGGCAGACTTTTCAGATTTTGCCTAATTCAACACAGTAAGAAACAAATCAGCAGCTGTAATAGACCTAAAAGGTGACTGCAACTATCAGGATAAAAGACTAACACAAGAATGAAATTAAGCTCTCAACATAACTACTAGTCTTCTGTCACTACAGTCAAACAACTATGAACAAAGGAGATGAAAATTAGATGTCTTCTGGTAATCTGAAATACTCAATTTGAACTCACTGCTAGTGGCTGTTTTAATCTCTAATAAATTACTGAGGTACTAAAACGTAATTTCTACACATTAGGGCAAGACAGTTACAGCTAAAGTTTAGAAACAGCAGATTTCTGAATGGGAATTAATTTCACCTCAATTCTGGTTTTATGCATAACTTTCTGTAGAAGGGTTATGTTTCACAGAAAATTCTTTTTTAGCACTAAAATAGTACACTGGCATCTCTTCTAAAGTAAGCTTAGCCCCTTTGACTGAAAAATCAAAGTATCTCAGTCTTTTGGTGTTGCCTTTTTGTGGGTGTTTGGGGTTTTTTTAAAGAGAGCACTATGCATCACCTCAGATTTGTTCTGATGTCTGTCTGTAACATGGATGGCAACTCTTACAGAAAAGTAATCCTGAATTCATTTTAAGAACTCACATTGTATTGTAGCTTGGTTGTCTTAGACTGGCTTGTGGGGACAGGGCCAGTGTTAGTTGGCATCCTTTTAGTTTCCAATACACTGTGGTCTCTTATGAATAAAGGTGCTATTTTTAGCACTTCTGCAGGAAGTGCATTATCCCCCTTTCAAAAAACAAAAGCCAGAGACTATTTGTAGTAGTCCTGAGGAACCAGGATTGCAGTACTATCTGCTGGCCACATGTGTTTTCATACTGTAAGTTTCCAACAGATTCAAAGAAAAACGTATTGCAAGTGTCCTGTTTAGCTGGAAGGAATTTTTAAGCCCTTTATGTTAAGCTCTCAGGTTAGTACTGCCATCTTCACTGACTGAAGTTTCACACAAGACCTTCTTGGGCGTAGGTGAAGGAAACACTTGCATTACTCCTGTATGATACAAAATGAATGCCCCTCTTCTGTCTGCTGAGGCGAAAGCCTGTTCAAGTTTCCATATTTATGCTGTCAAAACTGCTGTGCATTACACAAAAGGAAGGCTGTCAGCAGCACAAAGAACTTGGTCTAAAGAGATACAAATGCAAGGTAAAGGAAAGGAAGTGTAAGATCTCTTTGCCAAAGTGACAGGTGCCTGCTTATTAACTATTGCCTTTAATGACTGCTTGTACACTCAGGTGTGGCTAAGGCAGAAAAATGCAGGCTGCTGCAAAGTAAAAGCTGCAAAGCAGAGAATTATAAAGATGACAAGGCCTTATTTTAGAAGTGATATCTATAAAGGAACAAGACAAATAGACAACTAGGAAAAAAACCCCAATTCTACACTTAAAACATGAACAAGCTAATTTCAGATGTTGTGAATCATCATTTACAGAATCATTAAAGTTGGAAAACACCTCCAAGATCATCAAGTCTAACCTGTAGAGAACAGTTGCATTGGCCAGGAATTTATCACAGTCCGTTCTATTTTTGTTCTTTTATTTTTTTGTGCTATGTCACAGTTATTGCTGAAATATTAAGGGATTTATATTTCAAGGTTCTCTCTATACTTTAGACCAAAACTAGGGGCAAGTCATTTTCCATCTCAGTAGATAACCTCCTTCCAGCACCAAAATTAAAAACAGATACTGTAGCTGAAAAGTCACATGTACACATGTTAAACTCCTTCAATCCCCTCAGAATTCATTGCTTGTGCTGTTGTTCTAGAGAAAGGAAATCAGGCAGATCACCTTCCTTCCCCTTCCCTTCCTATACTGAATAACATCATGGGAATCAATTTACCTACCTATTCACATCAGTTATTGGTAGCTGCACTCCCATAACATCAAGTTGATGCATGTCTTGTTACACAACACCATTTAAAGCATTAGTACTTTTTTTTTTTACTGGAAGGAAATTCTAATACAGTTGAACAAACACCAATGGCTTTCCAGCCAGATAAACTCAATTTTAATTTCTTTTAGTGTAACAGTGATGTGACAGAATGTACTAAGAATGTACAAGTGAGTCATCCCTCAAGCGTGCAAAGGTAGATACCATATGCAGAAACTGCCTTATCATGATTATGCTCTAGTAAAAAAGTTCCCACCCTAACCCTAAGCCCAACCCTTACCTCTTTGGGAGAGGTGAGGACTGAGCCACTTGCCAGTACCGCTGGTTTGGTTACAGACACTGGACTGGTAAAGGCAGAGTCACGGGTGGAGGACAGCGAGCCTGGTTTATGTTCACTTCTGTTGGCTTTCCATGGGCTTGGCTGTATTGAAGAGAACACAAAATACAGGGCAGTAAATGGTAAAGCACGAGAAGGGGTTGCTTGCAAATACTGAAAGAAGTAAACAACATTATGTTGGCTGTTGTATGGATTTTCTTCTTCCCTCTCCAAGAACAGTCTCAACAGGTTTATTTCAACACTCATCATTCTTCCCTTGGCATCTTCTGTTTTCCCCAAATCACACACAATTTGGTTCATGGGCACAAACCTGAGGTAAAGACCATTAAGAGCTCAAAGAGAAAATCCAGCATTGCCCTTCATTAATTGAAATCATCACTGGGCAATGCAATTCATCTTACAGCTACCCACAGATGGGAAATAAAAAAAAAATCCCAATTAAATTGACATTTCTTAGGGGAACACTGCACACCACAAAGAATGGCTTCCAATTACTTGACAGGAAGTTTCCCTGTGTAAGGAAGAAGCACATCAAGGAATAGTTTTGTTCAGGGTGAGAATGCAAATTATTTATTTCCTGGGGCTCTGAAAGTGTCCATCATTGCACCAATTTAGCAACAATAATAAGAAAAAGGAAAAAGAAGCAAAAGCAGCCAATTTATTACAGTGCAGGATCACTTGCTGTTTTGCCCTGGGTACTCTCTGCAGTATCCCTTTGAATACACTGGCCATTTGGCTGAAGAGAAAAGACTTCAAAATAAGCTTTTGTTACTTGGAATGTTGTTTTTGAAGCTCTCTTATCAGTCAAGGACAAACACTGTGAAGTGAGAGTCTACAAAAACAATCCTAAGAAGAAACACGTATCAAGTAGCATAAACAAGACACTGTCAGAACATTACAACATACACGTTCCTTTGACCCACTGGACTTCTGAAGCCAGCTTCAAGTCACTAGTAAAACAACTCATCCACCAATGGGATTCAGTTAAATCTGAGATGCAATAGATCTTGCAATCTGCCAGCAATGAGAATAGAGGGACTATTTCAGTATGTTCTTGCTGTCTATTGGGTTCTTCTATAAATTTTTAAATAAATACATTGCATGGAGAGGCCATCAGCTTTACTTTTCCACTCCAACTTAAAAACGAGCATCCTGCTTTATCAAATGGATTCTACAGCATTCACAGTACACATTAAAAACATCCCCTTCATATCCAGAAATATCCTGAGCTGCACAACATTGCCTGTACTAAAATTAGGGTGCAGTATGACTCTGACAAAAAGTTTCTCTCTGCAGCTCCAGGGTTGCAGTGTGGGATTCCTGGCCCTCAGCTGCCCAGTGCTGTTCTCCAGGCTTCCACAAAGGGGCAGCTCAGACAGATCCAAAGACAGACCCCTACTGCTTTCCTAGGTAGGCTGAGTGTGACCTTCATGGACTGCTTGACTGTGAGCTATTAGCCATCTCAATTAGCCAAAGAGAATGCACTTGTTTCACTGCCACCAGTTCTCTTCCTTTCTAAACTACTTGGTACAACTTAACAAAATCATTTTTCATTCAGTTTTCCATGTGACAGCTTTCCAATACTGCTGACTTTGTGGAAAAGAATGTTTTGACTCCTCTACTACTTTCTGCACTACAATTCCTGTACAACTTTCTAGAAGTCTTCAGAACAATGCATCCTACCACAGCTGCTTTAAGGCAGTGACTTTAAAAAGGCATCAATGCACACAGTTTTTCTGGCTAAGGATATGATGATATCCCACCTTCTGGTTTTGCTAATCGTCACCATTCATTAACAAAAACATTGTTGATGACACCAGCAGACAATTCTTCCCACTGCAATCCTCACCACCGAAACTGTCCCAGCAATCACAGCACCACGTCAGTGCATAAACACTTAGCAATAAGCAGAGAAATCACTAAGTACGTATTTATAGCCTGCTTCATGTGACTGATCTCTTGGGCTATATATCAAAAATTAATGCCTTTTCCACTAGGCAAAGAACATTCCCTGTATTATCAATACTGTAATATTTCATGTATAAATCCAGGTGTAATCCAGGCCGACTGACTGGTTTAGTGAAGTAAAAACTTAATTAAAAGGAACTTAGGTAGGTACCACTTCATATTGCCATAATCTCTGATTTAAATATAGATAAACAATCTGGAATGCAAATGAACTATGTAACATGTAAAGCAAGCTAACAAAAAAAAGCTCTACCACTATTTTTGACGGATGCTGAACCTTCAGATCATAGTCAGTTTTATTCGAACTGTGAGCACTGAATAATGTATTCTTTTTATCTGAAGAATCAAAACCTACATAGACTAATTTCAGAACATGGTTAGGAAAGCTCCAAGAGCAGCTCTCCTTGACTAAATCAGTGAAAAACCTCTGTCCATGGTCTTTAAAAACAGCTACAACAAATGCAACAATAATTGCACAGCAAGTTCCTCCTTGCTGTGCAGTCACTGTTGCATTTGTTATAGCTGCTTCTTAAGCTGCTACATTAGCTAAGCAGACTTTTATGTCCAAATTCTACAATATCAAGCAACAGGTATATCATGACCAGCAGTAACAACAGACATTTCAATAACTTTCAGAAGTGCATTTTCATCTCTCAATCTCTGCAATGGTACAGCATTGACTTTTATACTTCTGAAATCATCTTTGCACACAAGAGCCAGTAACAAAGACAAGCTGTATGAATTGTGGTTCACTAAAAATCTGTTTACTTTGAAGCCAGAGACAATCTAGCAGTCTGGTCAGAAACCGTACCTCTGGCTTTCTGTTTCTAAGAACACTCAAAATATCCAGACTAAACCCAGGTCAGACTATATATACGCATGTATCAATCAAGCTGTAAAAGTAAAAATAAAAGCCACAGGAGGCTCCCTACTCATCAGATTCTGCATTTTGGTTACCTATTCTAAATAAGAGCATACACAAACTGAAAACTGTGTGTAGAATGATAAACTCCTTATAAATAACCTTTCTAATGGGTCAATTTATCCCATCTCACTAAGAAGTAGATCAGCTGTCAAATTAGGGGTTTTAAAAAGATTATTTGATAACTGTTTTAACCATTATGATTTTTTCTATAGCTGGCAGAATTTAACTTGAATTAACAGAAATTTACAAAAGGGAAAGAAGCTCTAAACTTGCTTTTTTACAGAAAAAACCTGTGAGTCTCTTATCTTGCTTTTATCTTTGAAGTGCCTAAGAATAATCTAATCATGGGAAGATTTTGTTGGGATGTCACAGCCAGCATTAGTAATTACTGTATTTTAGAACTCAAAGTATTTGGACATCTCCTTAAAGAACAACCAAGTTAACATTTTTTTTTTAATAGCTTTTAAAATGCTTTCACTATCAATCCTACAAAGTTTGTAAGGCATCCATATATGCCAATTCTCTGGAAAAATGGGCAAGATTAAGCCTAGAACTGAGAAATAATGACAAAATAAAATTACTAGGGTTTTTTTTTAGCACTACTGTATTTCCTTCAGTAAAAGAACTACAGCACAAAATCCATTGCTTTTCCAGGATGTTTTTAAGGCTCAACTAAATTACACCTGAATTGCAGGATGTTACAATCTAATCTCATCTTAGCCTCAATTGTTCTGGACACATCAAAGTATTGTAACCCAATAAAGATTTTTCAACGTAGTCACGTGACCAGTTCAAGCACATGGTACCAACACATTCCACCTCTCCAGCAGTACTTGTTTTGTCTTAAGATAAAGATTTGTCTAAAGCATGAGGACAGTCCCATTCAAATAGACCTTAGTGTAGTCAGAAGTTAATTCTACGGACAAGACCAAAAGGCATTTCAACAGAGAACAATTTTAGTAGTAAATAGACCTCTACTGTAAAAGCCACTGCCCCAGAAACTCCTGGATTCCAACTCCTGCTACTTGTTGGGGCACCGATTCCCTTGATTTGCAGTTCACTAACTTGGTTGGAACCCCTTGTACCTTGGAAGGAGGAGCTGCAGGTTTAGGAACCAGATTTTTGTAGACACTTGGGACAATGGTGGTGGCTTTGTTGCCATTTGCCAGGTGAGAAACAGGTGATGTAAATGCAGCTGAGAAGGCGGCGGAAGGATCCTCTTTTGAAACCTTTTTGATGACCAGCATCTTGGTAGGTTGCTTGGCACTAGGGGGGTTTTCTGTGAAAACAAAACAAGAGATTCTGAAATACAATGTTCAATTTCAGAACAGCTTCAGTACACTGCTTCAGTTCCTCCCCTCTCCATCTTAGACACTACACATCTTATTCTGAGACTGCTATCAGCTGCTGTTTCATTTCAGCTCTGAGCAAAGATACTGGATGTGGATGTCTAAGTCCAGTCTTTTCTAATTTAGGCACAACAGCTCCCTTAACGCTGAAAGGAAAAATCTACAGTGATGTCAGTTAATAGCCTTGCACCATTCTACAGGAATCAGAACAGATATGAGCATGTTTTGAGCACCCACAGATCAGCTTTGTTAGCTCACTAACAAAGCAAAAATACTTTACATAACTTATACCTCAAAAGACACAGTGCTTTTACAAACAAGCACAGTTAATGTTTCTTAGGCCAAATAAGCATATTTCCAGAAGCACAATAATTTTAAGAATACTAGTAGCATAAACAGATAAAAGCCCCATAAATGTTACTTGTCATTAGGTTTTGAGCAGAACAACAGCTAGCTGACACACAAGCAAAATGAATACAACCCAATAGTTTTGCAGTAAATGTTTTTGAGCTTCTTTTGCATTTGTACTATTTACAGTATCTAACTCAACTAATCCAACTAGATATTAACAAACTTGTATTTAACTGCTAGAACTGGTACCTTGTTTCACTCTTGTTTTTTTTAAAGGCATAGATTCACAGAGTATATGAGGATCAAAAGCAAGTTGTTCCAAGTTTTAAAAAAATCAACTAAATCCAAACCACAGCATTATGATAGTTTTGCTGTATTTCTACTACGGAGATCCCAAGTCAGGAACTAATGTCGAGTCTGCTCCCATCTGCTCTGCCCTTCAAGAGATGTCTGTGTGAAATTGTAACTGCAGCGTGATGGGAAATGAACAAAAAACCGTGACATTACTGCCACTGGTTGGTTTTTTTATAACACAACAAGCACAGTTTCAAGCAGACAAAAAGGCCAAGAGATTAGTGAAGATTGTGGGAGGAAAACAACAAAAGACAGAAGGCAGCAAACTGTCTGCTTCACTTAAGTCTTTAAAATATTTTTGAGTGAAAAACCCAGCATTTAAACACCAGTTACAACTTCCTGCTCCAGCATCAGCATTGTGTACAGTGACCTTTACGTACCCCACACTCCAGAAGGTGTCCCTAAAGGTTTGTTCTGGTTGTTTTGTCTTCCAGCTTCTGGATTCAAAGATGGCTGTAAAAAGACAATGTAAAAGAATATATTGTTATATCACATATAATAATAATTAAAATTCAATATTAACATAACACTTTGTTTCTAGGAATCCGGAGTATGGGTAATTTCTCTGAAGAGCATTTGAAGATGAAGAGAGTGCTTTACCACAAGACATCTAAAAATCGAGTTTGCATTCTCCCTGGTTTCTGCTGTAATTCCAAAGGAACTATTAGAGGGTTCAGGATAAGCCCTCTAGTCTTCTACTATAATTAAGTAGATTCTACCAACCAATACATGTATAAAAAATTTAGGTATTTAGTCAGCAGCTCTGACTAAAAAATAAAATAGAATCCACATCATCAGTTTATGAAGAATCTATCCTCATTTCACAAATATTTTAATACAATAATTATGCATTAGCCAATTAAAAAAAGAAACAACCAAAAGCAATACTATATTCATAATGTAAATGAATATATTCACTAACAAAAAAAAAAAGCTACATTTAAATTTATATCAAGCTTCAGAGTCCACTTTTTAGGACAAGAGTGTATGCAGACTCAGTGCTCTCTGCAGACTTACCTGGCATTCAGTTTCAGAATTCAGCTTGATGGAACAACTACAGACATGTCCAAGCACCAAGCAGAGTACAGAGAATCTAAGCATTTAATGCCAAGTGTTCCTGATCAGCTATTCCTCTTCCCCTGTCCCAAATAACCTCAGTGCAAAACACAACCATCTTTTTCCTGTTTTTAATGAAATCTTCATATGTCCGTTACTACGGTGACAGCATAACTCTCTAATAGTGAGCATCTGAAATAGTAGGTATTCCTGTTCTGTAAGAGTTAGGAGAAAATAGCCATAGCATAAACACCATAGCATAAATTCCTCCCTCAGTCCCTAGAAATTCCTCTGTTTAAGTACTTCAATGCCTAGCTACAGGTCAGTTGCATAGCAGGGGTGCTCACACTTAGACTAACAGCCTGATTTGCAGACCTTTCAGGAAAAGTGTCGTCGGCCATGCAGGCCTAACAGCTACACACTTAACCACAGCATACATCAGTTTCACCACTATGGCAAAGACAACACAGGAGTTACTAAACAAAGCTTGCTGCTAGCAGCGTGTGGTATTATCATCTTAAAAATGAGGGAAGTAATTAGAGAAGAAACAGCCATGTACTTGAGGAAGGCACTCACCAAGGCACTGAAGAAGAGAACGAAGTACGTGGAAGAAAGATTTAGACCAAGATAGACAACAACAGATTGCACAGTCTCAATTGTTGCAATACGTCAGGCTTCTGACAGTCAAAAAACAGGCATACAGAAATCCTGAATTACAGTGTTCTTGAGAAATCAGGTTTAACAGAAATCCACACACAAGCTTTATCCCTGCTCTCCAGCTGTTAACCATCCTGTGATGCAAACTCCTGCTCCAAACAGCAGCAGCTGAACAAGAGCATGCAAACACTTCCGAGGCACTTCACCAAAAAAACCCCAGCAGCTTAAATCAAATTGCCTCCTGTGGCAATTTAAGCATAGGCTCTGGATTTTGGCCTGAAGCAGCTGTGGGCATTCATATATTTCACTCTGACTCCTGAACTCCTGAGCAGAAGCCATCAAACTGCCACTACAATTTCAGCTGTGAACAGCCTTCCAGAGACAAATGCTGAGTAAGACAGCAAAAAGTTCATCATGATGATACACACAAGAGTGCACACTTTCACCAGAACCTCTCATTACAGGAGGTAGCAAAAGCTTTAGCATTGAAGATGAAGACAGAGGAATTGCATTAGGTGAAGAGACAGAGTTACCAGAACCTTACAGATGCTATTATCCTCATTATACTGGTCAAGAAGAGCCTAAAGACAGCAAGAAATAGATGAAAAAAGAAAAGCATATGGTCTGATAATAAAGCACTCTTCAGGGGTCAGGAGAAATAGAATTAAACTGAAAAGAGAAAGTAGAAAAGGTGCACATCTCTCAAAGCATTAGCATTAAGGAAGGCACACGGTAAGGATAAAAGCCACAAGTCCAAGCACTATTTGATAAAGTCTGAAAAACTAAAGATATTCCAGTAAAAATAGAGCCAGGATGTAAGAGACTATCATACTGATAAAAAAACCCACGACTCAAAATGCTGAATAAGAAAGTTGGTCAACTGGAGATCCTGACGGAAGACATGGCTCAAGAAACCCTGATCCACAGATTAATAGAGAGCAAGAAAAACACCTCTGATAAAATATTATTCCAGAAGATTCAAGACAGACAGTTGCAAAGGTCTGAGCATGTCATGAACAAGCTTGGGAAGGTTATCACGAACACCAAAATGTATCAGAGTGAAGGAGACAGGAAGACTAAAGCAGGTAGGCTGAAGATAAGCTGAACAGATGTACTTCTAGGAGCAAAAAAAAAAGCTTTATAAGCACAGCCACAAAGTCAATACAACTACTCTTCCTCTGTCACCTTATGGGTTTTGCTGAAGACCTGGCTTGTATGTTACAATGCCTTCAGTTCACAATAATCATTTGGCAAAATATATGTGCCAAATCCCTTAATCCAACAGGTCATCAAGTCCTGAGGGCTCTGGGTGCCAATCAGCATCCTATCAGTGCTGGAATAATTTTGTTAAATTTGTTGTGTCTCAAACATGGAATGGAATTCAACTCTAAATCCTTACCCCCTATCAATGCTAATACAAACGAGATCTGAAAAGCTTCTCACACCTGCCACTTCTAGTGAGAAGCTACACACTTACAAAGTCTTCCTCCTCAAACTGCAAATGCTCTTTATCTTCCTTCTTCTCTTCCCTGGATTCAACAGGCAGCTTTTCTTGAAAGGCGGAACTTTTCCGAGAATGGAAGTTGCCATTCCAGTGGCGATGAACTCCAGTGCCTCCTCCTCCACGCTGGCTCACACCATCATGGCCCCGTGAGGGACCATGCCAGCCAGGCTGACTGCCAGAAAGCCCAACATGAGCTCCTTTAGAAACACCAGAATCTACAGAATCATGGCGGAGAAGGGACGGCTGATGCCAGCAGTCTAAACAAAAGGAGATAAGGATGCAAATCAAAAAATCAACACAGTATGCAGAATATTGGAAATATCAGGTTGTCTGTCTTGTTGTTCAGCCAGCACCCACTAAGTAACTACGGGGCTGAACTTATTAAGTACTGTGTGATTATATCAGAAAAACCAAGTTACACAGTGCACAGCTACTATGAAAACCCCTTAAGGCCTGAGCACATGGCATAGGAGAAGAGAGTAGTACAACTTCCTCACAGGATGTTTCGAAAAGGTACAGTTTGGAAAAATGTTTCTATTCTGCAGAATTCTTCATTCTGTAGAATATTTCAAAATGTTTGCTCTCAGGCTGCATTCTGATCCTTCTTACTCACCTCCTGCAGTTCGAAGGGGCCCATTATTGAAAAATCCATCAGAAGAGTTGTGTCTCCTGCGGCTCACGCCAAAGCGGCCCTCTCCCCGTGGAAGATGTTCTCCATGTTTCTCAAAGGTGGCTGCAGGGGACTGCAGGAAGTAAAAAGTCATGTAATGAAGCATTCATTTGGACTCTCCAGGAGCCTGTCAGTATAGCATGGACATTTTGCTAATTGAAAAAAAAACACCAACCACCATATTCCTGTAAAAGTTTTCAATACAGCATCCATATCTGCATGGATTAGCCAGCAATGTCAACAAGCATGGATCTGATCAGAATGGCACACAAATCCATGTGTCTCACACAGAATCACAGAGAACCTAACACACTCATCTTACCCGTGGTCAGAGCTGTGAAAGGAGGTGATCTGAATTACTGTTACCTTGGTTGACTGCGGTGTTGAGAAGTTAAGCCAGGCAGGAACAAAGTCATGCTGCGCCATTTAGGTCCAGTGTCTCCCTTCAATAAAATGAGGCATCAAACCTCATGGCCAGGATCTGTAAATGAAAAGAACACTCCCCGTCATCTTATCCAAGCTGAAATAATAATACAAGCTATCTCTCAAAGTTTGGCATATACAAATAGGAGGAGAAAAGTACTGAAGTTTTTCATATTATACTTGAACTTTTTTTTCTTCTGCTGACTTTATTCCTCTGACTGAAGCAGGTAAGAACTTTAACATTCCCAGTTACTTCCTGCTTACAATTAACACACCCATGAAGTTCATGATAGAATGGGTGTGGAGAGGGAAGAAAACAGAACAATTGGCATAGAAAAGCCACACAAGGCAGATGTAAAAATCAAGACATGACAGAATTTGGGGTACAATCCTTCCTTGCTCATTGTCTCAATGTCTGTAAAGAGGTGATCACTGTATGTTTTATTCCAGAGGCTGTAAAACAAATGACCAGCTGGTGATGTTGAGAGGCATTCAGAGCAGATCAGAGACCCAAAAGACAACCATATGCCAGCCCCTGTCCCCACAAAGTAAAACTGTATCCAGATCTAGCAGCTCCTATACAACAGGGAATATATCCTATGCTGACACGGCTTTCATAGTCAAGAAACCAAAAGATGAAGAACAGGACACAAGCTGATCAAAGGATCTTAATGAAAGTTCAACTGAAGGCCCACAGAGGCATCTCATTGCTAAATCCTAAACTGAATTGTTCTTTCCAACATATCATAATTTTTACTGCTCAAAATGATGAACATTTCACTATTGCTCCGTATAATTGAATTCCACTTCTTTTTATGAAATGTTCTCCAATGTACCATTTTGCTTTACTTTTCAACTTTATCTGGAAACAAGTCAAAATTGTATAAGCAAAGTAATAAGTACATATGACCACTTACCCAGAGTTTGGCCTCTGCAGTTCAATGTCCTCAGTTTGTGTGTTTCAGTGACCTCCCGGTTCCTTCCTTCTCCAGAATTCTGGAAGGCCAGCCTTGAGGCAATAGTGCGTCTCGAAGCAGAGCACGAGAGGCCGCACTTCGTGCCAAGTGTGCCCTTCACCCCCTCAGCTGCTCATTTTACCCTCTCTTTGCACTCTCACTACAAAAAAAAGATACCTAAGAAGGTAATTTATATTTTAAAAAGCCACGCCCACGTTCACCTCATTAAATTTCCTCTGGTCGTGGTAGTACAGAAGACAGCCTTTACATTACAAAAAGGTTTGTCAAGTCTGCATGACAACATTCAGAGCAACATCATGGTTAATACTGAACAGATACACTCAAGGCTTCTGGACAGTTCATGATCTGCAGCAGATCAACCTAAACACTCTGGAAAAAAGATGTTACATAAAAATGTTTGCCCTAAATGCTGAGATCTAAACAAGAAGCATCTGCCCAAGAGCTCTTAAAATATAAATTTCATTTTTATCACATATATCTGCTAAAAAAAGGTAAAATATTTTAAAAAAATGAATGTTAGGATATACTCTAGTCTTCACGTAACTTGGCTAATGCTCCACAGAGCTAAGCACTACTTGATATAAAGCTCAGAAGCAGGCACAAATGTTCTCCCTGTTTTTCACCATTTACATGCTGAAACACAGGTCACATGAACAAAAAAAGCCAGGTCCAAAAATAATCTCCTCTACTCTATTTTTTGTAGACTGGGTGCTGCTTTTAAAGGGACACAATTAATCCACAAGAGCTTCTCGTTCTACAGTGAAGAGTTCACTTCTGGGTCATAGTCCTCTTCCACCAAAGATGTGAGACAGGAACTGTAGTCACTATAAAAAGACAAACAAAACTCCATCAATATAAGAGGTATAAACATGACAAAGTATGACTAAAGTAAAGAACAGAAAGGGAAATTGAGCAACTACAGTGCAAGTGCTAAAAGCTATTTGATCTCTGATCAAAACAAAACCTGAAATAATCTAATTAAAAAAGAGTCCCCGAAAAGGACATTTTTACTTTTAAATGATCACTTCCCAGATTTAGTCCACAAAAGGGCAACAAAAACAATCAGAATAAAGGGAAGAGTGGAGAAACTGCATGCAGCTGATGAAAGCAATTCCACACTTCACGGCAATTTTAAAATCTGCTGCTAAAATAATGAGACTCTGGGCTGCAGGTAGGCCTGGCCATTCTAAATGCCTCATCTCTACGTCCTCACCTGCTCCAGTACAGCCAGACTCCTCTCTCAAGAGGATGATTACAGTAATACAACCGGTATTCCATTAACTTCTCCACAGAAAATGCCACCACCAACAAAAGCTGAGTTATTCTACTATGACCTCTTTTTCCTTGAACCATCCTACCTAACCAGAAGCAGATAGTTTAGTGATCCTGAAACAGCTGAGAAGTTTTCTTACTGTTTTGAGGCCATCAGCTCTTTCTCAGGATGCCTTTAGGCATGCCTTATTATGCCTTTATATTTGACTTATCAGAGTTTTTCTTTATTTGGATACAGTTCCATTCTTTGATCAGTTTTGGTTTTCATTGCATATGTTATATCATTCTTTACTCTAAATATGTGGATTTTTAAAAAAGTTTTTAAGGTGATTTTGATCAAGGCATAAAATAAACACATACTGTGAATAGTAAAAGAGTAACCACCTTTCATCTTCTGGGTCACCCCTTTAATAAACCCCTTTATTTTCATTTTTTTTTTTTTTTGTTTTTTTTTTTTTTTTTTGTTTGTTTTTTTTTTTCCAGGAACTAGATGTTACTGTTGTATAGAGCAGTTTGGAAAGACAGAAACACTTTTGCACCTAAGCTCTGAGCCACAATCACATTTCTGGAGACAAAGTAAGAACAAGCAGCCTCATAACCCATACAAACTACCAGCCAAGATGAAAAAAAACCAGAATGGTCATGGCTATACACAATTACTGACCTGGGAACTTTCTCAGCACCCTACCCTGTGCTACAATCTACTGATTTGCAAACAATTAAAGTTCTAATTTACAAAGACTTGTTTTTATATTAAAGCATCATTTTTCAGTGTGCATAAAGGACATAATGGAACATCTGCTGCAGACAGAACAGACTTTCCATCAAGCTGAACTCTGTACAGGTACAGAACTCCTTCACATGTGACCTTCTAAGTCTACTACCAAACATTTGAGCAGTAAGTAGAAAATAAAACAGGGACAAAGTCAATGCATTTGACTATATTTAAACAAGATTCATTACCTTCTGAATAAATATGCTTTTCAGAACAAACTGTATAGCAATTAAGCTAAGTCAAACTATTGACAGTAGTTAAAAAATTTAAGAAGTTGATTTAATGAACCTTGAGAATGGTTCACAGCAATGTGAAAAATGGACCTAAAGAGAGGAAAGCCCACAGAGAACCGTTCTCTGGATTTAAAGTATCTAAATAAATGAACACCACAGAACTGCAGTTTTGAAGAACCACGTCTGAGTACACAACAAAAACACCACAGAAATACAGTACCCAGGTTCCATTTACAAAAAAAGTTCCCAGTACCTTTGGAAAAGGCAAAAGAAAAGAAAAGCATATCAACAATTCTTATTGCTGCAAGGCTTCCTTTTGTATTTCAGAACAATCAAAGTCAAAGTGAAACATTTTGTAGAACTCCAACCACTAGTTTATAGACGATCTTGCAGAAGATTTGGGTGTCCTAAGCTGCTGTTTCGATACCACTGTTAGTATGAGTGGCCAGTGCAGTTCATTAAGCAGTGTCTAACACATATGTAGCAGTCTAGTACAACTCCTAGACTTGACTCCATAATTCAGTAGGGACATACACTGCTCTTCAGTCATCACCTTCCTGAGCACGTCCCAGCACAACAAGAACAAGGCATGTAACATTTAAATGCAATACTTTCTGCTAAAGCAAAAACCTTGTTAGATGAAACGCTGTAGATTATAGTAGCTCTGAAACCCTTTGGTCTCCAGGATTAGCCCATGTGCTGTTTCACAGCCCCCTCGCTCTCACACATACTCTGAATCCTGTTAAACAGCACATCTGCAACCTACCCGAGACCCCTTCCATAACCTACCATACTACTGACAATAGTAACATCAAAAAATCCTAACAGGCAAGACCCAAAGTCTCTCCATTACCTTCTCTGACAGCAATCTGCAATAAATTCTTGAGGAAAAAAAGCGCAACACCAAGAACAAATAGCATCAGGACTCCCAGGATACTTTCTCAGATTTTTAAGCCAGAGGCTGTATTACAATTTATTACCAGCCAGAGCTCCTATGCAAATCTGTTCTGTTGCTTTGTTTTTAGACACATTTATACATTTTTGCCTCCCAAGTGAGAGTGGGCACAGCTACTTGTGCTTTATGTGGAAGTCAACTTGTAGCTATAAAAGATGTCAGCCTCAATTCAACTGGATATTTTCTTGTGCTACGAAAATGCCCCACCACATTCTCTTCAGTTTTTCATGATGCTCATGATTTTACACTAGATATATGGACTCATCAAGTCATGTCTCCTTCAAACTAAGAGTATTCATGGAAGCCTTCTGAACACCTCTGATCATCCTTACTAGACTTTACCCTATTCTTTAGGTATAACATCACCAAAACTGCATCAAGTGTTCAAGATTTGGAAGCATGGCTCATTTATACAGTGGAAAAAGTGTGCATTTCAAAAATTTTCTTCCTAATATCTAACACAGTTTTTTCCCCCCCCTATTACTACACAGAACTGAAATGACCTTTGCAAACTATTCAGTTCTTCTCATATTGCTTTTACAGTTCAATAGAACTGATCTCTGCTTCACTATGGAAAACACAAGGACAAAGATCATCTGTAGCCACTCCCAATTCCAGGGAAAAAAAAAGCAAACAAAACTGCTTGTCAATGCAAATTTAAATCTCACTCTCCTTTAAAATGAATTAAAATGTAAATCATTTCTAGTAATACAAATCAGAAAAAGAGACAATAATAGTAATATCACTAAATGAAATGTTCTCTAAAGTTATAGCTCCTTTCAAAACAATGAAATCTGCATTAATGAGCTTTGGTGTAGACAAAAAAGGTTGTCTGTCAACAGTCCCAAAATATTCTTTCACCCATCAAAACGAGTAAGCCTTTGGCAAGTAAAATTAGTACTAAAAAATATTGAACTCTGTATTAGCACCTGGATTCCACTTGTTAACAGTTCTAATTAACCTTTAAAAATAATTTCTATTATAATTTTTACATGTAACATTAAAAATGTCGTAACAGTTACTTCATAGTAACCTCTTTACATAAGTTTTTGTTGTTCCAAAAGTACATTTTTCCCTTGGTAAATGCTTAAGTTTCACAACTAAATATCCTCCTGTGTCATTCTACATGCAAGTAGAAGTTTTGTTGTCAAACAAAATTGTCAGGTGCTCTTTTATATACCAGATTTTATAGAGTGTTTGTCTAAACAAATATTTAAAACTGGCATGAAAACAGAAGGAACACACAAGCACATTCAATTTAAAGAGACACAGACCACAGTAAGAAACATCTATAGCCGGAGACAAACCCCCATTCTCCAATACCCCTTCCATAAAGTTCTTGCTGTACCACAGTTGCATGGAGTTGCTCAGTTCTTTTCAGCCTTCTGTTTACTTTCATTTCTACTTGTAACACAGACTTATCAGAGTTAATCTCTAAACCAGAGCTTCTAAAGCTTTGACTCTCAAGCTGAGCTTTTCAGATGTACCTGACGGCAGGAACCAAGGAGGTGTTCAATATGTAAAGACCTAGAGCCACTGATCTATGAAATTATTCCCTGGAAATGGATCAAGATATTTCAAAAGTCCTAAGAAACGGAACAGATGAACCTTAGCAGCTATGCATTTTCCCTGTTACTTCCTCTTTCATCTCTTGCCTTGGCCTATAAGACTGTAAAAGCCCAACAGAAAGTACAGTCTACCCTGAGTTACAGCTTGCCTGCTGTGCCATGACGTGCTGTTCCAGCACACCACCTCTCTGGGAATACCTGGAACTAGGGCTTCCAACCTTTGCTCACATTACATACTGCAGTGCGCATTTCTGAAATGGACACGTTTTACTGGGTGCTTTTTCTGCTTCACTGTACCCTGCAAACGTCCCCAGGTCCCTTCAGCACTGCTGCCTATCAAGAATCCTATTAATTGCTGTCTCTAATTCAATTTCTCCTCTCCTGCAACAGCAAATCACAAAGACGTGGAGCCTCTCGCGGAAAACCAGCATAAAAGTAAACTTTTACCCTTCATTACACATTTATCAATCCAGTTAATAGCAGCTGTAAAAGGTCATAAGGACAACACCTGTCTATTTCTGCCACAATTTCAGTTCACTGCATTTCTATTACTCTAAATAAAACATGTTTACTTAAAAAAGGTAAAGATTTGTTTTTCTAACCAGTCAAGTCAAGTGGGATTTCAGTAATATTCCTAAAGATCAGATGTCAGCTGGGCTGCAAAAGCATTCAGAAAAATTAGTGACCAATTTAATAGATGCAGAAGGCAGAACAGAATTTACTTCCCTCATCAGTTTTCTTTCTGTGAAGCTCTTTTAAAGTTATTTAATCAAGCAGATATGCTCAAACATTCAAAACAGACCACCTTCCACTCAGCTACTTTTTGGAGTAGTGTCACTGAATAGGTGTACATTAGTTTATGATACGGAATTACTACAATATGCATTCACTAAAATATCTCTTTATAATAACCTCCAATTCATCCAATAAGTTCACAGAAATAGGGAGCCACAGCCTGGAGTCCAACTCAGGAAGAGTCAAAAGCATGCTACTGATTTCCTTAAAGATATCAAAAAGCCGCACATGAAATTTCACTATCCTGTTTTCCATTAAAAAAACCCAAACAGAACATGGCTTGGTCTTAATATCATAAACATTTTATTGATTAAGATAATCATATTTGGGCACACAGCCTTAAAGAATATCTAGTTACAGCCCCCCTGCCATGAACACAGACACTTTCCACTAGACCAGGTTGCTCGCTTCCACTGATGGGGCATCCACAACAGTGAATTACATTTATAATATAATTATAAACCTTGTTTCAACCTTGCATTCATTATGAAACCTTACTATAAAAGACACAGGTGCAGCATAACTCATTCAACAGTTGTCATAACAACTGGTGAGCCACATCTTCACAAGTTGAGATCATTCATTTCCAGTTCACCTACATAAAGTATCTACAAAACATACTTCCCTTTTGCTTTCACTTCCATTAATACAATTGTCTAGACACACCTTCAGCCTGTCTGCACAACTGAAAAACAGTTCCCTTTGGAGAGGACAAATGCAGATGTTCCGGAATGGCACGTACAACTGGTAGAGCTTACTCACCTGAGGTATTAGGAACCAGAATAACTATATCCCAGATATGCCATCATCACTTGTTTCTTCCCATTATATCCCGCAGCCAGCCCTCCAAAATGGCTGCATGAATATAAAGGACAGCCCTATGAATTAAAAATACTGCAAAAAACATTGTTTAAATTGTATCTGGCTGCTGAAAAAAATCTAGCATCTAAAAATGCAGAGCATCACTCATAACAGGTTTTCTAGAATTACAGAAATATGAGCCCATTTTAGAACACTAAATGATGGATTAAAATGTTAATCATGTACTAAACAAAAATCTTCCCAGATACAGATATTAAATGTCTTAGTGAAAAGCAGCTATTACTGAGAGATTAACACCTTGTTTTTCAAGTTTAAAGCAAATGAATCTATCTTGCAGAATCATCAAAACTGTTTTGTATTCTAGACAGAACACTGCAAATCTATATTCCAAGATGAAAACATGCCAGAAGCTTGGCCATACAAAAGTTCTTCCAGAGTAATAGACTAGGGGTGGGGGAAAATAATACCAACTGTTACATACCTGACCACGTATGCAAACCAGATGACTAACTTAAATGAACTGAAAATAGGTTAAGAAAGGTCCATACAGACACATCTGTGTCCTAATCCCCTTTCCTCTACTGACAGTCCTTCTACTGACATCGCACACAGCTCTGCTTCACAAACAACCTGTCCCTTCACACACTTACTTTCCACTTCTCCAAGGTCACGCTGACCTAGTCTTACCTCCTTCAAAATTTCTGGACAAACACCTACCCCCACAAAACCACACACCAAGTAAAACCTTAACAGTCTGGTCTTGTGAATACATACGGAGATCTAGAGTGCAGGGGGTAAGGAGATGATTTTTTTTCTTTTGTGACAGCAATTAAAGCTATAAGGGCATACAAAAGAAACAACTGAGTAACACAGAAAAGTGACTTCTAGGACTGTAGGAAAGATTCTTGATTGAACAAGAAGAAACCACTGACAAAAACACCACCTTTAGAAATGCTATTCACTGATTCATACCTGCCCTCCAAGCCTCTGTTGATCCGAGTTTCTGCCAGCAAAGTTACATTGCAAAAGCAAGCAAACTTGTCTTTGGAAGCAAGTCATACTTAACTCAAAAGCCCAAAGCACATTTTGGAAAAGGCAGTATCTGGGGAACCTGTCCAGAAGCCTGTGTAAGATAAGTCTCTGGACCTCAGCCAGTAAGTGTGATACATCAAAAATGAACCCTTCCAAGAGGTTTTCATGAGTTTACTCCTCAAAGCAACAAGAATACCAAGATAAGGCCATTTAAAACATGTAAAATCCAAAAGGCTCAACTTCTAAGCACAAAATAGGAGAGCACAGACTTTCTAGATATTATGCCACCCACCAATTATTCCTGGATGTTCCGTACTGTGCAGCCACTGGCAATACTGTCATCCCTTATGCCTCTCTCCTGTGCCTGTTATGATTCCACTTCCTTCCAATGCCCCTTTAACTGTCTTTAGTACTGTCTATGTTGCAGAACTGCATTATTGACCTGAAATATTAAAATCTGTTAACTGCTCTGCCCTGTTGCAGGGACTAAGGTTTCAGGGATTGTACACCTCTCTTAAACAAGAGCATCTACTGACACTACTGACACAAACCAAAGAAATATATTTTAAATAGTATTAGGCTTTAAATGTGAACAATGTTCTGAACTTTTAAACAGCTTTAGCATTTTATTAAATAAGGTATTTTCAATCTGGAGAAGGTATCCTACTATTTTAATCAAATCCAAAGGTCTTTTTAGCTCTTTAAGGAACAAAATCAAACATCTATTTTGTACTGCACTTTGATCTACAGTCCTTTTGCAAGCAAGTCAAGATAAGACTGTTCTGCCCAGAACCTTACACAGCACAGCACCTTGTCATGGCTGCCTTTAAGGTACCACTCTCATCTCCAAACCCTCATGACAGAATGAGTGAAATGGCAATGAAGAGTCCATCTGTACAGTCTGCTCAAAGCCTTAAGGAACAAAGTCACTTCTACTGCTCAGTAACACACACCAGGATAATGTTCCCCATCATCAGGAAAGAATTGCAAATATGTAATTACTAGCTTATCCCTGCCGCATGCTACATACCTCCTGCCTACCTGTCTTCCAGAGATGTGGATGGAACCTAAGCAGAAGTTAAGTAAGTAGTTTTACAGTACTTTAAAAAAAAAAGTAATGGGATGGCTATTTCCCACTAAGGGTATTTTATAACCCAGTATTTTACTAGAGTTGTTATTGCTACTATAGCACATTTACATTTAAATATATTCCATTTGGAACGGAGAAAAACATATTTCCTTTAGAAAAGGGCCTCAAATACAACCAGACTATTTCTCAAATATTTGTGTCAAGGCAAGGAAGACTACAAATCAAGTAGAGAGAAATATAGATCTGCATTCCAGATGAAGGATAAGCAAGCAGAAGGCAAGTCATTTGCAAAGAGGAAGGAGAATTGAAAGTCAACAAAACAGAGGACATTCAGAAATAAGAGACCTTTCTTCTAACCAGTACTGTCGTAATTCTTCCCCTCAATACCATAACCTGGGTCCTATAAGACCAGTACTACAAACTGGGAAGGGAGGTGCATTCCAGTTGTAGGTACTTCCCCTTCAAGACAACATGCCAAGACTGAAGGACAACTCATACCTTCTCTGCCCCTCCCTGCATCTGGATTATTTCCAAACCCTTTTACATCAAGACTAGGACAATATGATCAAACTCCACATTTATCTGTCCATAACGAGGACATGACAAAGACATGTTCACTCAGCACTTTTCAGCATGTGTACAACATCTGCATTACAGTTTGTAAAGTTTACATTGCCTGCAATGGTTTTCATTCCACCGGTTTAACATTTTCAGCACCTTCTCTGATTGAGAAAGTATTAACAAACATCAATGCAGCAAAGTCACTAAACACAATTCAGTTTAAAACAACTCCTATACATAAGAAATAAATTGCAAAAATAATATATACTCCACTAGTTTGGTCTTGGCTTGAAAAAAAAAGAAAAAGTGATCTCTAATCCTGTGATCTAATGATTTGCTGCAGCTGAGATGTGTATCCTCTTTGGATGTTCACAGTGTTTTCCTGGAGCTCTCTCTATGATCTAGTCTGTGAAACTGAGTTAAAATAAAGCATGGAGTTATTGACAAAATGCTGTCCAGCTGGTTTGAGCTTTGTTTTTAGATCTTGCAGAGAATTATTGTGCTGTTCTTCTGCAAGTAAGCTGTGCAGGCCAAGACTAAAACACTGCCATTCTTCTATCCTAGTGTCCCCCAATAAACTAGGGAATAGAAGCAAAACATCTGTGTGGGAAACAAAAAAAATCTTCATACATTGCATAGTTAAGCACCTTTTCCTGATATCTGAAATAATTTAGCCCTACCCTCTTCTATCAGATGTCTTTGAAAGTCAACAAAGCAATGCTCCCGTTCACCAATTTGTACAGCGATCTTCAGCCTGCAGAGGTCCAAAAATTAACTGTAAAAATGTCTCATAAAGTATCAGAAAAACGAATTTGTTATCAGCAGACTGGAACTCATTATGCAGCTATATATACCTCCACTGTAATATTTTTTTCAAAGCTGTAAATTGAACCAGATCAGCATACCAGCATTCTCCAGTGTATCCTCACAATCTGTTTTGGTTATTCTTACGGCTTGAAAGCCTGTTCCTGGATCTAATGCCTCACCTGAACATATTCTGCTGCAATTTCAACTCATAACTACTTGTTTTATTCATGATGGATGTGGAAACCTGACTAAATTCTTCTTGCAGACACCTTTTAAGACATCTTTTCTCCAGACCAATACTTCAGTATTCTGTGACTGAAAGACAACTTTAGCAGGTGGGTTGCTTTTTTTCTAGGGAAGTCCCACAGACCACCCGGTATCCCAGCACTGTTTGGCAGAAGAAAAAGGATCTACTATCATATTCTGGGATCAAATATAGCCACGCTTTAAAAAAAACAACGAACAACCCACCCTCAACCAGTCAAATTTTACTGGCAAAGATCAAGCTTTCAAGTTCAAAGCACCAAAGATGAAAAAACTGACTTGACCCACCTACCAAGTGTGACAGCTTGCAGGCAGTGACAGGATGTCAGAGCTGCCTCCCAGTTATACCTGCAGGTAACTTTCTAAATCTACTTTATGTTTCATCAGACATTAGCAGGTGATACATGTTGAATAAAACCATTGTAGAGCTAACCAATCAATTTTTTTCCCAATCCTTAGTTATAGTTTCTCTCTATGGTTTGTTATTTTCTTTACAGATCTTGTTACACAGCCATAACTTTCCCAAGTATGACATTATCCCAAACCGAACAAGATAGCTCCTGCTGAAGACTTACCACTCCTTGGCAGAATGGAGAAACTGCTTCATTACCTTATTTAAAATGCTTCTATATGTTCCAGTATGACAAGCAAAGTTTCATGACAGTGATGCTGCTGACTCATGATAATTTAGGAACTATTACAACCCCCAGATACTCCTCCACAGAACTCCTGCCCTGCCAGCTGCTACTTGTCTGCGTAGGCAATATACCAAAACACAGTAATTTGAACCCATCTACACCAAAATGGCTGAACCTAAAGCTATTGATTTCAGACCATTTATTGAATTTGTCAGGATCACATTATCTGTGTGCTCATTAAGAACATTACTGCAATATAGGGAAGTGAAACCACTAAAAAGTAGGTGATGTAGGACAGACTCCCTGATGTGAACACTCTTCTCCCCTTGGCTATTCCCAAGACTTGCGTTTTTTCTAGATGTTGTGAGGAAAAATGTTCCTCAGCTCTTCAGCATTCTGGAATTTTTCCCATCCCCACAGACTCTCAGCTCCCTAAATACTAGAGGATACATTCCAGAAGGCCCAGTCAACCTGAGGACACTGAAGTTGTCATTAATCTGTTTCTCTACTTTTAACTGGAGTTCAAAGTAGAGGAAAGACAGTTTTCCTAAACTAACAGTCAAGATCGTAACACATTCAACGTTTTCAGGATGAGAGTTCCCTGTAGAGTTTTTTAAAGATTAACATCAAAGGTCTTTTCAGATCATCTCACGTGAGTCCTGATTAATCCCTTGATGATGGATGACGCATTGTAACACAATGGCAAAACACTCCTCTCCACTAAAAGGCTGGAGACCTGTTGTAATCTTTACCATACAACTTCACCAACAAGTTTGTGAATACCAGTAATTTCTGTGCCCAGAATAACACCATATACCTCCCTGGCAGACTCAGTCCTTTATTTACAAGTTAATTGTTCATCACAAACTGAAGATGACAAAATTCCAAGAGAGTGTCACTCATTGTGACATGCTCTGTATGTTGCAACTACACTATGGAGAGAGGATCACACAGATATCCAGAACCTAGAAGACATCAAAAATAAAACTGCTCTAAGGGAAATTAAATTAAAATTCCTAATTTCTTCCTATATTGAGAAAAGGGGATTCCTAAAACTAAGGACATTTAAACAACATTGTAAATATACTTTCTTATCAAGAGCCACTAACATCACACCATAGAGCTGTGATCCTCCTTCCAGTGTCCAAGATAAAGCTATGCAAAACACTAAACTAGAAGAGATCACAAGATTCAAGGAAAAAACAAACCAACACTGGCATTTTTGCTAGAACGTGTATAAGTCCTAGAACTTCAGTTGCTCCTGGTGAACTCCCTAATGCACAACAGTCCCTGAGGAACAAGGTCACATGCTGCAAAATATTTCTTTCTGAGCATCATTGATTGCAGAAAACCTCAGTTATGTTTGGCTGCACTGGTTCAAAGCATTTTTGTTCAGCCAGACCTTGGAAGTGCAACTATTTCAGATTAGTCATATTATGGAACTGCATACACCAACAATTTGCAAAACTGTTTTGCTGTTTAATTATAGAAAGGTCTAAGTAACGTAAAGTGTAAAAATTCTTCTCCTGACTTTTGAAGACCAGCTAGAGAAGGAGCTGCACACTTTAAACAAGAATTTCCAGTTTGGAGTGATACAGCCTGATCACTAATATGTATGATCAATTAAGCCAAAATGCTTCCCTCCCTGCATATTTATGCTCGCAGCCCTGTCTAACGTAGAACTTTTAGGTCTGCACAGTGTTTGCACATACACCTATGGGGCAGCAGACACTTAGCCACTATCAATCTCTACCTAAATCCACTCCATAAACATGAATTTATCTTCTGACCATACAGTAACTCATTAAAATTTGGCACATTTTCACAGGAACATATAAAGTTACAGCACACAAGTTAAACAGCATCCTGGCTTTCATGAAGTATTCTGAGCAGGAACATGTTTCTGCCAACTTCACTGCTTTTCATTAAATCTGACGAGCAAAGAGAACACGGACTTCAATTCCTCTTGCTGAAACAAAAGCCACACACGATTTAGTTGGCATCCTGATCGCTACGTAAGTGACAGTAAAATGTCTACTTACATTGCTGAGTTTGCAGAACCAAAACTAAACCATTCCTGCCTCTACAAATAAATGAACATAAAACTTAAAAATCCCACACAAACTTCCTGGTACACACTCTACCTCATCAACTGCAAAATCCAGTAACTATGACCTTTCCTTCGATAAGTTAGAGCAACAGTCACCCCCTGGCTGTTTCTACGAAACCGTAAGGAAAAGCTGTGTCCATGCAACACAGCCAGCACTCCGCTGGAGAGAGGTACTTTATGCTTCAGCTCTACTGAACAGTCAGCCCTTTTCCAATCTCTTCGTACAGGCAAACAAACAAAGCACACCCTGGAGTACACTTCACAGCTAAGTCAATTCAGCAGTTACACAACTAACTTCAAACACTTGTAACACTGGGGAAAAAAAAAGGTAACTTTAGCTCCTGAGCCAATAGTTTTCCTTTACTTTGCGGAGGCAAGAACTACATTATCTGACACCCCACAATCGTGAAGAAACTCACAGATCCAACCACAGCATTCTTCTGTATTAAAATAAAGATCCCACAACTCTAGAAATACTGTTTCCATTTCATGAAAATGCTAGTGAATATTGTTTTTCCTATAGTGACTTAATTTCCTAATTTAAAACAGAATTTTCAAGATTTAGCAATACCACATGAACACAGCAGTCACATATGTGAGACAAGGTGACCATACCCTGTAAATATCCTCAAAGTAAATTTTTTTCCTAACATTCATAAAGTGTGCACTTCCATTTGATTTGTTGTATTTCACATCTGCATTCTGCTCCTCATATTTCTGAGAAACTGCAGAAAATACAGGATTTGCTTTTTTCTAAAATGCCATCTGTTCCCTGCATATTTTCACTCTAGGTCCTCGTATGATATCTGCAATGGAAACTTCTGTGCCATACAGGATTAAGGCTATAAACCAGATGAATATAAAATGCAGAGGGCTGCACTTCCCTACAAATAGCTGTAAAAAAGAAAGAAAAAAAAAGAAACATAAGGAAGTACCACCTGAAGCCTTTCGGTTCTAAACACAAAACTTCGAGAAGCTCTTAAAGGGACTTTTCTCCAGAAATGATGTGAAAGAATGCAAGAGGAAAAACTGCTCCTGTTAAATCTGGGAATTTTATTTGATCCTACCACTGCTCTACACCTGTTTCCTTCCTGAGTCAGAAACTGGAAGTTTGAAATACCAGTCTCAAAATGGATAAGCACAGGGAACCTTTCACTGAAATACCAGCCATATTCATTCATGAAGTAACATTTGCATAAGCTTTTTTCATAACCACCTAACATTTTTATAGAAGCAATGTCAACTCCACAGTAAACTCAGCTTTGATGCCGCTCCAATTATCTCAGCTGTTATCTCCATTCCCCCTCTTTGCTATTTCCACACTTTGCTCAGGCACTTGCAACGTTTCAGAGTATTATCAACATTACTAACACTTGTGTCACTCACAGCTCGGGGGCGGGGAAAGGCAGGCTGACCTACCTGGTCATGTTAATATAAAAAGATTTTTAAGCAACACTTTTAAACCATTCCACCATTACGTATAAGAATTTAAATAGCTACTGTTCCTCTAAAGCTGTTTAAAAACTCGTACCTTATGCAGACACCCACTGACTGCTCTAAAATCGTTCCCAAACAGCTCATTACTAAACTAAACTGAATTCAAAGTCTTTGATGGATATTTGAAACGCTAGGCGCGTTCTGATCAAGTCCAGCCCCAGCTGTTTAAGTTACACTACACAACACCTTAGGCCAAAAGGACATTAAACACACCGGACACACGGAAATAACTTTCACGCCGGAAAGAGCCGCCTCACGCTCGGGCCAGGCGCTGTTTCCCTACGAGCAGATAGTGAGCAGCACCTGACAAGTTTCCCAGCCTCGCTGGCAGCGGGCAGAGCGAACGGGGCCCCGGCTGCCCGCAGCACACGTGTCACTGCCGGGCGCCGACCGCCCCTTCCCGCCGGGGGCAGCCGGGAAGCGCGGCCCGGGAGGAGCCGAAAGGAAACGGCCGGGCCGGCGCCGCTCACCCGGTTTCCAGCCTACAGGGGGTCGCCCCTGCCCGGCCCCCCGGGACTCACCCGCCGCCCCGGCCCGCCCTGCCCCGCTCACGGACGGCCCCATGACAGGAGCTCAGCTCCGGCAGTGTCAGCGCTACGAACTTCCCGGCTGAGCAGGAAACAATAAACCGCACAGCCCCAGCCCCCACCGCCCACCCCGGCCCAGCCCTGCCCTGCCCTGCCCTGCCCGCGGGGACCTCGCGCTG
>VZRN01001083.1:7799029-7815404 GCA_013397935.1 Dasyornis broadbenti | reverse complement strand
ACAACCATAACAAAGCTCTGCCCAAAATGGCCGCCCAGCCCTGCCCGGCCGGGGGCCGGAGGGGGCGGGGCCCGTGCGAGCGCCGGGCGGGGCCGAGCACGCGGAAGGACACGCCCCCAGACTCCCCTTCCCTGCCCCCGCCCCAGCCTGCGCGCCTCCCGCTCCACCAATCAGAGGCGGTGGCTCACACGGCCCTCGTCACCGCCTGTCGGAAGCAGCCGCAGACTACGCGTCCCAGGAGGCCATCCGCCATCCTCACCACGCTACGGGCGGGCGAAGGGCCGCAAGGCAGGCTGGGATTTGTAGTCCCCGTGTGAGAGGCTTCCCCAATTCGATGATCTCGGAAGATGGAAAGTAGGAACGGCCGCGCTGCCCCACAGGAAAGGGTTTGTCCCGCGGGCCGTAGAGGAGCGTATCGCTCTTCTGCCAGACCGAACGCGGCCCTCGGGCTGAGAGTGACCGGTGCTGCTACCCCCGGTATCGGCTCGGGTGCTCCCTTACCCGGCCTCGCGGAACACGATGAACCGCACCGGTTCCCGCCCGGACCGATAGCGCTAAGGGCCGGGAGCCGTCGGAGCACTTATGGGGGCACCGGAAGCCGCCACAGCGAGCGGGTCCGGGGCGGTGGCAGCACCTGGCGAGTCCTGCCCGGTTCCCGGTGGGCAGAGTGGCCCCGCCTCCCTCTGCAATATACATATATTCTCCTCTCCCTTCGCCCTCCGTGAGAGCAGTTTGGCTGTGTGGAGCGTCTTTTTTCTCCCGGCGCAGCGGGACCGGGAACTGTGGAGTCAAAACCAGGGCGAGCCTCCCGCTTTCCCCGGTGAGTGTCGTGCCCCGGCAGGGAGCTTACCTGCAGCTTGGATGGGATGACTTTTCCGCTCCCTTTTTTATTAATGATCGCTTTTTCCGCATGTGAGGAATTACTCGTTTATAAGCTTTGTGCAGTGATTTATCCCTTGAAGAGGAGATGATCCACGAACGGGAAGCCATCATCTGTTCTCCGATACTCAGTTCTCTAACTTGAAATTGTTTTTGCAATAGTTAATACAACTTTAGCACTTAAGTTCATAAAGCTGCCTGAAATTAAATATTCTATATTAATAATATAATATAGCGGGCAAGTACCGATTGAATACATATGTAATATATATACATTATATATCTTTAAATATGTATCTGTTTAAATATATACCTGTAAGAGTATATTGAGCATTTGGTAACTGTAGACTGTGACTGAACTTTGAGCATCAGACCAACTCAGCAATTCATTGGTTTCAGACCTTCTGAATTTTTCTATTTTAGGGCATTGACAAAACAAATATGTTTCCTCTCATACAACGATGTTGCTTCCACACATCTTTCAAAGTAAGTTACTGAAAGCTTTTTTCGCTGTCTGATTTTATTTAAAAGTAAAATAGTAAAAGATAGGACTGGAACTTTGAAAAAAAGGTGGCTTTCAAGTTGGAGCTTATCACATGTTTATCACTCAGCTTTTCTGGAATAGTTCATCATTCCTACAGCACCTTTACGCAAAGCTATTTCTTTTATAAAATCAAATTTTGTTGTCTCAAGGTCTTTTTTCCTATCACTTCTTGATGCAGTAGTGAGGGAAGAGTAGCTAGTTTCTGGGGTGACCTTATCCTGCTTCCATATGAAACTTATATTTTACTCTGAAAAGGACTGATATATTTTAAAAGTGCCTAAAGAATGCGTGTGTGTGGGGAAGGATAGGTGGGCATTGAGTAACCTTTGCTTATACACTCTGGAGAGCCCCGTTGCCCTTCATCAGGTGCACTGGGTACCTTCATTGGTTCAGTTGAAACCACTTGAAATTCAAGAGGAAGGACAGCTATGGTGTGACCTGACCTGGAAATCCACTTGGTACAATACTCCATAGGTAGTTCAGGCACCTGCAGATCTGTAAGCCTGCACTGTACAGTGTTCAGAACAAGTTTTGTGTTTGCAGCTCCAGAAGTTAACTGGTCCCAGAGTGCTGCTCTATGGGAAGAATAAGACAACTTGGTCTTCCTTCGCCCTCCGGCTGCAGAGAGGTGTGTGTCCTGTCTCTACATCTCTGAGCCTCAAACCAGCATCTGTTTACACAACCAAGCTCCAGGGTTTTCACACCTCTCTCCCTGTCTTCAAGAAGAAAACCCCTGCAGAATCTGAGGCAGAATCGCAAAAAATCCTGGAATCACTGAAGTATTCCCCCAAGCCAGCCCTTTACTTAAGCCTCGGGGGGCTAATTCCATTTGTGGCTGTGCCCCTGGCCATGGTCATTCAGGGGACCTACTGCCCAGAGCTGGCCTTTGCTCAGGTTGCCTATGGTGCTGCCACAGCATCTTTCCTAGGGGGAATGAGGTGGGGGTTTGCTCTTCCAGAAAACAGCCCAGCCAAGCCAGACTGGCTGAACCTGGCTAACAGCACAATTCCTCCTCTGCTTGCATGCCAAGCCTTGCTTTTCAAAGATATCACTCAGGGAGCAGTAACGCTTGTGCTGGCCTTAGGGGTAACGCTGCACTATGACATCTCTCTTCTTCCCACCTACCCCAGGTGGTTTAAAGTACTGAGGGTAGTGGGAACAGTGGTAATGGTATCATCCCTGTTGGCCACTGTAGTACTGAAAGCTTTCTTAGAGGTGGAGCAAAGTGATGACAGAAAAATATGGCAGAACACAAATTAATAAATCAATAGGGAAAAGCTATTATCTGCCAATCAGGTATTTGTATGGAGTTCCAGGAGAAATTAAGACTGACTTGTGCTTGGAAGTCGTATGATGGCAGGGATCAAGATACTTATTCTTGAAGCAAAATGATTTTCCAGCTGATTTTGAAGGTGGTTCAGGAGAGACGGATTGTAAATAGCAATGATTTCCAAGGCAAGCATGAGTCTGTCCTTATCTGTAGAACGAAGAATCGCTCCTGGATGAGATACTGCTGCTATAGGAATTTAGAATGGAGGTTCAAAATTACATGGGTATGAATTACTCTATGCTGAACTATGAAAGATCTGATTTAATTGTAGCGTGTGATCTGTTCTGAGGTGGGGAAAACAACAGTAACAAGGTGAAAGCAGTTCTAGTTTGGTGTTTAAAGAAGTAGCAGAGAATTATGCAAAAGTGCATCCATACTCAGTTGCTGTGTTGTGGAACAAGACTCCTATTTCACTCCTATTTTCAGGAAGGTGCTGAAAATCACAGAATCACAGAATGGTTCGGGTTGGAAGGGACCTTAAAGATCATCTCGTTCCAATCCCCTGCCATATACAGGGACATCTTTCTGTAAATCAGGTTGCTCAAAGCCCCATCCAGCCTCAACATTTCCAGGGATGCTGTGTGAGGAAGTGCTCAGTGCAGTGGGAGGTTTGCAGTAGCAAGCCAAGTCAGCACACACCTGAAATGTCTCATTCAGCTGCTGTGCTGGAGTGGGGAAAAGCTGAAGGGGGAGCTTTGTATCTTTGAGAAGGTGCCACAGAAGACAGAAGGTCAACTTCCTGCTCAGGCTTACTGAAATTAAAAAGGCTACTTGGGCCACCTGTTCCTAGGTTTTGTCTTATGCTATGACACAAGGACTCAAGTGCTGGCACTAAGGGATCAGATCATGGGACTGAAAGCAGCTTCTGTCTTCTCCCTCCTGTGAATCCATATATTTGAACAGATAGAAGTGGACTTGTAGCCTGCAAATCCTCCATAACAAGCCTGTTACCGAAACCACTGCAGAAGCATATGCTCTTTCTACTTAACTCTTCCTAGCACATCATTTAGTGGAACAGTGGAAGACACAGTGTAAGTAACGTGGATTTTCTTTTACAGTGTCAGCTACCTCGAGAAACCTATGAAATGGGATGGGGGCATGTTCCTTGTAAGCTTTTTATCATAAATATTTAAGTTTACAGTTGAAGATGCAGGAAGAAAGCTGAAAATGACATCCACATGTGGTCTAAGGACCAGATAATCCTTATCGTTCTGTTAAAGCGCTATTCTTCATTGTTGTTCTACACCAAATAAAGCACATATTGTCCCTTAAAATTTGTTACGTGTTCATTCTGCAAAGAACAGATGTTTAAGAAACCTGCCTGTCCTGGAGATGGAGGCATCTTGTATGATACTGCTGAAACAGTAGCTCTGTACACCAGCCTCTCCCTTTTGCAACCTGTTAACCTTTATATCTTAAAACAATATATTAAACAATTATGGGTATCAATTGCTCTATGCTCAACTATGAAAGTAATGTATTAAATAATATATTTCAGTGCTTTCTGAATATAAAGGAAATAAAATTGATTTTGTGAATGAAAATATTTTTTCTATTCCTTCTTACTTAGACACAGCATCTTTTAAGATGGGTCCAGAGGAGTCCTGTTTTTGTCTTGATTAGGTAAAAGAGGTGCTGAGGATCAGAGACCATAATCAACCAGCTTCTAAAGTTTCATTCACACATCACAGAATCAGTTACAAAACCTGGAGAAGGTAACTTCACACAACTGCAGACTCCATCAAGCTCCATTAAACCAGAAGTTTCCAGGTAGGGATCAGAAGCAAACTCCTAGTTCCCAAACTAATAAAATACAGCTAAGGTAGGGTTTCTCAAACAGTTCCCTGAAGAATCCTGAAATGTAAAGAAGAAAGCCTAAGAAATATTACCTGTAATTTCATCCCACAGAGGGCTGAATTGAGCTACCAAGGCAGCTAGACTCCCAAGAAGTCTGAGTGATTTTACACTGAGAAGAGAAATACATGAGTATTTGACTGCAGAAACATGTTACTTCCACCACTCAAAGTCACAATTTATAACCAGTCTTTCCCTAGTGTTCTACTGGGAAATAGGATTTCCAATTAAAAAAAAAAATACGCTGATTATATGAAAGTGGCAGTAATACAACTTACTAAGTTATGAAAGCAACCTATTCAAGAGCATTCCAGTCAGTTCTGAAAATGCATTTTATTAGGAAAACCTATTTAAACAAACTTACACTTGAAAAAAACCCCAAACATTAATTCAGACACATAAGAAATCCTTTGAAGTAAAAGCACACACAAGATTATGTAACAATTAGAGAAATTCTCCATCATCTAGCATGTTTTAGCCCAATCCTATGTTAGATTTTAGGACCTAGATTCTTAAGGTACCTGCAACACTCACCTTTGGAGGGTCATGTATTAATTTGTTAATTTTATACAGGGGATATTGACCTAAACAGCATGAATGCTCCTTTGTCTACACAGTGCCAGGCTTCCTGTTTTGTGATGTTCCAGTTGTGGTTTTGTGTTCAGAATAACACTGTCTATCAAAGTTCAAGCAGCCTCACTTCAGACTCACTTTCAGCTGTGCTGAAAATGCAACCACAGTGTGCAAAAAGCAACTTCAAATACATTAATTAAATGAATTTAAAAATAACTCCAAACTCCTGGTAGTATTGTTCTACTAAGTGTATCAGAGCTAAATACAAACTCCTTAAGAGCACACTGATATCATCACTGTAATGCTAAATGCAGCTAATTCTATCACAAAAAGCTCCATCAGCTCAAATTTGGATGAGGCAGGATACAAGATGTAGTGAAGGTGAAAGAGTGTGCCTTGTAGAACAGTAGATATTCACTGCCAAGTGTCAGCATGTGTCACACAAGGTAAAAACACATTTGACTATGGGGAAAAAAAATATGGGGGAAAAAGCCCTTCCCTGTGTTTTTGTACTAAGAGCAGAAAACAGCCAATCTACTGAATAGCATTTGCATTTAAAATTCACCAGAGCTTACATGAAAAGGAGCTCTACTGGCATCACTGGTGGCATCACTGACACCAGTGAGAAGAAAAGCAAGTGCTGAAGGGGAATGGCATTATTAGAACTGTGAGGACAACTTTCAAGAACAGGAAATTCCCATCCACTCACCATTCAAATTTGTGGAGTGGCTAGAAAGTAAAGATCCAATTCATATGTAATGCCCACCATGTGCAGCAACAGAAAATAGGCTCAAATGCATCAAGGTCATAAATAGAGGCACCAAGTCTTCCCCGTCCATTATCTTCTCTTCCTTGTTTCCTGCCAGGAAAAGAACTAATGCCATCCAAATCCCATGTAGGATCTTACCTACAGGCAACTCCTTGCTGTCGACAGTAACCCGCTTCCAGACTGCAAGTCTGGATAAAATGCCAGCTGAGTAACAACCTGATTATGTCTCTAATGTGCTGGAATTATTTCTTCAGATTTTTACAGGGCAAATTCACTATTTATTTCAGTGAGCTTAATCCAGTTGTAAGAAGCATTCCTACTCTTAACAGAATACTTCCTGAGACAGGCACTGGATAAGCCAATTTAATTTGAAGGGCTTTTCCTTTTGCTCAAGAAAATCCCTCTGATCTAATTCTCCACTGAAGCTCCTGTGTTAAAAGAGATTTCTGGCCAATGAAACCAGAAATCTGAGGAGAGACATTTACTAATTCCTTGAATGAGTTTTCTTTGTGTTTTACAGCACAGCCACACCTCCTTCGCAGCGGCTGGTGATCATGTTGGCAATTTCAGTCCAGCTGTCCATGTGAGGGTTATAAACTTCAACAGAGTCAGAGGTTACTGGAGCAGCAAAATCAGGACTGGGAGCTCGGCCTCCCGAGGCATAGAGAAGTCCATTTACAGCGACAACACAGACACCAGCTCTTGGGATCTTCATCGACGCAACTTCAACCCACTTTTCCTAACAAGAAGATGAAAGATCAAGAAATAGTATTAAGGCAAGCCTTGATTCTGATAAAGTAACTTTTAAAGCTTAAAGATTGAAAGATATACAAAGAACACTATATATACACTTCACAGATTAAACGTGGTGTATGTACACTACCAAGAGGATTATCAGGCCAGGAATGACAACACTTTCACAAGGGGTCCAAATCGTGTTAGTCACTAAAGAGCAGGTCCCATACTGTCTGTACATAACACTGCAAGATGCAGTCAGTCTCCAAAATAGAGAATAGTACAGTTTGAGGGGGGGAAAAAAGGAAAACTAGATTCAGTGTGGAAAGCAAAACAGATGGGCACATGGGATTAAGTTCTGCTTTTAACAGTAGCTACTCCTCCAAAGAGCATCCATAGAAACAGGAGCAATAAGTCTGGAATCACTTCTTGTCTTATTCTAGTCATGCTGAAACACCACTATATTTTGATGCAGAAGAAATGATCCTCAAATTTTGCAATAAAAGGTAACTCTTACCTTTACAGTGAGATTTTTCTTTCTATTCAGATTATTGAGCTTTCTATTGCAGAGGAGAAATCTATCCTCTCATGTTAAACCTAACAATTATTTACCAAACTACAGTTTATCTGTGCATGGTTAAAGCACAACATCTACTTAGGACAGCCCCTGATATCACCAAAGTTTTGTTTCACTCAAGATCACCAGCCAGAATTGAAAAGGAAATGGAATTTCCAGCTTTTTCTTTTTAAAGAAAGGGAGCAGGCTACCTCTATAGCATCTTACACAAAGCTGATGCAATCTACATTTATGAAAAGAAGGGACTCTACCATACCTCCTCAAATGAGTATCTTTCTACACTAGCAAGTGCATCCTGAGATTCATTCCAGCCTCCCACAGCGTAGATACAATCGTTGAGAGCTGCCACACCAAGATAGGCTCTTCGGGTGCCCATTGGAGCAAGCTCAGACCAACGTTTAGAGATGGGGTCGTAGACTTCAACAGAACGCAGCTCTACTCCTTCACTGCTGATACCACCAACGACATAAATCAAACCTGCAGAAACAGAGTTTCTCCTCTTTTAGGCATCATGATACAAAGATAGAAAATTACTGTCACAACACAAGTTTCAGCCTGACATTAAGATGGTTAAAGAATGACAGAAAATCCTCCTTTTGCTCAGTAGTAGAATACATAAAGCTTTTCATGAGTAGCTTGAAGCTTAAGCACTAGAAGCTCTGAGGAAAGCAAAAATTAATTAGGCGCAGGAGAAGGAATTCAAGGTTGCAACTGCTGATCTGGCCAGGATCAAATACTTAGTAAGTACATTTATTGATCAAGTGTTTAGTCTGTCTTAAAATAACCTGTGGCAAGTCTTCAGACGGTCACAAAGAAAAACATGCAAACCCAAATGCGAAAGTCAAATAATAGCAGTATCAGGAAGAACAATCAACTGTTAAAAGGCTAGCTGGATTACCATACTGGCAGCCATGTAAAAACTGTTTTCATGAGATAAAAGGCAGAGGACAAGAGAGAACTTCAGTCTTTGAATTCTGCAGAATTAAAAATAGAGTACCAGAACAACAAACAAG
This sequence comes from Dasyornis broadbenti, assembly GCA_013397935.1. Taxonomy (NCBI): domain Eukaryota; kingdom Metazoa; phylum Chordata; class Aves; order Passeriformes; family Dasyornithidae; genus Dasyornis; species Dasyornis broadbenti. The sequence goes on along the minus strand of VZRN01001083.1, from coordinate 7,807,130 downwards.
CGTGTGTTACTGACAGCTCAGTATAAGACAAAGGTAAGAATTCATTACTGAAACATACAGCTTCAAAATCCAGTGGCTGTTGGAACTATTTATGGATACAAACTTAACAATATTCACCTTGCATTTCACAACACCCAAAGCAGTAACGGGGCTTAGCCATGCTTCCCACCACATCCCAACTATTTTCTTCAGGATCAAATCTTTCAATTGTGTTACCAATCTCTGCTCCAATCCAGCCTCCTGCAAATGACAGCAAACACAGGAAGGAATTTAATAGCATGAAGTTGTGTATTAGCTGCATTTTTATATATACAGTGCACTGTTCCAGGACAAATTCTGAAATCAGTATGCAGTCAGTCTACAAAGGAAATAAATTATAACTAAATTATTAATAAACAGAGATTCAGTATATATGCTAATACTTATGGACACAGCTATTTTTCAAAATTAAGTTTGCAAATTTGCATCACCAAGATTTAAGATCAAATAAATTTGCAAGTTCCATAAATTAACTTCTTTAACTGCACCTAGAAAAACCCCACAACTTACCCAAAGCATAGATAGCACCATAGCATGTGCACACTCCCAGTGCACAACGGGGATGGTTCATGGAAGCCACAGTGGTCCATTGCTTAGTAACAGGATCATAACATTCTGTACAGTCAAAAATCATTGAGTTGTCTTCGCCTGCATAGTAAGAGCAAGATGAGTCGGGGGAAATGGAGTGATTTGCACTGCAGATATGGAAACATTCTTCCAGGACAGGCAACATTTGAATACAAGATTTATCTTTTAGTCAAACGGCCAACATAGCAAAAGCTTCATTTATACCCAGAACTGAATCATCACTAGGAACCACTTTCATCAATAGTTTCCTGAAACGTTACTGAAAACATCAGAGGGGTGAACAACCACAGCACTGCACATTTTACTCTACAGCACAACTGACTGTGTTTTCAAGAGCACAGAATGAGCTCCGCGGTGACAAAATCAGTCTACATATGCATTCTTTCATGATGGGCTGGTAGAGCTACTCATCACATCCTTGTGCAAACATACATAATGAGCCTTTCCAGGCAGGCAGACCACAAGTGGTCTGTCCTGTGCTACTGCCTTTTATGCTATGGGCTTCTGCTAGACTACAAGTGAGAAAAGAAATTCCTCTACTGGTGGTACACAAAGTCCACAGAATACCCAGCATCTCTGGTATATCCTCACACACCCATATGGTAACCTGTGAGTACCTACACCATGAGGGGAGAGCAGTGTAGTAAAAACTGGCCAGCACGGGAGCCCAAACAGGTACTCACAAAGCAGTGACACTGGAGAACCAAGCAATCTCAATTCTTTTGTTATTATACCTAAAAGTTGTATTATTCTCAGAACCACTTACAAGAAGCATAATTTTGAAAGTCTCCATGCACGAGTTCTCTAGTACTTATGTAAGAAAGCAAGCATATTTCAGCTGTTACCTCCAATGGCATAGACCATTCCTCCCACTACAGCCACCCCCAGCCCGCTCCGGGCCTGGTGGAGAGAGGACACTGTGGTCCAGTAGTGGCTGAAGGTGTCAAATCGCTCCACACAGCTGAGGGCTCTGCTGTCACTCCAGCGTCCTCCTTGCAGTCGGGTGTACCCACCTGGAAAGTAAGTGGAAAGGCCAAGTATGAGCTTCCTGTTCATCCTCATGCTCCTATACCTAAACTATTAAAAAAATTACAGTAACAGCCCATAGCCACTTTTAGGAGGAATTGGCTTCTTCCAAGTAGCTTTGTTTCTCCAGCATACAAGGAAGAAGGGTTGCTTTGAGGGTCATGGAAATTGTGCTGAGCTGATGCCACAACACTACAAATATTCGAATTCATGTTTTCAGTAAAATACAGAGACCAGCCAACAGCCTTTACTCTCTAAGCTAGTGCTACTTCCCACAGAGTGAAACAAATGTGTTCCCTTCCAATATAAAGCTGCAGCTTTGCTGAAAACTTGCAATTTCAAGTATCCCATCATGTGAACCAAAGTATCCTGCACAGAGAAAACTGCAGCTATCAGAACAAAACGTGCAGTGAATTTGCATACACCATTCCAGCAGTGAACCCTGGGTAAATCCTCTGCTGATTTGCAGCTTTCCACCCAAGGCAAATTATTTTTGAATAGCAAATCTGGGCTTTGAATGCCATGCCACAATGACAAGAAACATGAATGTTGGACTCCTGTGCAATTCTACTTAGAAAGTAGCTAACATGGTAACTCAGCCATGATGGAACATATTGCTGTCTTTATATAATTTGATTTTAAAAACATCCTCGAGTATCTCCTTCAGTACTGCATTCTGAGATACTACTTCATTTGTTTTATAAGGTTCAAACAGCCACATTCTAACCTACTGCATAAAGGTACTTCCTGGCTTTCCTCCGGGGACGACCTTTAGAAGCCTGCAGAAAACTGCTGACCTTGTTCTCTTTGGGAGATTTAGAGACTTCACAATATTCTTTCAACAGTGTTTGCAGGGCCACCCGGAGACTGAAATCTGGAATACCTTGAACAATAACATAAGCAGAGTAAGAATAAAATAAGCAGAATAGAAAAAAAGCACAGTGAAAAGTAACAAACTGTAAGCAATTCAGTTGTAGAAAAATTACTAGCTTCTCCTAAACCAGCAGACAAATCAAGGTTGCCTACTTTTATAAGGCTTTTCCAAAAGCACGTTTTTAAAGTAAGTTGTGCTTATTTTTAAAAAAATAGAACTTATTTGCTATAAATATTTTCATTCATCATGCTACTAATGAAAAAAATAGTCCATCAAAGCCCAGTAACTCTGAACAACACATAGTTTGCTCACATGCATGCATCTGATATTCCTTCTTTCACTTACTTTCTATGTATTTTAACAGCCTTTGTGCTGGTAGCAGAGGGAATCGAACAGGCTCCAGTACTTCTACGACATATTTCTTTCTTTTCCCCACATCCTTCAGAATCCATTGCATCGCCGCTGTGAAAACCTGGTACTCGTCCTCGATGCTCAGGTCCTCGCTCCGCAGGATCTTCACGAGCTGCTCCTTGGTGAGCGCCAGGAACTCCTCCCCGCTCTGCACCTCCAGGAAGTGCGCGTGGATGTAGCTCTCGGTGAACTCCATCAAGTCGTGACAGGCGATCTGCTCAGAGAACTGGAAGAGGCCGATGCAGTTCAGCGGGTCGATCTGCCCCTTGAGGAACTCGCAGCAGAGCTCCACCACCTCGGTGAGCTGCAGCATGTCCGCGGCGACGATGAGCTCCTGGACGTTGTGCTCCGCGATGCTCACCACCCCTGTGGGCACAAAACCACAGCGGGGCCCCGCTCCAGCCTGCGGCCGCCGGGCATCCGCCCCTCGCCCCCCTGACAGCCCTCACCTGTGTAGATGAAGTCGAGCAGCGTGTGGAAGGTGTCCGCCTCCACGCCCGCGATCCGCACCACGTCTCGCCCGGACTCCTTCATGCCGCCCGCGAACAGCGCCGCGAAGTAGGGGCTACTAGCGGCTAGCACCAGGCGGTGCACGGAGAATGCCTCCGGGCCCACCTCCAGCCGCACGTCGCAGAAGCTGTGTCCGGCGCGCAGCCGGTTGATCTGGGCCAAGAGGAGGCGGGCATGCCGCTCGGAGCTGGAGATGGAGCCGGAGCCAGAGCCGCCCTTGCCCGTCCCGGCACTCGCCGCCATCGCTGNGCGCTCCCCGCTGAGGCGGCCGTGCCTGGACGGGGCGGGCACCGTCACAGGAGATGCTGAGGGGTTGGTGTGTTCTGGGGGGTCTGTGTACCGAGCACCCTGCCCTCAAGCCGGCACAGGTTCTGATACCTCTGTCCGCTCCTTTCTCTATGCGCCTGCCTGGGCACCTGGCCCCGTGAGGCCCCACAGGAATCATCAAGGTTGGAAGGGACCTTTAAAATTACTCATTCCAACCGTCCACCCAGCACTGCCGCTGTAACCAAATCACCCAGTGCCAGATCCAGATGCGTCTTAAAACACGTCCAGGGTGGTGACTCCACCGCTTCCCTGAACAACCTATTCCAATGCCTGACCACCCGAACAGTGAAATTTTTTTTCTAACACCTACTCTGAATCTTCCCTGTCTTAGCTTAAGGCCATTTCCTCTGGTCCTCTCACTGCAGGCACAGTAAAAGAGACTGACCCCCACCTCACTATAACCTCATTGAGGAGTTGTAGAGAGTGATGATGTCCCGCCCGAGCCTCCTTAAGACTGAACAAACCCTGCTGCCTCAGCCGCTCCTCCCAAGATACGTTTTCTAGCATTGTTGCCTTTGCTGGCCATGCTCCAGCACCTCGATGTCCATTTTAAAGTGAGGAGTCCCTCTGCACCTCTATAGACACCTCTGACCACTCTGGGGTCGCACCCTGCTCTGCAAAGAGCTTGTCTGTGGTTTAAACTGGTCTCTCAATAGGTTATTCACTTACTCACTGCCTTCACAATCTCTGTCCCTCAGTCCTAGTCCCCTCAGTCATGCTCTTGCAAACTAGGTCCCTGTCTACCTTAGTCTGTGCTTGTGAGAAACATGGCTATGTTGGGGAGAAATCACAGTTGCCACCAGCCCAGGGAACCCCAGAGATGGGAGGCAGGGACACTGCCTGCCCTTAGCTCAGGACTGTGGCACCAGACCAGTGCTGACAGGGGATAAGCATCACATACTGAGGTAAACGCACATGATCACTGGGTCTGGCAGAGCTGACACTGATTGTGAGAGAAAAGCATCCCTCCTGAGTTTTCCACAACCGTTCCAGGAGCGTGACAGGCAGACCCAGCCCAGCACCCGCTTTGTCCATAGTGTCATGCCATGTTTGGGCCTTCCTCTTCGTTCCAGCACAGATGTTTCACCAGTGTCCTGTAGCAGTACTGTGTGGGTCACTGGGGTCAGCACTGATCCTGAGGCAGAGTGTGCTTCCATCTTAGTCTGTGCAATTCCCTGAGTCACTGCATTCCTGAGCACTGATGGGGGATGAGCATCACATACACATGAGTTAAATGCACGCAGTCACTGGGTCCAGCAGAGCTGGCACTAATTCTGAGAGAAAAACATCCCTCTGGAGTTTTCCACAACTGTTCCAGGAGCATGACATCCAGCCAGAGCAAAAAGCAATCAGAGAGCCACTTGGAATGCTTTCATATCTATTTACTGTGAGAGTGGGAAAGAAAAACATGTCTGCTCACAGTTACAATGGTCATGGCCCCTCAGGCTTTTCTCATGATTCTGCATTTCATTATAATAACTTTTAAATGTACTTCTGGAAAGAATCTGTATCATGATACCCTCCAGGGGCTGTTGGTTTCTCTGTTCATCAGCATTACATTCTAATTACATTTCAAGTTGATCTTACAAAAATACCCATAGAAAACATAGACCTAGAGAGAAGGTTTCTGCAAGCACACACAGTTGGATGCATGCTGATATAACTATATAAATTTTAAGCTTGGCTAATAAATGCATTGAGGTTTTTCTTTCTTTGACACAGCAGTAAAAGAAACCAGACCCCTCTCGCACTGACATTTTATTCATCGGAAGTGGCCTGTGAGTAAAAGGCTTAGAATTCTCCTAAATGCCAGTGGCTCGCTGGCTGGCTGATGTCAGCTGTTAGACTCTTGGCCAGCACTAGGATTTCACACCATAGTGCCAAATTTACGGACACAAAATAGCATTGCCAAGAGAGCTAATTTTGCCCCAAAGGCCTGTGCTGTGCTGTGTTCATGGTTCTGCCCCCAGCAAAGGGCACCACTTCAGCGGGAGAATTCTGTGGCCACTCAGGAGCTGTGCAGGATGGAGCTAATGCTCCCATATACTGTTGTGAATCTCCCAAAACATGCAGTAGACTTTCAGGAATAAGTCTGAAAGTACCTTTGCAGTGTGAAATTGCACTGTGTAATGAGGAGGCCGTTTGATTAACTAACGCCAAGAATGGCAGTCAGTGTAGTGAAGGAATTAAAAATGTCTTCAATTTTGATTTACTGGACTTTTAACAATGTATTTGCCAATAAGCCAGCTGAATGCTGACTGTCATATAGGACAGGTGACAAAAAAAGGCATGCCCTGTGCTCCTCAACATGTCCCACTGCCCACACCTGCACAGAAGTGCTGCTGGCACCCTGGCAAAACAGTGTGAGGAATCTCACAGAACACTGTTCAGGCTTTCTCTTGGAAAATCGCTGTCCCACTGAGGCCCATGGCTGCTCAGATTTGCCTGGCTGAAGGGTTCTCAGGAAAAACCTTTCCAGATGCCTGGATGATATTGTGTGGAGCCGAGGGAGGTGTCTGTGCTGCTTTTCCCGAATCCTGCAGGTGCCGCTGTTACCACAGGGAGATGTATTGGGAAAATTAATAAAACCGGGACTGCAGGGTGACGTACTGGAACATTAACAAGATCGGGAGGCTGAAAGGTGTTGCATGTGTGGATGCTGAACCTCTTCTCTCTTACAGTATGATTTGTCTTCCCCCCTCCCCCCTGAACTCCATACAGATGGAGAGCTCTTAGTCTTCAAAACAAAACAAAACAAAACAAAACAAAACAAAACAAAACAAAACAAAACAAAACACTCACTCCAAAACCTAAAAAAATTTTAAAAATTATTTGAATATGCAGCCTGACTGCTTCTTGTCAGAACGTGTACATTACACCTGCAGTTTTGGGGACCGTTTTGACTTAAAACCACTTACCATACTTGGCTGCTAAAATTCTCTATTGCAGAGGAGACATGAAACTCAAGTCTTGCCTATTTGTAGGTACATGAAATCCCATGGGATGTTTTTTGATAGGGAGCCACTTTTCATGACAACCAGAATGTGCCAGGTCTAATCCCTTCCCCAGTTTAGTGGGTATGAAATCTTCTCTTCCTGTCCAAACCACATTGCTGCACTTTGCCCTCTGTGCTAAGGTGTCTGCTATAACCTTTGAATGGTACAGGCAGTTGCCATTTTTGTTACTAATTACCCACTATAGTTGCTACTTCTATTGTAATGCAGTGGATCTGTCAGAGGAGAGGTGTTGTACAGCCTCACCAAAATGGAAAGGAGCTTACTTTGTGTTTTGGTGTGCAGGTCGAAACCTTCATAGGATACAGCCATTTTTGCTCCACTTCCCTAAGTTCCATAAGGATTTGAGCTCAAACTTCTCCCACGGAAGCCAAAATTGCAGAAGTGCAGAGCTACCAAGAGTTCATGAGGAGCAGAAGCATCTGTAGTGCACTAAGCTACATCGCTTACACTTTCAAGGACACCTTGTCTCTGTTAAGGTCTAGGTTTTCCCCAGATGTCCTATTTACTCTGGATGCCATTGCATGCCCAAAAGCAATGATGCAGATCAGCAGGCTGTGGATGAACAGTCTGTGGTGGAGTGTTGTTGTGCAGCCCTTTGTAGGGGTAAGACAAGGCAGGCTGCTGGACTTCACACTCTCAACCTGGAGGAAAGAAGAGGCTGCCTGGGTATTTGTAAGGTGTTTCTCAAAGACAGCATTGGTTTTCCCCATTATCACCCCAATGATGGTAATCACAACTGCTTATCCTGTTTGTCTACTCAGTCAAAAGCCTCTAATGAGCTAAAGACACTATATTCTAATTAGATATCTGCATAAACCTGTTGTCAGCTTATGCTTTCACGTGATCCATAAGCTTCAGTGGATAAAGAAGCTTCCCTTCAGGGTATGAATGTTTCCTATCTCAGTAGGTTGTGCTTCACAGGGAGATAACACATTTTCCAGACTCAAGCCGGGTATGAGAACATTCTCTCTCGACAGGTTTGGGCCAGGCCCAAGAGCTATTACCTTCATTCCTGTGAGGGTTAATGAATTTTGATGAATACTTGTATATGTGTTTGTAGGGTAGAGGTCTGAACTGGAATTTACTCAAAGACAGAGAGAAAAAGGGGTCCCCAAAGACAGTCTTTCTGCACAGGCTGCCCCACAATACAGGGCTTGTGTGAAAACATTTAAGTTTTCACACTACCAGCAAGGTGGTGATGGCTCTGTCCATTTCTCAGCTGAACTGTTAATGACTTGGGGAGCTGTGAAGCTCGGGGCTGTGCCATGCTGAATATCCCTTCCCTTCCCTTCCCTTCCCTTCCCTTCCC
>VZRN01001083.1:7772178-7798889 GCA_013397935.1 Dasyornis broadbenti | reverse complement strand
CCTCCCCTCCCCTCCCCTTCCCTCCCTTGTTTTCCCATCCCTTTCCTTCTCTCATCTTTAAAACTTTTTAGAACCTTTGTTAACTTTTTCGTCTATTTGGAAATTTGTAATTAAGTATTTTTACTATTTTCACGGTAGTTTGGCTTGAGGTGGAGATGGCATTAAGGTAACAGCCTGGTATCAGAGCTGTCAGTCCAGACCGGTTTAGCATTCTTGAAGTGGAGATTGAGAAACTCTCCTGAGTACCCGCGTCGCACCAAAGGTGCTGCGGCACAGGCTGTGCTGGCATCCAGCGGAGGGGGGTGTTGCCCTGCAGTGACCAGCCATGCCCTGGGGAGCCATTTGTCAGGCAGCAGAAGTGGGGAACATATCTGAGCCACAGGAGTCTTCAGAGGGAATGTGATATTCCCAATGAGTAATGCACAGATACTGGCTTTGTGATTTCAGGAGCACTGGCAGTATTTCACTGCTGTGCACTCCAGGCTTCACCTTCACAATAGCGTTGGGTGGAAAGGGGATTGGTGCATGATAAAAAATAATAAAATGAGGAAAATACCTTTTTCAGTCTTAAAGTATGCCCTAGCAAAAAAAGAATCCTGTCACCTGACCTACTTGTGTGAAGAGGTTTGTGTTCTGGGTACACTTACCTAGCAGGAAGTTTGGAGGAATTCCAGTGAAACGGGGAATGTTGTGAAACATGCATGGCTACAGTTCCCCACCACTTAGAAGATTGTTGTGTTTAAGCCATAGATCTGGAGCAATTCCAGGCGGTTTGATTTAAAGTAAACATCCTGGATGCAGTGTGTCAGATACTAGCACAATATTGTTTTAGTCTTTCTCATTTCTCCCATGGGAATAATCATTCCATGAAGAAGGAAAGTGATCTAATGAGAGAATTAACTCAAGAGCTTGAACATTGAATTACTCACAGCTGTCTGAGAGGGGAACCAAGGCAAGCTCCACTGAGACTTCACTGCATTTCCAAGGAAGGAGGCCAAAAGAATACTAGGACTCAGATAGCAGTTAGTGATCAAAACAGAGGCAGAAGAGATATGCTTCTAGTAGCAGAGAGACTTTCCTCCCTCATGTCTCTGTGAAGATAAATGTCAGTAGTAGGGAATCGCTGCAACTTTGTCTTGGACATGTTGAAAGCTGCCAGATTGTTGAGGCCTGATCCTAACGGTGTCCTCACACTTATTTGAAGCAGATGATTGATTTCATAGCTTGGGTGTTTTTTCACTGTAGTCTAGAGCTGACCTGCAGCTTCATACTGAATTAGATCTGCTCTCTAAGGTGACTGTATCAAAGGTGCAGGTCTTTTTGTGCCAAATGGAAAAATTAGTTGTGCTTGAGAATTATCAGTCTTCAGGCATGAGGGAATTCAGTCTTGCCATTAGTAAAGTTTGGAAATGTTTCAAATTGTAATCCAAACCCTAATTCTTTTTGGACTCTTTACTTAACTCTTGTCTAAATCTCAGTGTTTCCTTGGATAATAAAGTAGAGCAAACACACAACAGACATGAGCTGTCTGAAGCATGTGGCATTTTTTTTTTTTTAAATAACTCCAAGTTATGCAAAACTTTGGAACAGAAAAAAAGGAAGGAAAATAACCAGAAAATGTGCATAAATCCAGCTAATTTTATTCATTTAAAATTATATAGTCATTAGATATATACCAGGAGCATGTTTGTTCTCCTAGAACATATTGCACTTGTGTTGACAGAGCTTGTGAGCTGATTTCATTGAGAAGATGGATAGAGTTAAACTCTGCCTGATGCCCACCACATTCCACAGCCTGTGTGATGCAGTGGGATCATTCCAGAAGCAGCGCCTCAGTGGAATGTGAGATACGTCACCAACTCTGAGTAACTGTTAGTAGGATGTCTGTAGGTCCTGCATCTGCTTTCTTGGTGAGTCGAAACTTCCAGGGCTCTGCATATACTGAAGCCTTAGAAGATTAAATGTTCTTCCACAGTGTAACATTTCAGCTGTAAATGGCCTAGGTTGCTACTAAGCATCCCAACTCCTTGGCTGCTCTGCTGTTGCTTTGTCATATATTTCCCTGGATGATTTTTTTCCAATGATTTACCTTTCCTCAGTGCAAGCATTATTCATCTCCCTTTTTAGAATTTCACCTTTGGAGGCTTGGTCTAGTTCTTCAGATAGAAAGATAATTTTTATTCTAATGTTGTCTTTCAAAGTACCTGCAAAATCTCTACTTCATTGTTTAGGAAAACATAAGGGTTGACTGGATCAGAATAGACCCTTTGGGATTACTAACAGAAGATCTGTCTGAGTTTAACGACAACATACTTGTAGTAATCTTGTAATATATTTTTGAACAAGTATGGTGATTTCATTTTCATGTTGGTTTTCTCCAATTGCTTATCAGAATATTACAAATGTTTTCAAAAAACTTAAAAAGCCAGATCTAATCTACAGCTTTCCCTTTCTCTTCAGGCTGGTTGTCTCTCAGTAAAGCAAATTAGCCTGTTTGACATTATTTGTCTTATACAGTGAAACAATTATTATTTGTATAATTTCATTATCTTTCAAGGTTCATGGAAATGCATTATTTAATAATTTGTTTAGTTTTTTGGATGCTCAGCTTTTTGCACTATTTTATTTCATAAAAGCCTGGAGCATCAGACTTGATAATCTTAAAGGGATTTTCAAACCTGAACAATTCTGTGATTCTATAATTTTTGCATAATAACTTTTGCATAATAATTTAACATAATAGCTTTTTTCTTAGGATCATCTTACAAAGTGCAGCTCCATTTGCAATGTGAAAAAAGACTGAAACAAAACTTGTCTGTGCTAGTCCTAGTTCTGCAATACTTGCAGTGATCAGAAAAGTCTTTTTTTGAGTCTCTCCCACTGAGAAAGTTTGTTTCTCACTACTTATTTTCCTCTCAGGTATATTTTGAAGATTAATGAATATTTATAAAATGTTTTGAGTGAAAGCTGCACATGAAAAATGCAACAGAAGTTGAAAATGTCATAATTACTGATGTTTATTATTTTTTAAAAAGGAAGACTATATAGCAATCAATATGCATGGAGAATTATGAACTACAAAAATAGAGTGAAGACTCTGCAGGTACTACAAGAAATTGTGGCCTGAGGAAGAAAGCATTGCAATGGCACAAGGAACAGTGGGCAAGTTTTGTTAATAATGCTTAGTATTGAAATATATACCGGATGAAGCATTTGTATTGCAGAAGTATGATGGAATCCTTTTCAGTCTGCAAGTAATTAAGGATGAGGTTCATCATCATCATCATCATCATAAGTAACAATTCATAATTTTAAAGCATTAGGCTAAGGTATCATTTACTAAAGAACGCTAACAGAACTGTCATGAGAGATCTCATTTGTAAGAAATCCTGGCATGTCGGTGAAATTTCAGAAGACTCACAGTATTCTGCCAATGTTTAAGGAAAGAAAATTAAACAAACAGACCAATCAGGATGACCCAGGTTTGCTGGTTAACGTGACACCAGGCCCAAGTAGCAGAGTACAAAAGCTGATTCGTAGCCAGGTTGTAAATAAGTCAATAATTGGCAATAATTTTTACTTTTATCAACACTGTCTTGTTGATAAGTCGAGTTTAATTTATTGATAAGGGTTTTAAATCTGTTTCCTCAGATTGGTGTAGGAACATATTTCCCAACCAATTTCACAAAGCATTTGACTACCATTGTGACATTTTAATAAAGATCTTAGTCAAGCCCAATGTCACTAAATACAGAGCCATTTCAGTGGGCTGGGCCAGTGTGGCTCCAGAGGCAGGATGTGTGCTTTTGGGCTGTGATGCATAGAGGCACCACCTAATCATGACAGCATTAACTAGGGATGTCTGCAGCTACCAGTAACTTGGATTTTTCTTTTCCCTGATTACCTTCACAGTGTATTGTTGTAGTTTTTTAGCCATTTGTGTTATTTTTCATTTTGCTTTACCTGAGTTATCCTAGTCTTTTGGTAAATTTAAAATACTCACTGATAGCATTTCTGAGAGTCACCAAGGTTGTTTAGGGTATAAATTACTGTGTGTATAAAGCAACTAGACAGAGCAAACCAGTGGCTTAAGAAGATTGGTATATTCGTGTGAAGTTTTTGTAATACAAGCAAGTGGAAAACAATAAACCTGAGAGCTAAGATCACTGTTCACCCCTCTGGGACCAGGGAGCTGTAGAGTGGAAAACTGTCCCATAGGGACAACTGAGAAGTTCTTGAATTTTTGTCCTAGAAAAGAGATGACCTAGAGGAAATATGGTAGCTCTGCAAAATTATTTGGGTCACAAAAGTAAAATGGTTTGCTTAGGGTGCATCATGAGTCAGTGGGAAAGTGATAAGTAGGAGCAAAATTGTTTTTCTTGGTCCTTTATCTTGCTGTAGGACCCAATGCTCTTCAAAAGCATGCAATAACCAGTCTTATAGGTCATCCTGAAACTAAGCATGGAGGAGTTGTTTGTTGAGAGTGGTTTCAAGAGTAATTTAGTCAGAGTAAAGAGAATGAAGTGTAATGAGAAGAAAAAGAGCAGAGACACAGGAAGAAACAACTGTGCTATACTTAAAAAAAAACCATGAAGAAAATGTTTGCCCATGCTGATACAGAAAAAGTTGGTGTTATGGCAGTGAGAGGGGATAATTAATTCTTGAATTTTGAGCATAGCAAAATAAAATGCAGGAAAATTTCTGCTCTGATTCTGGTGCAATGAAGGAGGACAGGAAAGAACAGAGTTAGTGAAATAAGAGGAGAAAAAGACTGTCAGAGCTTTACAGCAGACTAAATTCTTGTTCTTTCTTTGCTAACAGTGGAAGTGACAAATTGAGTTAGCACAAAAGACAGATGTGGCAAAGTATCATTTTAAGAACAATTCAATGCTGGTAGGAATTAGTCTATTGTTAAATGTACTGAGATGCTGGTTGGAAGCAGAGCATGACCTAATGGGTTTAGCATAACTATTGCAGCTGTGTGAAACCATTCCAATAAATAAACAGCTCAGTGAAGAAAGTGTGTTAGATTTTTAAGATTCTCCCAGTTTAACAAGATGTGCCAAGTCATTGTTTTAATTGTGGATCAGATCCTGAAATGTTGTACGGCAACCAGATCCTTTGGAAGCACCAGGATGATGCTGATTTTCACAATCTGATAATGTGACCCCCAAATTCAACCCATTTTATGGTTTCTGTGGTGATGGCACTGCAAATGACTGCACAGAGTGGCACAGACCTGTCCACTCTACAGTAATGTCAGAGGAAGTATGGATGCATAACTGAAAGCAGGATTTCATTAATCCTTTACCTGACAAATCCTTCTGAGACCAGTGCAGATTTTGTTTTTTAGTTTGACTGTAACAGTGATGCTGGGAAGCAGAATTACTGATGGGGAAAACCTGACTCTGGCTGTCCCTGACACTTTGGTTTGTCAGAGATCATTATGTTTGGAATAATTCAGTGGGAATAATTGCACTCAAAATTATGCTTTAAATTTATATTGTAGGAGATTTTTCTACTGCTCTTGCTTAAGGTAAAAGCCCTGTGCAACAGACTGTGCTTGCTGTATACTGACGATATTTAGATCCAGGGATTTATGTGGTACACCATAAAGCCCTGATTTTAAGATACAAAATAAATACATTTTCAGTGGTCAGTAGCCAGGCTCACTGACCTATTTCTGCCTGAAGATTTCTTCTTTATCTGAGTGGAGCCACGCACAGAGGAACTTGTGACAGGAGTGCTGTGCCTGTGCTAATGAAGTATTTGGGCTGAAGATTTGGTGCATTACTGTCAGGTGTGACCTTCCAGAGGACTCCAGTTCTCACTGTTCCACCTTAAGTCAGCAGGGGCTGCCTGTGCTTCTTCTCTTTGAAAGTCAGCTCCCAGATATTTTCTTCAGGCTTGTAGCTGTTCAGTTCAAGTCACAAGATTACACCTGTGCTAACCTGTCTGGAGCTTTGTGATGCAGATGCAAAAACATCAGAGAAAGATTAATACAACCAGCCATTGATTTATTATGGTCTGGAAAGCAAGGGACAAAGCAGGCTGGCATGATGCCCCGAGCCCAGCCTCCACGACAATTTCTCTTGTCCTGACATACATTCACTAGCATTTATCTTGTCTGTTCACCTTCCTCTCCTTTTAGTTTCTCAAACTTCAGGAGTTTCTTTTGGCAGGCATGCTCTTCACTGCTGCTGCTGCTGCTGGAGCTTTCCTCTGAGCTTTCAGAGAGATACTTGATTGCAATTGTGTCCTTCTTGTTCATTCGCAAGCAGAGGCAGGAGGATTCGCTCACCTTAAATGACTCCCCCCACATACTCTGGCACATGTCAGTCCCATTCGCGTACATCTGTGTGTCAAATAAGAAATGCCTCAATTACATTCAAAAAGAATTGAATTAAAACCAATTTGTATCAATTGATAAACATTTATCACTTTCCAAAAAATTGGTTATAAAAATGCTGTCTGTAGTAATTTACTGTCTTGCTGTGTGCTATGCTTCATCTCTTCTGAGATATCTTAAAATGTTCCCCAGTCCCACAACTGGCAAAAGGGATTTGCCTGTTGTGAGAGCAAGTGGTTACACAAAGTGCAGGACTCAACAGCCACCCATTGTTTCCACCCTTGGGCTGACAGCCCAGCAGCTCTCTGGGGCTGACAGTCCAAAGCTGTGTGAGAGAGCCTGTACAACTTGTGGCATGTCAGGACACTCTGACATGCCTCGAAATCTGAGTAGTGCTGAAAGTGCCAGACAGTGCTTTGAATATGGGAATCTTTTTATGTACAGGCCAGAGACAGCGGAGTGGAGTCACAGCTCCGAGGGATCTTACTGTGCCTGCTGCAATGTACTTCATGGCCGGGGAGGACCTCACAGGCAAAGAGAAGAGACATAATTTAGCAACTGCTTGAAGAGAGTAAGTTTTTGTCAAGCTTCCAAAGTGCTTTTTCCAGTGGGGCAACGGCCTTTCTGGCTCAAAAAACTGCGAATTGCAGCTTCTTGTACTCTTGTCAAGTGAATCTGTTCTGTTCTTGGTACTACAGCATTTTGTAAGTCCTGTGTCATAGGACCTGTCAACCACACAACAAAGATACTGCTTGTTTGCTGAGCTCACATTGCAACAACCTCCTCCCTGCACAGCTTGAGTTTGTCTAAAGAATATTAGCTTAAGAGTTATCATGTCCAGACACAATGCAGGCAGCTATGTACACTTTATCTTGCCTGCATTTTTCCCACGTGTTTGTGGTTAAGTTCAATCTTTTCTCCTTTCCAAAAAGGAAACTTTAGGTACTCCCAGAAGCAAAGCTAAGAATGAGATTGAGGATGGGAGTGTTGGCAGGACTAGAAGCCTTGGAAATTAAGGAGTAGGAGTGCTAGTAACTGAAACTGTGGGCCAGGCAGCAGCACCAATGGACTCTGTTGCTGACTGATTCACCTTGACCACGTCACCAGCATCTCTCTGATGGAAGCTGTGTTTCATCTGTAATAGTACAAGTAGTTCTTGCCCATGATGCTGCTTCCTACAATGTTTATCTTACTGCTGTAATTTCTGGATGCTCTGCTGGTTTACCATCATCACCAGCTCATACAAAGATCTGACACTGCGAACCTCAGAGCAGGTGCCCTGTCTTTGTGTTGAAATAATTCTGCATGAAAGCTGCTTTGTGTGCAACAAAAAAAAAAAATAAAAAAATTTACAGATTTAAGACTATATGCAGAAGTGAAATTGGGTATATTCTTCTGCTTCAGTTATTTTTGACAAGTTCTCCTTACATGTCCCTGTGTCCCCACGTGCAAAACTATTGACTTTTGCCTTAAAAAACTATCCTTTGTGAATAATACAGAGTCCATTCCAAATAGCCCCAAAGACTCTGTAGTCTGTAAAATAGCTTTTCAGCTCATACCATCTCTAGCCAGGGCTTGCACCATGGATGCTGCAGGTGCTGAAGAAGGAGTATGGAGGTTGGATAGTGCACTGGGAGCAGGGTCTGAAAAGTAAAGCTCCCTCTATCTATTTCTTTCCTTTTGTTCTCAGGGCAGGCAGATCTTAGCTCTTTCTTTCCCGCTGTTCCTGTGATTTTAAGTAGCATTAGATATTTTCTTCCAGCTTCTGTGCAGTTCCTGAATTTCCACCTGCTTTTAGCTAATCATTCCAGAAAGTATTAAAGTCTGTCATGTAGGTTTGTTTAGGGTCTTTATGCATGAGACATGACTACACCCTATACTTGTGTCTCACTGGCTCTGTAACATGTTTGTGCTCTTCTACTTGCTAAATTGGTAATTTTATTTTGACATTCCTCCTAATTCCGCTTAAAGATCAGAGCATAATCAGAATGCTGCAGCAAACAAGTGGAGCACCCAGCCCATTTACCCAACATGTCCCTAAATTACTGCAAAGGATTCTGACTCTTTAGCTTCTTGGAAAATGTCCTAGTCTGTGCATGAAAATTGCTTGGGGAGCACCCAGGTGGGAGAATAATGGCAAGGCTAAAACTGGCCATGGTCAGTTGTGCATCCTTAATATTCAGCGTTTGTTCTTTATTCAGCAGTTGTCCCAAATGGGCCTTAGAACCACTTGTATATGTCACATGTAGAGCTGCTGATTGCTCCTCTGTGTGAAAAAAGTAAGGGTACGTCTACAATGCTCTGATGTGTGAGAACCCTTCCATGAGTTGAGTCCAAACCAAGGCAATCTAGTGTTTATATATCTCATAATTTTCATATGGGAAATTTTAAAATTTCTCTGCAGAAATTTCATCTTTGCGCTTACTTACCATGCAAGCCTATTTCTGGTGAAAAACATGGGCAGTTTAGGGTGTGGTTCCGTTTAGTTTAGGAATAGCTATGCCTGGCTTCAAGTGATAAGACCTCGGAATTTGCTGCATGTTTTTCCCTGCAGATGGTATATTTTCTTTAAGAAATAAGTAAAAGGGGACTCAAGGTTAAAAACTCCTATCTCTGAAACAGGGACAGTTTGAGCAGAGACTGGAGATTATTTACGGAGATTATAATTTTGTTTTTCACTTCATCTGGAACTACTGATGATTTAGCACATCAAGGAAACTAAGCTGTAAGTTTCCACAGCCCATTTGTTTTTGGCCACCTTCCTGAGCCTGCTGATTAGTGTCACTTTTGCAAGGCAGACAGCAATCCTGCACCAACTGGACTGTGTCTTCCATTTCTATCAGTTGCTGAACTGACTTCTGGAAGTAAATGCACTTGAATTGAATTCAAAACAATGATTCTGCAAGCCTTACTACCAGTCCCTAATCATTTCACTTAAATTTTGTTTACTTCTGCAATTTGGGCAGTTTTTCATGGCCTCAGTGAAGTTCAACTATTAAAAGTATTAAAATACACTTTTGAACTGTATTATATCGCACTGATGCTAAATTACTTGAGTCATGAGAAAAATCCTATCTGACTCTGGAAAGGTCTGTAGATCAGGTTCCAGGCAACCTTGCTCCTGTAAGCCTTGTCAGTTCTCATTTTATACACCTTTGCTCATGAAATTAGTTATCCCAACCATTAAACATTCTCAGAAAGATGGGATGGAGAAGGACATGGTAAAATAGAGAAAAGGACAAAGATATCGAATAGGCAAGAAAACCTTAAAAATTCCTTAGTAGTTTGGGAATTTACATTCCAACTTAAAAAGACAGAGGTGTGTAGAGCCTCCTGTTGTGTAAGGAACCTTATGAAATGCATCTTAGTGTGTCTATATGAACAAAGTTAATTTCTCTTTTATTTTCTAAATCCCACTGTGGATAAAGTATCAGTGCTTCTTGAACTTTTGTTTCATAAGTGGAATGAATAGTGATCAATTAAATGTGTGTCTATCTAGAGTAAGTGCTGTACATAAAAATGAATGTTTGAAAATTTGTATACTTAAAAAGTCTGGTGTAGAAATGGCTTGAAACTGCTGAAGTAAAAATAATTCACTGATGGCATTTTACTCCCATATATTCTAGGAAAAAATCTCCTAAAGCCATATTTTCTGCTTCAGTTGATCAGGTTTTCTTACCTCACTGTATGGAATACATTTATTCTTACAGTGGTTTTCTCCACTTTCGTCCCATTCCCAGTCTGTCAGCCAGTTACGAACACATACAGAATCACCTTTGCAGGCTTCATACCTTCATGGAGATTAGTGTGGAAGATACAGTTACTTCTCTCACATTTTTCAGTGGACTCAGATTCAACTCAAAGAGGTGTGCAGGGGCTCTGTTAGTAACGTGGTGTGATTACAGCGCAGCTTAGCAACAGATCTTAAAGAAATGTGCACATTATCTTAGCTTGACATGTTCATAAACTCTGAGCTGGCCAGGAACACTTAAATTCCCATGAAAACTAAACAATTCACTCACTACCTTTTATCCCCACAGACTTAAGCTAAGGGCTCATGTTGTGGGTGTTTTCTGCTTGGTTAGATGATGTTATTGAGTGGAGGAAATCCTGAGAGGGAGGAAGTTTCATGAATGCTGCTGTTCAATATCGTGATTGAGCACAGGTATGCTAAGGGTGAACTGTCACTTGAAGGACATGTGGGGAAAGTTTGTATTTATGAATTAATATGGGAGAAGAAGAATGGTGTTTCCCAGGCAGGGTAGTTGGCTATGAAGAGTGTGCGCTGAAATAAGGAAATTCCACAAACAACAAAATCACATAAACTAATAGGCTGTCTGCCTCAGAACTTCTTTCAAAGAAGTTAAAAGGAAAAGATGAGTCCTGTAGGGTATAGGCCTAAAATCTTAAATTTTAAGTTATTCTTAACTTGTAAGTGGTAATGTAAAAAAAATCAAAACAAAAACCTATAAATTGCCTCTAGTGAGTAGAGTTCTGGCTGGTTTATGTGATGAGAGATCTCATGAGTTACCATTATCCTACATAATTTCCTCCCTTCTACTTCTCTTTTATGTTGTACTTTTTGGCTCTTACCTTTCTTAAGGACCACATCCTGCAAATCAGTTAACATCTGCTTAAATTTAGTCTCATTGGCTTCTGGAGGACCATTCACACCAGTAGCTGAGAGTGCCAAAACAATGAGGCACAGCTTCCAAAAAGTTCACGTTGTTTAGCATGGTATTTGTAATTGTAGCCTTTGCATAGATTTTCTGTTTGTCATTTTTAATCTTCAGGGTCATGTTTGAAAACTATTTTGATATCACAAGGGCTGCAGCCCTACATTTTAATTTGAAATTTGTAGGTTGTCACATGGCCACGGGACTACAAGAACTGGACATTGCAGTAGATGTGCAAATGCAGGAAAGTCAGAAGATGCACATCTGCAGAACCTTCACACTGGTTTTCTGGGCTTTTTGGAGGGAGAAAGAGCAATAAGAGATGGAAGGTAACTAGGGCCCGAACAGAACATCTCAGGGTCAGGAGACATGTATTCTCAGTGGGTTCATCCCTAAATCTGCTGTCAGAGGTAGGGGCTCTGCTGGAAATAGAGGCTAAAATTTGATAAATTAATATTCATGGTATGCATCTGGTTTCCTCAGGAATCTGAATAAAATATACTTATTGAAGTGTTTATATTTTTATTCACCATTATTTATTCACTTGTCAGATGAAATGTTTCCCAATCATGACTATTGTTAGGAGTTTTTCTTTATCCCAGTGGAAGTAATTATGAAGTCAGGTTTATGAAAAGTCATGATTTGTGAAAAGTCTAATTTCTGCTGTCCAGAAACCCATAAGTTGTTTCTTCAAATATTAATTAAAACCTGTGAGAAACATAAATACATAAAATATCCTCCCTGAACATATCAGTTCCCTATGTACAATGAGCAGGGTATTTTTATTTTAAAGCATTTTTCCCTGGGTTTTTTTTTTTTTATAATTAGTTCTTCCTCTTTTATAGGGCATAGGTGAATGAGAAAATGACTTGTACATTGGGCTCTTTCAAAAGCAATAGTTTAAGGACTAGTGAGAGCAAGGAATCCTAAAACAATAGGAAGAAAAGGAAGGCCCCAAGCTAGTCAGATGAATTTCTTTTAAATTAAGTCACTGCTTATTCAGAATACTCTGCACATTTCTGGCCACAAAGACATACAGTATGCAGCAGGCACACTCAGAGTATGTAGAGAAAGTAGGTCACATCACCAGCAGTGCTACAGCATGCTAAAGGGACTCCAGTGAATAGAACATGAAAAAATGTTACTTTAAATCACCAGAAAGAGTGGGAATTCTGTCCAGGCTCTTTTCTAGCCTCAGGCCTTAAGCAGGGTGAGGGAATGGGTTTGACATTGGCATTAGGCAGGCACACAGACCAGCGTGCAGGGTAATGGGCCATCAGTACATTTTTGATTCAGGCCAGGCATCAGTGAAAGGGGCAATAGATCATTGTTCAGGACTTGTTTAGAGCAGATCCTGCTCTCTGCCAGGAGACTCTATACTGGAAAATGGTCAGTTTTTCCTGTGCAGCAGCTCTCAGTCACTCCACCATACTTTCCAGCAACAAAAGTTAGAATTGCTGTTTACCTGCAGATTCTGGCAATGCCCAGGGTACACTGAGGATTTTGCAAAGTAACATTGACCCATGATCTACACTTTGGTATAAATCTCATATACACCAAAGCTGGCTTAAACCAGTTCATAGATGCAAACTAAACTTAGAGCACACATTTTCTTTCATCTTTACACTTTGACTTGATATTTTGGTAAAGATTTTCATGCTACCTGTTTTGGGACACATCTGTTTTAGATAATGGTATTTTATCATTTTGCCCATTAGATCTGTTCTAAAGCTCACTGGCAACTCCAGTGTTTTAATATCCAAATGCAAAATTTTGTTCTGAGATTTAAGATTCAGAGCACTGAGGGAAATTCAAGGTCTCAGTCTTTATCTTCAGGGAGGTCAATAATCTGGATTCCGTTTAGAAGATTACAAAAACTTAGCAACTGAGACTGCACATGACAAATCTGTTCCTGAGGCACATGAAGTTTCCTGACACAGAAGTAAAATCCCTTGCTAGAGAAAGCTCTAGGAAAGCTAAAAAATACGTCAGCCCTTCTCACTATCTTCTGTTACAAATCCAAGCTATGCTTCTTGTTTCCTTCACTGGCACAAAGCAATGGAGACATATTTTAAGACAAATTCTACCAAAATTCTGCATGGTATACATGACTTTGCCCTTGGATGGAATGGAAATGGATCTACATGACAATAATATTCAAGTTGTGTAAGCACTAGGGAAGCATGGCAGAGAGCAGCCCAAGATAACCCTACCATGCCCTGTGTTCTGTATTTTCTGTACTTTTAAGAAAAGCTCTTTTATAACATTTTTAGAAGTATCATAATGGTTTTCCATGATTTTCAGAGCAGCCTAAGGGATCCAGACATTCACAGTCCATTACTTTCATGGAAAGCTAGCAGTTATAATCCTATAGTGTGAACAGAACCTGTGGTGTTTGTGCTGTGCTTCATACACGCATCCAGACAAGTTACTGCAGTGACTGGGCACAAAATTCATAAGATGCTGACTGAGTTTATATGTCCCATGGTGATATAATTTAAGATCCAACATCTCAAAACAGGAATGGAAGGAGAGAGAGAGAGGGAGAGATATATGCTGGATAAGTACCAGTGGAAAAATCTCAGTACCCTACATGGATATAATACTCCTACCCCAAGACTAAGGACAGATGGGTGCTGGTTTGTCCCACCACATGCCTTGCACTCAAAAAGGAATGTGATTCTCCGATGCTGTGTTTTGGGAAAAAAAATTCAACGCTATTATGCTGCTCATTGCTATTAATAATTTTATCATTACTTGGCTGCAATTGTCTCAGATATTCAGGCTTTTAGAAGAGATTTTAGAGAGTGTGATGATAGAAGGGAGAAGGTCAAGGGTAAAAAATTAAGGAATGAAGTTAGTTCATTACATTAATTAGTTGAAATTCCACATGAAGTGACATCTTTCCTGATTTTGTAGTGCATTTCATACACACAAAACAAATGCATCATATCATGATCTAGTATTCAGATTGAAAATGCTAATTGCATAAATGCTACCTCACGGACATGAACTTTTCAAAGAGTGGGCAGGCCCTTGTTGCTGCCAGTGCCTGTCAATGTGGCAGGAGCTCCCCTGTCTTGATGCCACTGCACTGCATCCTCACCCAGAGCAGGACAGTGCTGTCCCCAAGTCACTAAACTCATCTTAGCATTTCCATCCTGCATTCACAGCCTATGTTGTTATTATTTTGGGGGCAGTAGCTTAGCAGAAGAAAAAGTAGAGATGGCAAGCAAGAAATTAAGAAGCAGAACAAGAGGAGAGGTGGTGCAACACCACTGAATCACAGGCATATTAAAACTAAGTAAAAATACTTTGATTAAAAATCTGAACCTACCAGTCATCACAAAAGCTTTGACACAATGGAACAGCCTGAATAGCAGCAGTGTCATTGGGGTGGATCCAGCGAGCAGCATGTGGAGAACACCGGTAAAAGCACTCGATTTTCTTTGTGAAATCTTCACAGCTATGGTGGATGAGAAAAGCCACAAATAAGCCTGTTTGTGAGCATCAAGGCTACAGCCTCAGGTTTCTCAGGACTGCTTTGATGTGGTTGCAATACTACAGATTAGGAGAAAAACACAAAGAAGCATCCTTTGGCCCTGTTAATGGCTAAGTTTGAAACTCCTTCCTCTGGCATTGTGTACGGACTCTGACTGTGCAATTACCACAGCCAGCTACAGCACAAATGTTTCCATGCATATTTCAGCCCTATTTGTGTAAGCTTTCTGTAAACTTTTGAGGCCTTGAGTTTTCCTGGCAACAACTATTCCAGGCAATAATAAAATGTAGTTTAAAACTATAGTACAGAACTTTGTCTGTGCTGTAGCCCCACAGTTTCACTAATCTTTAGATTTTTCCCACAGCCCAGCTGAAGTTACTTAAAATCGCATACTGTGCTGCTCTCTTGGGAGTGGCAGGCAAGAGCTGTTACTTTTTCACATCTGTTTTTGCTTAATTGTTTTGTACTTTCATCCCTTTATTTCTATAACTTGCCATGTTTCACAGCTTCAACATCTAACAGGGTACTAAAAATCTTAATTAAGGAGACATTCTTCATGGTTACAAAACCCACAGGACTGCAAGAATTTTTATTCTAAATTTTCAGATGTTTAATTTCTGGACTCTTGTGCTTTTTTTTTTGGGTGAAGTTTAATAATCTAGTTGATGTACTTTCTAAACAAAGGAAGAAACCTGGTCTCTATTCATTACAGATCACAGTGGGTGATGGTTGGAGAGCGACAGAGGTGTGGTGTGGTTGTCACCTACTGGGTTTATGACTGGTTTGCCTGCTAGATCTGGTTCTATACTGAAAGCAAAGTTGAAAAAACATAACCCTGTCTTGATGAAATGGCATAAATAGTATCGACTTAGGGATTTGTGGGTTTGTGTGAGAGAAGAGTCAGAGGTTGGTCAGGTATAGAGAAAGGGTGATGGAAACTAGGCTGGGTGACACAATCTCTAGGGCAACCTAATGTCCATCAGCAGCTGGTGGCTGCCTCAGCCCAGGTGTGTGGAACCAGGACACAGAAAACATCAAAGCTGACTTACGATTTACTGAGCTGCCCACATCTGTTCCAGTAGCTGTTGCTTACTTTAATTATAGGGGAATGAGCCAATTGCTCTGTGAAGTCTGCATAGCAACAGGAAGCTGTTGGGAATAAAACAAAGATCTTGCAATAAGTATTCCTTTTTAACGCTGTATTTGGAAGACACAAAATGTAAGATGAATCTGGTTTGGACCCTAAGATGATAGAGTCTCTTGGTACTAACTAGAACATGTATTCACTTACTAACATTTTTGGGTGTGAAAGTGCAAATGCTAAGTGAGATGGACTGGCATAAACAGTGCTTTTTTTCAAGTTGTGCCCAGAGAATCCCAAGAATTTTATAAATGTTCTGCCCGATGCCACATCCCAAGGGATATTAAGTTTGAAACTATCAAACACAAAAAAAAAAAAAAAAAAAAAAAAAAAAAAAAAAAAAAAAAAAAAAAAAAAAAAAAAGTTGAAGACATGTAATAAGTACTTTGCTTACAATAGAATTTTGATTTCAATTTTTCCCATTTGGTGTCTGCTACAGCTAAATTTTATGCTTAATTACAATAAATCCAAATAATCTTTGCTGTAAACATTTTTAAGCAGATGGAGCTACAAGAAAGGCAAACTGCATCAGAATTTTGAAAAGAAAATAAATGAAGTCAATGAGAGTTTTACAGCTGACTTTGCTAAGATTCAGAATCTTACTCTTGGTTTGCATGCAGCAAAATGCCAATGAAAGAAGCTTTTCAAATACAATGTATACCGCATCTTATATATTTTTGAGAAATTAGGGGAACTGCCAAAACAAAAGTGTACAATGCTGTACTTCTTGACCATATTTGGAAAAATTTAAACCACTCTTACATTTAGAGTACAGAGTGCACTCTTGCATATTTGGCTCAGGACTTGGCTTCAGTTTTTGGGTGTCCCCTTCCAGGCATCCATATTGTTGGCATGTGGATGATGTTATGAAAGCAAGGAGGGTGATAGCAAACCTCAGCATTGTTCTTCAGCTTTTTCCTGTTTAGAAAGAAGACTTTGTTTGCATCCTTTATTTCTAGGAGAACGCCTAACATTAAAAGGAAGGACTGCATTGAAAATACTACATATATAATCAAATAAAATATGTTCAGCAAAGATGCACACAGAAATACTAAGACACATTCTCCCTTGCTTCTTGCTTATAACTGAACACTTACCCTTCTGTAAGTATTTCTGAGGTTTGGTGGCAAGTGATAAAAGTCATCAATAATTCAGGCTATATATGAAAATGTTATAATTTTCAGTATTTAAGAAAATTATATAAAATTTCTTATACTGAGCTGAATTATTTTTTAGTTCTTCCAAGAGACATGTGTATGTTTCACTAGATTTGAAGAAAATATTGATTAATTCTAAAAACTGAAGAGTTTTTTGCACACTCAGAAATTACACATTAAATACAGCTGCAAATGAAATAGTTGTGGTCACCACCTGAATATAAATTACATTGACTACTTCCCTTTGTTGAAGCTATGCTAATTCATATTTAAGAATCTGATCCATTATCTTCTGCCTCTTTTGTAGAGTTTCGTCAAAAATGCAAGATAAAAATATTTTGTCTTTATGACTAAAATTTCTCTAAACACAGGCTATATATTAGTCAGCTATAAAGATAAATATAAAACTTGTTACATAAATCAATGCATTATTCTTTACATATGTTATTAATTTAATCCTTCATTCTTTAGTTAAATATTTCTGTTAACTTTTTGGAATAATTTTGCCTGAATAAGCACTGCAGTTCTTCTATGTACCTAGGCTTTTCAGATATAAAGAACAGCTTACACAGAAGAAGAAGAAAACTATCTCTTCAGTTTCTCAGTAATTTCTCACCTCTTTTGCTTTCCTTCTGGGTGATACTTCTCCCTGGAACAGGAACACAGTAAATTGCTTTTCCCATTTTCCTCTTTATATACACACCATCTGGCATCAGTGCTCCAGAATTTGTTTGCCCTGGAAGAGTTCCTTGACCCTTTGGAATGCTAACACAGATTTATCTCAAAAGCAGATGCAATGACCAGCACATAATGCCCTTTTATTGCTTGCAAACGTCGACATGATAAAGAGGAAAGTACAAACACGGGTTAGAATTATAAAAGCAATAGCTCTCATATATTTAAAATGCCATTAACCCCTCCTGCCTGATTTTTCAATGATTCCTTGTATTATTAATTATTAAATTAATTTCTACAACAGTTTCATGGAACTCTTACCATGAATTTGGGCTTCAGTGAATTCAAGACAAGAAATGCTTCTTCTTTCAGCCTGACTGACTTAATTCTGACTAATGGCTTGCCTTGTTGCACAGTAATTTTGCTCCATTCCCTGGAAGATCGTCCATGTCCCCTCATTCCCAGTTCTTTGCTCTCTCTTCACAAGATCCCTTCAAAACCTGCTGCTATTCACCCTGGTTGCTCCACCTGTCTCATATGCACCTTACAACCAGTCTCACAAGCACCACAAGAAATATGATTGTACCACTGATAGTGGCTCCTGATGGGATTTCACTGGGAGATCTGCTTTCTGCAAAGAGCATTTGCATCTAAACATAAACCATTGGTTAAGGTAGACATGCTGATGACAAGCAGTTGCACTCATTTTCACAGATTGTCTTGCTGTACTCTGAAGAGCAGTACCCCTCCATACCTTGCAATTATTTAGATACATAAGGAAAGCAGCATCTGTTGTTTTTGTGTTTTAAATAGATTGATTTGTCAGATAATACTCTGAGGCCATTATCTACTAACCTTTTTTTCTTGAAAATACAAACATTGGCACAGTAGAAGTGTGGTATGATTCTCAGTGAGCAAAAGCATGACATGATAATAAGCTGTAAGCACTGATTCCTATTCTAGCTCTAGTAAATGTCTCAAGGTGAAAGTCTTGCTGGCCTAAAAAGAGTCTTTTCCAGATCAGTGGAAACTGAGCAATTTTTATGTTCCAGAATGAATTTAATTAAGACAAGTTTAGAGAAAGCATTTAATTAAGACAAGTTTAAAAAGGCATAAAGTAATTAGGAGAAAATGAAGTAAATCTAATGGCTTATTACCCCTGCTCTCACCTCATGTGGCTTGATCTAGTTTTGGCTGAAATTCATGGAGCTCCTTGCTGCTTTGCAAAGTAAAGGATTCATGCATGCTGCTTGGCACTTGGATCTGCGTGTTATACAAAATAAAAACCAATGTATAATATGAACATTCACTTTCAACACTGTGAGGAGTGAATGGGCTGACCAGCCTGGTGAAAAGCACGGAAAAAGTTCATGCTCTGCTCCTTACTGCTTGGTTTGTGTGAAATACACGGACACTGGTGAGGTGTCAGCATGCCAGGAGGTTCTTGTAATGCTTCTGCTCACTGAATTGGCATACAAATTATATTAAGCTATAGGAAACTGGGATCGCTTTCAGGCTTTGAGTATGAGCCAAATGGGACCACTTGCTGGGAGATTAGGCAGAGTTTCTAGCAGCGGGAAGGAAAATTGTCATATGTTTGTGATTTTCCAGACTTGGCTTTGGTTAGCAGTACATGTAAGCAGGCTCAGGCTAAGGAGCTTTTAGTGATCTCAGCTATACATCTTCCTCTCCTGAGAAGTGAATCTCGATTCTCTTTTTCTACAAGTGTGCTCTGCCAATTGTTTTGTCTGATGTCTTAAACTGGGAAATTCGTTAAAGGAATTTTCTTACCTCTTGGGTCATTTATCTTTATTTGTTAAAATTCAACTTACTTTCAGGCACTCAGTGACATTCTTGCACTTTTAAGACTCCTACTACCATTTAATTTTAACTTCAATATCAGTACCCTGTAACCTCTATTCATCTTTTCAGAAGCTAGTGTGAAAGCATGCATGATGTTGAGGTATTGCCACAGACAACAATTCAGGCAGCACAACAATAAATTATTATCATCTGATCTAATTGATAGTGGTCAATGGTGTTAGCAAAACCATGCGTCTGTTCCAAAAGCACAAACACTGCTATGCTGGGTCTCAAGAGTCATCCACCTGAGCAATTTCCTTCTGGCATGAGCCACTGGCAGAAAATTAGAGAAGAAATGTTTAAAAAATACAGTTTCTAACTTCCCAGCTTCTGGCAGGTAGTTTAGTAACTATGTGAACTGACATCTAACTCAACAGAGTGATTCCTGCTTTGTGAGTCAGATCTCTTCAATGACTGCAGCAAGCTTTCGTGCTTTTATATTCTTGGTAACTCTGTAAAGCCGATGTGGTTAAGGGAAAAATTGTTTGTGCTTCCAACCAGTGACAATTGCCAGATCCATTTCCCTTCTTGGCACCCTGAAAGTGTAGTAACAGTGTGACTGGAGGGAGACTGAGTTTCAGGAGTGTAAATTAGAGCGTTTGGCCTGTTATAGCTTTATTAGACATGGCAACGTGTGCTAATGAAATTAATCTGTTTGTTCCTCATGTCTCAGCATGAGTCTGCATGCTTAGAGGTTGGAAGTGTTTTTCTTGTTAACTGTAACAAGAAATATGATTAGGAACACAGGTTGTTGTCTAATTTAGTGAAGCTCTTTTAAATGCAGAACTGCATTTAAAGTTGCAACAAGAGCATGTTATTTGATGATCAGTGAAGTATATAACCTGGACAGTCATTACATTAGACTTTAGAACTCAGAGTTTGTCTTCACAAGTCCTGGTTGAATGTATCATGTCACAAGTCAAGCTGAATGCCAAGGGAGACACTCCAGATGGACTCAGTCTGGCACTTCTGACTCTGGAAAAAAACCAGCTGAGGTCAAATATTAATGCTACTGAATCCGAGGTGTGATTTGTTTCAGTTCACTTCGGTGGGGCTGGGATTTTTCGTATTTTTTTTCTTGGTGTAAGGAATACATCACAGAATATAGAAAGGCTTACTTGCTTTATTTGAGTACACAAATGTTGCTGAGCTAGTTCTTCAACAGGGCACAGAAATGACAAAAGCACCAGTAATTTTATATAATGAAGAGAGTGAGTCAGTGGTGGATAAAAAAGCAGATATTTTAATGAATGGTAGGTTTAAAAAGAAATCACAACCCAAACCAACAAAATTAGAATTGTAAAAATGTCATTTTAAGCCCCACGTTAGGCTTTTCAAAATTAAAGGGGACAAAAACCTGCTTATTTCTGAGTCGAAAGCACCTCTTGAAAGCATAACAGAATGCTCTTCTTTTGCCTTAGTCTTTCATTTGCCTTTCACATTCTGCTAGTCTGTTACTGTGGGGTTCCTTGAACCACTAACAACTACTGCTAGTTTTTCTACAAAGAAGGGGCTTTGGTTTGGGTAGCTCCTGACTGGTGTGAAGGGGGCTCTCACAAGTGACAAAGAAAATCTGTGTTCAGTTTGACCTATACTCCAGAAATAACCAGCTGCAATCTTGTTTTGAATTTAGACCATTAATATTTGATTGAATTTTCTTCAATCACTTATGAATGATGAATTTCCTCTTAGGGGAATATCAATACTATTTTTTTTTAAATTTACAGTTGTATTATGGGTATTCATTATTTGAATAGAGATAATGCCCAGATATCCCTGCATAAAGTTGTGATGTAGTGTTTTAAAGTACTTGGTGCCAATACTGGATTCTGGATGGCCATGTGCCACAGCCCCCTTTTCTGCCTTGATCCTGTACTGCCCCTTTCCCTCCATTGTCCTGGCACAACTCACATGTGGTTGTGCACCCAACCAGAGGAGGAAACTGATCCAGCAAAAAGAAACCTAGTGCTCCCCCCTGCCTCCAGTATTTCTGGGTGAATCAGTTTCAGTTTATAGCACAGATGAAGTAGAGTTTTGTTGCTGAAAAGGGTGGTATCACATTAAGAGGGACACACGTGAGGGTAGGACTGGCAGTACTTTCCGTCAGAACTGCCAGCCTCTAAGCCCCACTGTGTGGACATCGTGTTGTTTTTTTTCTAAACTGTTATGTTGTACACCTTGTAATCAAAATGAAGAGCTGACAGGTCCATGGAGAAAACAAATAATGGAAGCACAAGGTAACAGTGAGCTCATACTGGTAAACATATTAAAAGGCAGTGACTGGAAACCACAAGATGAGTCATTACTGAGCTTTTCCTGTTAGTATCACTGCAGGGATGAATGTTAAGGAGGACACAGCTGAAGCCCATGTTGTGTCTGTGATGAATGACTCCCATACATGCCATATTAGTTTCAGATAGCTTGACTCATTGTCCTGTGATGATTCTGTGATTAGAAAATTGACCACAACACTCATGAAACAAGTATCTTTTTGCCCAGTACCTTTGTTTACATTGTCATCTCTCTCTCTGCAACTCTTAAATGGCTCTGCTCTTTGTTGTATCAACCAAGACTTGTTTTTGCTTCCAAACCCCTTCTCAGTTATCTGTGCCCTCTTTGACTGTTCTCTTTCAACACAGACACCTTAAGTCTCTTGAAGTATCCCAGTGCCAGCCTTCATAGCACACCTGTTGTATTTCCATCGCTGCTGTTTTGTATTTGTCATCCCCTATTTGGGAGGTGTTTCCGTAAGTAACAGCAGAACCGTGTGTAATCCTCCCACTGGCCCTTCTTAAATCTCATCTTTGTTTGGGTGCCAAAGAGAGGATGACAACAGTTAGGATCTGAATCTACTCCTGCTGGCCAATATCTCTCCCTTCCTAATGTGCTTCTCTTTTTGGGCCTTTCAGAAATACACACAAATATACATATTTATGTGCATATGCAATTTGTCCTCTGTTAACATCCATGGCAACAGCCCTACTGTGGCAATTGCTGTACAATTAAGTTCAAGCTGACAGTGAAAGCAGCACATTCACTGTCTCTTCCTCTCTTTAAAGCTCTAACGTGTTTGACGAGCTTTTGTTGCTAGGAAGTGTTGTTAACTATTGCACTAAGCTCTCCTGATACTTCACAGCCATAATTTTAAACTTCTATTACATATTTGCATATTTATATCTTCTACTTCCTTATCGGATGTAAATATGATACCTAGAACAAGGTTAGAGCAGTGCAAAGCTGTCACTTTGACACACTGCATCACTGCAAACAAGGATACATGTCCTTCATGGTATATGAAGAAGGAAAATAATTATTGGAAAGCAAATCATATCTAGTTGTGACTAGAATTTTGTTTTATCTAGATCTAATAATTGTCATTGAAGTGTCAGCTGGTTTACTTCATTAGTCTGTCCCTAAAACAGACTAATAGTGGTAGTTTCCAGTAAAGATGCATTGGAATAATATATGGTATAATACACTTTTATGGAAAAACCTGCCAGTAAGAAATTTCTTCCTATTCCTCCTTAATTCAATATTTAGTTTGTGCCTTGAAGCGTGACTGTTTACAACCTTCCTGTAAAAAGTCCTCACATGACTATTTTTATTAATTACATAAATGTCTAAAATGGGCCTTCTTGCCCCTGAGATGAGCTCAGTTGGTCAGAGCATGGTGCCGATAACACCACAGTTGTGGGTTCAATCCCTGTGCGGGCCATTCCCTTCAGAGTTGGACTTGATGATCCTTGTGGGTCCCTTCCAACTCAGAATATTCTGTGATTCTCAAATAGCAGACCTCACTAGATCCAGATCATGAGTTAATTTTGCCTAGATTGTGTCAAGGTCCCAGACTTAGTAGCTCTCCTGCGTTCTTTTGGAAAATCCTTTGTTTCTTACCATTTCCCTGGAACTTGGGGGTGGTGATGGGGAGCTGTGCTCTGTGGCTGCAGTCCTGTAATCTGTAGGCAGCATGCATTGCCAGCCTGGCAGGGCTGGGATGGGGATCTTGAACTTTGTTGAACAAAGTAAAGAGTGATGGATTAGTCTCAGTCAAAGCTTTGCACATCTCACTAGGCTCTGTGGACTACTTTGTTACCTGTATTTTTTATTTTGCTTATAACTCGTATTATCTAGTTATGTCATGCTGGGTTTTTTTGTTTGTTTGTTGTTTTGTTTGTTTTGTTTTTTGGTGAATCTTGAAGAAAGAATGCTGTCACAGGTGTGGAGTTGGGGAAACAGGCAGGAGTCATGGTGATGACATGCAGCCTGTTAATTACTTGTCATTACTGACATTCTGTGCAGGTACAGCACCACATGCCGCAGTCCTGTGCCTTCCTCCTGCCTGACTGCACATTGCCAATTGCCAAACATTAGTATTCCAGTGTAAAGCCCAAAACTTGTCTGTGAATACCATTAGAACTGGGTCACTAACAGAAAGTGCGTGACAGATTCACATGCAGAACAACCAAAGCCATTTCCTCCATCTCGTACAGGGCGCAAATACAAGAGGGAAGGTTGAGTGTACAGTGTGAGTGGAATGACAAATGACAAGACGCAGTGATAGACTTGTTCGGTGGCATTAATGATGCAGCTCTGTCTTGGAAACAGTGGGAAAAGGTGATCAGCTGCGTTATGTGTGGCACTGATTTTGCCAAATGGTCAAATTTCATAGGAATTCAAATGATCAAGTATTTCATTTTGAAGAGGAAATTCTCTTGCACAGCAGAATGACTTCTATTGTTTAGCATTTTCTATTCTGTTTGGAATAAAGAGGCTCACAGCTTCAGGCTGCAATATCTCTATTCCAGCTCCAGGAATTATTGCTGTAGCTGTGTGCTAAGCAGTCATAAAAATGTTGCAGAGGAATTTGTCATTCCAGAAAACATTGCGGAGTGAGTTCGAATAGACTGTGTTCTGCCTTACCGAAGCTTCTTTAAACCAACCAGAGAAGAATGGGAGGGAACTTTTCCTGATAGTATCATTCCAGCTACCTTCTGAATCAGAAGAGCATGCTGAGACCTTTTTAACGGAGAAAATGCAAGGTGAAAGCCAGGGAAAGGAAATATCTGGAACTGCAGAGAGAAACTACATTAACTGAGTATCAGCACATGAGCTACACAGATTCTTTGTGGTGCCCTGCTCTGTGTTAGTCAGTCTAAATAACATGAGCTCATCCCCTTTTTAAGCCTTTATTAATTACTCTCCTGTCTTTTTTTTTGATGTGACAAAAGATTTCTGGAGACAAACACCATGAGCATAGATATGGCACCACACTATGCTCTGCCTCGTTCATCTGTACCCCTTTTGCCTGCAAAGCCTCTCATGATTCGTTCACTTTTATTTAAAGCTGAAAAAAATGTTCAGAAGACTAGCTCATATGGAAAAATCAGGTCACTCAGACTGGTCTGCAGATTCACGCCGTGTTCAGTGGCAAATGTAAATGGAAAAAATATGGGAGAAAAAGTAAAATGAGGAGTATTTTTCCTATTCTGTTAACATGAAACCTCACTGTTCTTTTGTTTCAAAAATATTGGAAAGACATTTTGAGTCCAAAATACTAAACAGGGATTAAACAGAGAAGAAAATAAGCCAGATGCAAACCAAACACAATCTCTTCACAAGTAAAATGTCCTATTAACCCCCAAATGACTTTTTTATTTGGAGAGATGAAGGAGATTTTCAATTTTTTTATTAAAATGCAGAACCAGAAGGCAATTATTTGCAATTCTGTCTAACAACTGAAGATTTGTTCCTAATATGTTTATTTCTTCAATATGTTAGATGGGTAACGTTATCCGCATCCTCACTGTGACTTTTCTTCCTGTATGCATGAATTCCTTTCTGGCACATGAAGCGAACAGGTGTGAGCCAGAGCAAGGTGTCCCACAGGCCATAACCAACAAACAACTAATTGGCATCTGTGTTGCAACAGGGCAAAGATCCAGCCAAATTATGATGAGGCTCGGTGCCATCCTAATAGACTCACATTAACAAGGATGCCAAGATTCCATAAATTTGCATTATTTACATTTAGTTAGAGCAGGATTCCCAGCTGGGAAGTTCCACATGGTTGTCCATCCCTAGCATATACAATTATGATGGAAAAATATCTCTGTGACTAATCCACCATCCTGAAATAGTTTTCAGCAAGCATTTAAACATTAATAATTACTTAAAAATGCTCCCACTCTTCTACCTCAATAAGTCATTGGGAAGTGTATTTTTGTTGTCTGTCTTTGTACAAAACGAATAAAAAATTTATACAATTAGATTTCCTGGTTGAAGATGTATAAGCCTTTTCAGCTTGGTAAAAAAGGAAAATGAGTTATTTTTTCTGCAGCAGCAGCAGCAGCAAAGTTCCTGACTATGTAATAGTGAAGAAAAAACCCCCAAACTTTGAAGTTGCTTTTGTGAAAAATGAATGCAGAAACTGGTAATTTAAACCCTCAGGAAATAATGTGTACAAAGACAAAAAAACAGAGAGGGTGTGAATTACTGAGATGAAACACAAGATGATGATATTCTCTGATTACTCCTTGAGGTAATGAATCTCTGAAGGTTTGTCTTTTCTACTGAGAAGATGGTGAACTACATCTTAATCCATTCTGTAAGAAGTGGAGGCGTACAGCTGGTGAACATTCTCCTGCAGGTCAGAGTTCCTGTAGAGGGATGACGAGATGCTCCAATCACCCGAGCACTGCAGGCCTGGGGCTTGGATCCCACTGTGTCCTGCTGGAGGAACACTGGCATTTTTCTGTCGGTCAATGTGACCGTCAACATGTAACACCACCAGGAAGGTCCTGCACTCACCCGAGATTTTCAGGACAATTAAGTTTATTGACAGGGAAGCTGGATTCTGCTGGACATCTGAGCTGTTCTTGGATCACAATGATAGGGACAGGATGACGCACAGAAAGTTCTACCTGAATATGAGAAAGAACTTTACTCTGTGGGTGACCACACACTTGTACAGATTGCGCAGAGAGATTGTGGAGTTTCCCTCCCTGGCGATATTCCAGAGCCGTCTGGGTGCAACTCTGTGCCACATGTTCTGGGGCGACCCTGCCTGAGCAGGGAGGTTGCACCAAATGACCACTGTGGTCCCTTCCAGCTTTAACCGTTCTGTGACTGCGATTCTGCAATTCTGTGAATCACAGAATAAGTCAGGCTGGAAGGCATCACAGTGGTCATCTGCTGCAACCTCCCCGGCTCAAGCAGGGTTGCCCCAGGGCACGTGGCACAGCNATGACCACTGTGGTCCCTTCCAGCTTTAACCGTTCTGTGACTGCGATTCTGCAATTCTGTGAATCACAGAATGAGTCAGGCTGGAAGGCATCACAGTGGTCATCTG
>VZRN01001083.1:7715441-7771440 GCA_013397935.1 Dasyornis broadbenti | reverse complement strand
CGCGGGGAGGGGGCGCGGGGCGGGAGCTGCGGCGCTTGGCGCGGCAGCAGCCTCCGAGCATCCTCGCACGCTCCGTGCGCTCCCGCAGGTAGATGCCCCCAGAAGAGGCAAGGGTGGGAGCGGTGGCGTGTCTGTGTTGGTGCTGACGGCGTGGCGTGAGTGAGTGGTGCGGGAGCCGCGGTGCCGGGAGTCTGCCGCGTGCTGGGGAAGGCGAGGGAGGATGCAGTGAAATCGGGCGTGTGCTGGGTGCTGACTGGTGTTACTAATCACAGAATACATTTTCTAGTAACCCTCTGTAGGTCACTCCTAATTGTGACGGTAATTATGATGTATTTTGCAGTATTTTTAGGTCTTAATTCCAGAAGTGGTTTATTTAGGAAACATACCGTACCTTTGCAGAGACTTGAAAATGCACAGGCTTGTTACATGTGAGACTGTGTAAGTTCAATATGTCCATTTTTATGTCTTTCATAGCCACAAATATAGAATCTACTGATTGATACTTAGGATTACAAGGATGAGAGACCAGAGAGATCCTAAACAAAAGTTCAGGATCATCAACACTTTGTTTTGATAGTCCTAGCTTTACAAGAGATAAAATTGGGGGATGACACTTTGCAGTTGAAAAATATAGGTGACAACTAAAGCTATTTTTTTGTTTATTTGAAGAGAAGGAGAAAGTATCACAAGTATGAAGACTCCCGGGATGCAGAAATTTATTGCTTTGTTTTGTCATTTTTTGGAGCAAAGAGAAAAACTAGGTTCTTTGTCAAAAAGGTCTCTTAAGTTTACGTCATTGTTGCAGATGCACAGGTTTGTGCTATTTTAAAAATAATTTCTTAGGTGTTTTTCCCTAGAAAAGCTGCATTACATTGCCTTCAGTTATAGGAGCCTTGGATTTTGGCTTTGACTAGTGAATATCTCTTGAATACACATTTATCAGACTGGGCCCTTGAAGAAGAGACCTCTATTATTTTATTCTCTGGTGCTTTGTTAAGCCAGGTGGTTAAGAGGTGCTGCTGCTTTTGATGTTTATTCTTTCCTGAAACAATTAAGGAATGCAACTTTCCTTTTTCAGGAAAAAAAAATTCTAAAATCAAAAGCGGTCACTTGGTATCTTCCCAGCTGTCCATTAAATGGACAAATTTGTAGAGCTACCAAGTGCAATAGCAAGGTGTTTGTTGTATTGTTTTGACACATTGTTTATGATATTGACATGAAAATTGAAGGAAATTATTTCCATTCTTGGTAGTAGTGAACAAAACTTACAAATCGTGCATACAGAACGTGCTGTGTATTGAATTATGTATTGAACACTTGGGAAATTTCACCAAAACAACCCAATTGCTGTGATCCAGGGAAGGCTGCAAATTCAGAAGTGTCAGTTTTTGAGGTGCACAAGGCTTTTTAATGGGTGATAGTGCCGGTTTGTGTTTAACTTGGGTGCTCTGACTAGGACCTGATGTGACTTGTAAGAACAGATCTTTGTGTGCTGGCAGGTGTTCGGTGTGATGGAGGAGGAGTTTTTCAGGTCAAGTTAAGAAAGCTTCTACTCAGCCATGTGTGAGGAGCCCCCCAAACTTCTAAGAAGAACCTCTCATCCCCTCTCCCCTTTTGTCTTTCATTTGAGGGTTTGTAAGCTGGTAAACAACTGCAAATGAATGGATATGTTGGACAAATGTAACAAACAGCATTTCTGTCTTTAGTATCAATAATTCAGTGTTCATTTAAATGTTGGTAGTGTGTGTGGTAGAAAAGGTGCATCTCTTCTGAGATGCAAAAGACAGTGAGATACTCCATTTTCACTGATCCAGCTGGTAGCTTGACAAGTATTTCCTTTGGGGCCACTTCTGATTTGAGTAACCCTATTGGTACCAAGCCTGTAACTTGCCCTCAGCAGTGCCAGTGCAACAGTGTGCACAGCTGCAGCAAACTATTCTGGATTAAAATCAGATCGCTTTGTTTGCCGTACATTTGCACAAGTCTGTGGTTGGGAGAGGCTAAGCTACTCAACTGTTGAAAAAACTCCTTATCAAACTGTGACTGCAGCAGTTAATCACTGTACTGACCTTAAGGCCTTTGAAAATCTGGTCCTTTGCTGTGCTTGTAATTCCAACGTGCATACGATTAATGTTTGCACTTTCTTGTGAATTATGCAAGAATATAAAAATGACTGTATTGGTCACATTCAAGATTCCTCTTGCCCAGTACCCTGCCTTTCCGAGCTGGCAATAACAGATGCTTGGAGAAGAGTATAGTGTATATTGAGGAAATGCCTCTCCCAGCCTCCAGTAATTTGTGGCTCATAGGTTTCCGGAACTAGAGGTGATATTTGTTTTTAGAGCCCCCAGTGGGTTTTTTCTTCTACGAATTTATCCAAGGTGTTTGAAGCCATGTATGCTTGTAGCATCTACAGCATCCTGTGGCTGAGTTGTAGGGCTTAAACACATTTTGTGTAGAAAAAACACTTATTTTTGTTTGCTTTTAAACTTTCTTCCTGCTTGGTTTCATGCCTTGCTTGTTACTTCTTGTATTGGAAGAAGCAGTGAAAAAGAGAATCCATGTTATTCTGTGTGACTTATGGATTGATGACTTTTTCTTCTATTTAGCATCCCATGCTTGTGACTGTTCCAGAGGCGTTTTAGAAAGGAGTGTTTCTACCCCTTTCATTGTCCTTGCTGTCTTCTTTTTACCTTTTGCAGGTGTGTTCCTGACTGGAGACAGTGATGCAGGAATCCGAGGAACAGGGTTGGGTTACAATAACCAGGACCAGCTACAGTACTCCAGTAATCTTACATGGCATGTTAGGTTTTATTCTTTAATCTTCTACCTGCTTTTTCTTGGCAATCTTTCAGCAGTGAGTTGGCACTTCTGTGGAATTATGACAACTCCAGTCACTCTTTTAAGTGGTAATAACTAGTTCAGAATTTGTCATTGTGTACATGAGGTTTTTTTTTTGTACTATGCATTTACCTGCTATTTTACAGCCCACCTGAACAGTATCATTAAAGTCTTCTTCAGATCCTTGGGCCATTGCTTTTGCAACCTTTGGTAACTTTAAGCATTGTCAGCAAACTCTGTCACGTAAATGTCAAGATTCTTTGCTAGATTTTGCTTTAAAATATGGAAGATCTTGATCCCTGAAGAGATCCTTGTGAGACTCCACTGCTGATCCTTCTGTTTTGGGAAAAAGGCCAGTTGCTCCAACTTATTTCCTGTTCATCAGTCATTAAGTCATGACTGAATTGTCCTTCTTATCCCGTAACAGTTTAGTTTCATTAAGTGAAGGGCATTTTTGTCAAACACAGTCCACTTGGATTTCCATAAAAGTGCAGCTTAATCATTGTATGTTTGCTGACTGAAAAGAAGGAGAAAAATGAGAAGTTGAGGTGAAAGTGATGGTTGCTTATGAATGACAGTCACCCTCATCCAGAGGCATATTTCAGGCACTATCTGTTTCCTTATCATGCTGACATAATTAGTTTTAAACATTGTGATATTTATAGTGAAAGATTTCACATGGATCGTAGCAAATATTTGTCAGAGTTGCTTTTATTAGCATTTTCTGCTTCAGGTAGAATACAAAGTCCTCATAGAAAGGATTCTTAGTTTCTAGAAGAAAGGCTGTAGAGGGTTATGATGGAATTATACAAGACTGTGGTTGGTCTGCAGAGCGTAGGTAGCAAACAGCAATCACTGTTTCCTCTAGTATCAAGTGATGACTCAGGCTTTACAAGAGGTGGATCTTCATGCAAAAGGAAATGCATGTATTTTTTATTTTTTCCCCCCACAAGGGATATAATAGATATAAAGGAGGAGATTAGAAGTGAAGATTATTTAATAGGTAGACTGGATCCACCTGAGGAAAATGCCTGAAATCAGCTATAGTCTAGGAGAACATTGAAATGGAGCAAATGCATGATGCTTCCTTTTACTTGTCTGTACAGAATGCCTTTGTTATTTTTATAAGTTCTTTTCCATGATGAGTGGGTGTTAACGTGTCCCTAACAAATCTAAATGCTGTCTTCCTCTGAATGCAGAGGGACAACAAACAAGATGTGAGGAAAACTGAAGTATTGTGGCAGGTCTAATGGGATGGAGATTGAGTCAGAGCGTAAAAATAGGGAATACTGAGCATCACTGCATGACATTTTCTGCTCTAAAGGCATGCAGGGAGCTAGTGAGTGCTACCCAGGGGTTCTTGCTTGGAGATGTGACAAGGTGAGGGAACACAAACAGACCCCATCACTTCTGACAAGCTTTCCTCTCTTGCTGTGGGTGGCCATGGAAGGATTTCTGAGTAGATTCCACGACTTTGTGGATTTGTTAGTTAGTAAGAGATGAAGGGGTAAACAGTAGCATAATCTTAACAAGCAGTCTAAGGGGCTGGTAGAGGGACTGCAAGTTGTAGAGGCAGGATTTTGGGGTAGATAGAACCATTTGCTGTGTATAGAGTTTAACTCAGCTGCTGCTTATGAAGAGCTGGACTGAAATGTTGCTAAACCTGAAGGCTCCCCCGCTGTGTCTGTTTGTTGTATAGGAAATGTTCAGCTGATGCCAGCAGGAAAACTGCAAACACAGTACAGAGAAAGGCCGAAAACCTCCTTAGTCCAGCTTAGTTTTGTGTTGGAGAGCCCTTCCTATAGGGCAGTCAGTGCAGTGGACCTATCTCTAGCTGTAAATTTTTACGTACCTGAAGAAGGGAGATCCTGTGTGTTCCCTAGACAATACATATAGTAATTTCTACTTGGATAGAAAGTATTTCCTGAGCTTTGAACAAGCTGACTTACAATCAATTCATTTAACAATGACTGTCTCTTGGAACTGTAGTGCTACAAGCTTTTTGAGAGTAGCAAAAATATTCCTTTTTCTCTGTCTTTGAAACTTTGTCGATCTTTGTGTCCCAAAGCCAAAATGGAATACTGAGGTTATCCCGTGAGATTTCTCCTTATGTGCAGTCTGTGGAGCTTTTCCTTGAAGACAAATGAATACATCTCTTTTAGAAATGGATCTTATCTTAGCCTTAGATCATGGTGTGTTTGTCACCTCTTCTAAAAGCTCTGCCAATGTTTAATTATTCCTGCCGTTAGAAAACTAAACGACATCTTATTTCAACGCTTGTTTTGTCTGATGGCCAACTTTCAGCTGTGGAATATGCCTGTGCTAGCACAGGCAGTAAAAGTTCTCTACTATCTGATCTCTTTTCCATGTAGAAGTATTTGAAATGTAAAATTAAGCTTTGGTTGGAACAGAGGACACTGAGTTCTTTTGCTTCTAGAACTCTGTGCTTTTCCCTCTTGATTGTTCTTGGAGTGTGTGCCAAACCCAGGTAATATTCCGGCAGCAGCCTAGAGTAGTGTGATTGCAGACAAACTTCCTCTTTCCCTACTGTTTGATACTTGTCTTTTTACAATTTTGGGGATTGCATTACCACAGCTGAGTGTGTCATATGAGAGAGGGTTTTGTAACATTATGCATATATGGATATTTCTCCTCCATCTATGAGTAAAATCATGCAAATTGGTCCAAGACTACTTACAAACGATAGGTTACAAAGCTTATTACTCCTTTCATGTTGTCATTGTATTTTGATTATTTTTTTTCTTGTAAGGAATGGCAAAGGATCTTTTCCACTGACTTCTCACCCTGTTCTTTTTTGGAAAGCAGTCAGTCCACCAGCAGGGAGAAACTGGCCAAACCCCAGAGTGCTACTCAGATTTATTTTGTCTCCACAGCTGCAGAGAAGCTGTTACCATGCTTTCCTTGCTGCGTGGCAAGCCTGGAAACTGAAGATCTTTCTTTTTTCCTAATCAGAACTTCTGTGCTTCAAATATAATAAGTTTTTTCTTTTCTTTTCCCTCTAGGTGACATCAGTGCTAGTAAAGGCAGTACCTCTGTTGTGATGAGCCCTGTATGTAGACTGCAGAACAGTTTGGTGTTCTTTGGTTATTTCTACCATGAGTCTTCCCTTTTGATTAACAAGTGAAAAATAAAGCTTTTGGAGTTCAGTTGGCATGTTGCTTTTGAGTTTTCTCTACAGCTCTGACTCTCAGGTTGCTGATCACAGCTCTGTTGCAGCACCCCTTGCCATGGAGCCTATGAGTAACAGCTCACAACACTCAAAGCTGTTTTTTGTAACTTCATGTCGAAACCTACAAGCAGGGATGAAACTTAATCTGAAGAAGATGGAAGTTTATTTTCAAAATTCAAGCAAATAAAACAGAATCAAATGGACTTATTGCTAGCAACGCAGATTGCATTTGCAATCAAGTGTAGTTTTTATTATTCACATTACAGATTCCATAAAAGCAAGTATTGATTAATTACAGCCAAATATGTTCTGTAAATGTCATTGCTCCTTCTTATCAAAGAAGGCATGGAGTGCTGCTAACTTCTAGAAGATCAGGAACCATCTGTTTACATAAATGCTTATTGCCACCTGTTCTGTGGTGTTGTTTAGGGTTGATTTTAGGGTAATTCTCTCCTGTGACTCTTTTGTCAATGGAGCTAAAGAAATTTCCTAAGGAGAACATTGGTAAAGACTCCTGAATTAGAAGCTGTGGTTGTGACTTGCCAATTAAAACTCAGTTACTGTTTGGAGACCTCAGACATCCTTTTCTCATCTTCCTGTGTTGCAGTCTAGCTCTCTTTCTTATGACAGGAAGAGAGCAAAAAAAGAAGATGACCAATTCCAGCCTATGGAGCTTCTAATATGGTGAACCAGAGTCCAGAGTGCATGGTTGGCTGGCAGGCATTCTTACTTATCCTCAGACTTTATTTTCTGAAGTTTATCCCCTTCTCTGTGGAGAAATAAAGGTAATGAGGAAGCCAGGCCATAGCTGTGGAGGAATCAGTTGTTCTCTTATGACATGCGTGGTTCTGTCTTTGCTGCCTTCTTTGTCCTTTTTCTGAGAAAGCAGGAAAAGAAACCAGAAAGGGCAAATCTCTCAGTGCCCTGTAGGTGTGTCTCAATGCCTGCCATAAGCTGATTCTTGTTGATTCCAGAGCTATTTCTGCCTGATTTCTTCATTAACCATAGTTTTGCCTTTCTGTGTCCTCATCAAGCAGAAATGGGAGCTCCTGGCGACCTGTTCCTCTGAGTTCACTTGTATGTTCATACTAATGTTTAGAAGTGTGGGGTGCTGAAAAAGTGACTGAGGGAAAGAGTCATCTAAAAGCAGGCAAAGGGGAATAGAGTCAAAGGATCAATTCTGTAATGTGCTTATTAGATAATAACAGAATTGAGCCAAAAGATAAACCCAGATGCAGACAAAAGGGATGCAGAGTCAAGTGACTGATTCTGCAATGGGCTTGTTAGATAAGAGCAAAGTGGCACCAGAAGGCTGATGGCACTTCTTTGGCCAGAGAAAATAGAATCATCACTTCTCTCAAAGTTGAGTATTAATGGACAAACCTCTTTTGTGTAGATCAATAACTGGGTAGGTATTGCATCAGCAGCTTGGATGATTCAGCTCGCCCATGTGAGATTTCGATTTCCTGTCACAAGTGAAAAGTAAGAGCAAATACTGTGTATTAACCACATTAATTTAATATCTTGCATATTAGAATAGCTAAGCAGGCAGTGGAGAGATGCAGTGCACTGCATTTCTTGTCCAAAAGCAGTATAGAAGTGAAGGAGCCAAGAGAATTCTTCTATCAGAAGTGCCTGGGTTTGGTGTGGCACTGCTTATCTTTAGAATAATTATTAGCCTTAAACTGCTGCTACAACTTACTGTTTGTTACAGAGCACTTGAGGATAATAATGGGGTACTGTCCAAATTTAGGATTAGGCAGCTACAGAACACTCAAAGATTTTAGGTATATTCCTGACTGGATGCTTTGGGAAACCAAATAATATCCAAGTATATTGTGCTGGAAGAATGGGTATGTGTTACTGAATTTACACTTAGCAGTTGGCTTATTGAGCAAGCTCATCTGCCTTCTTGCAGCACAGAGTTTGAATGTTGTCATGCCTGTCAAGGTAGTTCTTAAGAGTCTCTAGAAAAGGCAATTCTTCATTTGTCTCTGATAGATATTTTTTATTGCCCATGCTGCCTGCCATAAGCTAACATAACATTAGCGCTTTATAAGAAATGCAGTGGATTATTGTAGATATGATAGGCATTTATTTAAAATTAAAGTTTTTTTTAAGTCTGACTTAATTCTTACTCATGGAGGCTGAGTAGCTGAAGCTAATGAAGCAGTGAAGACCACCAGGCTGGTGAACTATTTGAGGCTAAACCAAAATGCTTTATCACCCAGCAAGACTTTTCCTCAAGAACCACAATAGACATGGACAGGTTGTATAGAGTCTCAGTGATTTCATTTCCACATCAAATAATGATGTACTGTGGTTAGTGTATTTTTGTAGTGATGTATTACTGTTTGAAGCCTGATGAAAATGCTGCTCTTTGAAGGAAGAAACTGAGTCCATGGACACTCAAAAAGCTACCTTTGAAACCAGATTTAGAACTTTTTAGTTTGCTCTTCCTCTAAGCTGTTTTTTTGTGAGTTCTTTTATTTCACTTACTGCTTAGATCCCACAAATCCTAAATCTATTAATCTGTCAGAAGTTATTTTCAAATGTTCCGTTACAAATGCACATTACAGTGCAGTGAGGGAAGAGGGTTCAAGACTGACAGCCTAGCAATAATTTGGAAGTCTAGCTGTCTAGCTTATGATTTTTTTTCCTATTTGAAATTGCTCTAGTGTTAATGGAGTCCTTTATGTTACATGGAAAATAGGATGATACTGTGTTTCTTTCCAGGAAAAAATACGGTCTTTGCTATTGGGGTTGCATTGTTAATAGCTTCATTTTTTTATTATACATACAGTAAACGCTTCTACCAATAAAACATGTTCTAAAACCTGGTTGTTGGTCTGGATTTTCATGAATGTAAAAGCGAGACAGCAATTCAAAACATTCCTTGTACATGTTTAAATTTCCAGAAGCAGATGGCACTGTTGAGGTTGGACTGTGGTGAGCGTAAGAATTTTTGAAATGTAATTTCTGATTCAGTTTCAGTCCACGCATGTCCTCATGAGCTGTCTATATAGGAAGATTTTCTCTAATGTTTTTTGTTACATGGTGTGACAAGTAGTCCACTGTAAACATTCCCAGCTGTTTGTAGCCAAAATAAGTTAATTAGTTGATTGATTGATACTTGGATAATTTTTGTCTTGATATTTACTGAGTCATGCTGTGTTCTGAAACTCCTTTTGTAGCTGTTTGACACATCAGCTAATTCAGCTAATAGTGAAAATACTTAACACGAGTTATAGTAAGAAGCTGATTTTCAGTGCACTTCTGGAATGCACCTTCCAGTGTCTCCTCATTGTCCAAACACCCAGCAATCCATTCAGGACAGATTTCCAGTGAAGTTTTTGCTTCTATGGGACTCAT
This sequence comes from Dasyornis broadbenti, assembly GCA_013397935.1. Taxonomy (NCBI): domain Eukaryota; kingdom Metazoa; phylum Chordata; class Aves; order Passeriformes; family Dasyornithidae; genus Dasyornis; species Dasyornis broadbenti. The sequence goes on along the minus strand of VZRN01001083.1, from coordinate 7,762,037 downwards.
TCAGCTAGTCCTAACTTCTTGCAGTGACTCTGAGCTGTATTGTGGAAATCAGCTGAATATACACTGTGTGTGTTTATCACTTGGATATGTTAACTGCTAGCACAACAGGATTAAAAAACAATAATAGATTGTGGAGGTCCTGCCACCCCCCTGTTGAATTTCCCCTATGGAATTTGATGGAAGACTTCACAGAGCAGATTGTCTTTCAGGATAGAAGAGAAAGTACAGAAAGCTTACAGTGGTAAACAATGCTGACCTGCTGCATACAGAAGGCAGTTTTGCTAAAGACTAAATTATGTGTGCAGTTAGACCCAGACTTGAGACACTTTGTTGTGTTTTCTTAATTCAGACCAACAAAAATGAAGTGGAAAAGGCACATCCCCCAAGGAGTGAGGGGAATTCAGTCCATGGGATGAAAACTTGAGAAAACATTACAGCTGCATTTCAGGAAGCTTGAAGACTTCTATGAAATGGGATGCTTGTCAGATTGATTAATTGATGCTCAAGTCTATTTTCCTTTTATCCTTTGAAAATGCAGCTGTCATGCTTTGAGCACAATAATAATGATTTAAAACCCCTGGTTTTCTAATATATTAGTTTTCTAATACGCCTTTCTGGTACTGTGTATAATAGGAACTGGGCGCTGCTGCCTCTGCAGGTTGTTTTCATCCCACTCAGGGTCATACACATGCAGAAGGACTGCACAAACACCTGAGTTAGACTCTGCAAATGGGTTAAGACTGTCTCCCTGTGCGTGTGGAGCTCTTTTAGTGGGGCCTGTTGGGATAGGACAGGGGGTAATGGTTTTAAATGGAAGGAGAGTTGATTTAGATTAGATCTAAGAAAGAAATTTTTTACGAAGAGTGTGATGACACACTGGAATAGGTTGCTAAGAGGTGGTGGATACCCTATCCCTGGAGGGGTTCAAGGTAAGATTTGAGCGGACTTTAAACAACCTGGTCTAGTGAAAGGTGTCCTTGCCCATGGCAGGGGGGTTGGAACTAGATGATCTTTAAAGATCTCTTCTAACCCAAGACAAAATACGATTTTATGATTTTCAGATATCCCAGGGGTTAGAGTAGGGGTTTGCTTCTCTTTACATTGAAGAGTACACAGCTAAGAATCATCAAATTGCTTTTCCATGCATTCTTTCTTAAAAAACAATTTGTTCTTAAAAAACAAGTACACAAATGACAAAACTACCTTTGTCTTCTCTGCAGCTTTCAAAGAATCCAACTTCACTAATGCAAGCAAAGTGTTAAACCCTAGGAAAGACAAAACTGGACAAGAGTGTGTAATGTAGACATGTGGTGCTACTTGGAAAAAAATCACTGATAGTGAAATAATTTCATGTCTAGCAATGTTTCTTTGATGTTTGTTCTGTTAATCTGGTAGTTGCATGTCCTCTGTTCACTGAGGACTAACAGCAAGCTCCTCTTACGACTGTATTGTACTCCTTGTAAAGGAGGTTTTATAATGCCCCAGAGCAAGGAAATATCATCTCAAAAATGGAATGCCCAGTAATTGAAACAGGTTTATTAGTTGCTAAAATCATACCCTTCAACATTTAGTGTATTTACAAGCATTTTTTAATCATAAAAATAACTTTTTAATATGGAGCCTTATTAAAGACCCTTTAATAGAAGGAAATGAGGTAGTCAGAACTGATGTTAAGTGTTCTAGACAGCAGCAGATCAGAGAACAAATGAGTAAATTATAATCAGTGTTTTAGAGAAAAGCTTATAAATGAGTTGTATGGTTACTGCAGTGACTGAAGGCATTTAATGTTTAAATATCCAGGCATAGATGAATGCAGTGACACATTAGTAGCAACTATGTCTTTATTAATTGACTTAAATTGGACCTTAACTGGCGTTATGAAGGTGGCAAAGATATGACCTTGAAAGTTAAATTATGCATTCATTTAGTTAGTTGTATATTTTTTGACATTTACATTAATCCCTGGTTTTAGGACAGAGGAGAATCTGTTTACAGTGTTGTTTTGCCAGTTTAGGAGACACTTTAGCAGAAGTGTCTGCTGACTCCAGCCTTTGTTTGAGCTCAAGGCACGGTGGTGTTCATGAACCTAACACTTGGGCATTGTTTTTGTTTTCAGGCAGAAGGGAAGAAATACATCTTGTCCTTGAAAAAAATTTGTCTTTTGTTCCTTTGTGATGGAACTGTATTACACTGCTTGGTGAGGAGAAGCTTCTGTGCAGATTATAGAGTCTCCATTTCTTTGTGCAGACACTGATAAGAATTTTGAATTAGTTTATCTTTGACTGCCATTTAATGGGATTTCTGTTAAGGGAAGCTAAGGACTAAGCATTTGTTGTGTTTCCAAAGGTTGATTTAATTTCATTTAGGTCTAAAGCCACTGGTAATTTTATTTTCAGTTTTATAATAAAATGATAATTTTTTTTCCATTCCATGCATGCAGATCTGCTGTTGAGTTTAAAGGAAAATTTGTTCTCAGGAAAACTTCACACAAGTGCTTCTTATTTTTGGCTCTGAATCGATCTGCTTGTTTCATTTGCGGTAGGAAGTGAGAAAGTTGCAGATGGTTCATGGAAACAAAAACACTGATGCCAAAGCATTGGAACTTCCACAGAACTTTTTTTTAATGCTGCAAATAGAGATCTTCCTCAGTGATGATAACACCAGATTAAACTGTGTCTTGGTCTCTCTTTGTCATGTATATGAAAAATAGTGTTCTAACTCTAATCAATCCATTAGTTTTTGTTATATTTTATTTTGTCAGGGGTCTCTGTCTAACTACAGACAATTCCACCACTACTATTATTCAGGTCGTATCTGTGCTGCACAAAAAAAGCATCCTGGGCAAAAAAACTAGTGTTGCTAAAGTGGATTCCTGTTGTGTTTTCTGGTTTCATACTTTTCTTTGTGCAATATTTGCTATTCAAGTGAGCTTTAACAGTTATGATCAAGTCTTAAAATTGTAGTATACGTGTAAGTAGCCACTGAATGTGTGATTAGAAAAGCCCCTTGAGCTCACCTGAGTGATTCACCACCAAAGTTCAGTTCATGGGTTACTTTTTGATTTTCTTTGTAGGCAGATTCATTTGAAACACCTTGAAATAGCAGCTGGGCATGGATTTCTTTCCTCTGGCCCCCTTAGTCTTGGGACAGTTTTTTAAGGGCAGTATCTCATACTGGGCCAATAAATACTTTTATTTGAGACTATACTTCAAACTCAATGAATCTTAACTTTTTTCTTTGGGAAGTGCTTTTTGCAAAACAAGATTAGAATTCTGCATTATTAGTAAATAAGTAATTTTTATACAGCACACGTTTTAATACACTGTTATTGTTCACTTGTCAAACTTTGAATTTTCAGCTAGTATTTTAATTTAAAATATACTGTATTTGTGCCTATATTGTTTTGGGTCAAGAATCAAATATTAATACAAATAACTTCTCTTAGTTTTTCCAACTCAACCTGAAGGCTTCTTTCTGAAATGTATAAAATCAGATGAAACTTTCTTCCTGATCCTATTGCTATGAAGCAATTGTTTATTTGTGTAAATTGAGTGAACTTAAAACTTATTGCTAGGTTTTGTTCATCTCTGTCCCTAAAAAACCAGGGAGTTTACATTCCAAATGAAAATTAACTAGATTGTAACATTTTAATGGGCATTAAACAGAATTTACACAGGTATAAGTAGGTATTTTATGTTGGTTTGTTCTTTCCCTGTGAACGAGACAGTGAGACAATGTAATGTGCACAAAAATCAATATAGCTGGAGGTCTGAAAGCTCCAAAGTGAGCATCAGTGTTGGAGGGAATGAAGGTGCCCTGCAGAATGCTCTGGTAAGTCTCCCTTTTATAGCCAATTTGAAATCATAGGTTTCTTTGCCTGCACAGATTAAAATGCTGCTATTTCTGCTGCTTGCCTGGCTCCACACTCAGTTCCCATCCTAGTCTGTCTCACAGCATAATTGTAGTAAGAAGTGTTAAGTTCAGTGTTTTCTGTGTAATAAATATCTGAATAAATCTGTAAGGAACTGACAAATGTTTTGTTTGCTGATGGTGTGGAATATGGTCTTTAGCCAATCTAAACATGCACCTCTATTTAACTGTGTAAAATCTAATAGACAAGAATAGAGAAGATAAAGGAGTATTTGATAACACACAGGATGCTCAAGAGAACTTGCGGTAATTCTAGTCAGTGATGTTGGGACACATCACATGCTTGGCACACCTTTTGAGTGTATTGAAAGAAAATCTTCAGAGAGAAGGTGTTTTGATGTCTTATAAAATGAAATTTTATTACAAATCCCTTTTTTTGAGGGGTCATGTTTCTTTTAATCCTTACAGCGTATGTGTAAGGATGATGAATTACAGAGTTGTTTTGTTTTATCTGGCCAGGAGTTAATTTCCCTGCTCAATACAACCTTTTAATGTTTGCAATACTCATGCTAGAAAAGCAGTGATAAAGGAATGATGTGGCCTTAATGCTCAGTGTCTTTGTTCAGACTGGTTTTGTTGTCAGTGCAGCTACTGAGCCTGGTGTGGGGTTTTGGAGTCTTGATAGATTGATAGTGGTTTCTTTGAGCCTCTGTGAAGTCTGATACAGACTTAAGAGGCTCTGTTTCTTTTTCTTCCCTTGATGAAATTCATTTGGCTTTAGGCATTTACAAGCTGAATTCAAGAATTACTCTTCCCTTTTTGCTGTTGGGGAGATCTTGAAGTAGGATTGAATACTTCGTTTAAGCCATTTGTTTTTTTATGTAAAGACCAGACATTCAAGCTGCTATACTTTAATCATCAATGACCTTGTCTTGTAGACAGTGGTTCCATTAGGAATAAAACGATTCTGCATCTCAGTAATCCTCAGAAAGGGGCTAATAATGTACACAATTATAAATATTTACCTTTTCTCTTTAACAAGCTTTTTCATGTGATCCTGCAGCTGGGACACTTCACAACAAAGTTAACAGCACTAACTTCCCTGAGGAAACATTAAATCTTCTAATTCATTTGTTCTAATCAAACATACCTTGTAGTTGTTTCCTGAAGAGTTAACAAGAGAAAAAACCTCATTGGAAGAGCAAGATAAGGAGAGTGTATCTGACAGTATAGGCTTATACTTGGTCTTTCAGGGAACATTCCTTTTTATCTTGTTTGTTTGGTTTTAACTGTGAGATTTTTTTTGTTTGTTTTTAAACACAGAAAGTTTTTAGTTTGTAACTTTTCTGTCATCTCTGTTTTAACTTCAGATGAGTGTACAGAGGATGCTGTAGGTATTCAGAATGGTAAATGTGTGCATGATGTGTTGAAAACATCACTGTGGTAAATACTTTTGCAGTCATTTTGAAAACTTAATATTGACACTAAATTAAGTTTATATATTTACTGTTGTAGGAATTTATTCTTCAAATAAATCTACTGCAGAGAAAAATAATGTACAACTCTTTTTTAAAATACAGGCACTTTCGTAGAAGGTGATGCATTCTGTAAAGCTTTTCTCTTTTGTTGATGTCATAAACCAATATAATATAGCCCTTAAGAGGCTATGTTGATTTACTGTAATTTTCCTGTAATTTTCCTTGATTCTGCTGTCTCTGACATTTTTCAGGGTGCTGCTGGCAAGTACATGAGTTAAGCAGATACAGTTAAATAGAGACTTAGTTACAAATTCTTATTTAGCCTACAATTTTGGTCACATGTGGGCTCACCCCAGTTTCCTGGTAAACTGCTGGCCTTCTCCTCTCAATGTGTAATGTCCAGACTAGAAAGTTAAGGCAAATTTCAGTGCTAAATACTAAAGCATAAATACTATGATTCCATTGTGCTAATTGCTACTTATATAGAAAGATATTTGGTTTGTGATCTGTTCTCTAGGCCTTTAATTTTCAGTGTATTTTAGAGTATGTTAGAGCAGGCCTAATGATGGGATCAGATTTATGTTTCATTAAGGGTGTGCACACAGATTATACAAAGTGATGAGGAAAGGCTGAGAAGAAAAAGAATGCTTCTCAGATATGCACACAGCCCTGACACAACAGGCTTTTATCTTTTAAAGGACAAACAGTACTGTGTTAGAAAATAGAAAATGCAGCTTTCAATGTTGACTATTTTTTGTGCTTTCAAAAAATTCAGAAAGTATCTAGTTACCTTCAATTTACATTGCTCATTGGTTATCTTCTTTACAGGAAGGGCTAATAACAGTGAATTCTTGGCCAGTTTATTGTAGTTAAATTTTCATTCTTCCTTCCAGCACTTTACTAGGATTCACTTCCAGATGACCTGAGGTTGTTATGCTCATTAGGCTTCAAAAAAGAGATTTCTCATTTTTCTTATTAATGGATTTCCTGTTCATAGAAAACTTTTGTGTGGATTCCCCACCCTCTGGCTAACAGTTTAACGTGTTTTGACCTGCAGACTTGAATATTTGTCAGTCACAGTTGAGTACTTTTGCTTTTGTAGAGATCACGAGGCAGTTTATATATTAGTTATAACACAGTCACATGTAAGGAAGTGTCCTTTGGATGATCTGTTACATCCTAAATAGAGGCCATAACACAGGGCTTAAGAAGTTTTATCCCAACATTGGTCTGATGCTGATGTGTCAGTCTCATTAACTGTGTGATACTTTACCTGTCAGTCCAAGGAAAACAGGAATCTGCATTTGCAAGATTCACCTGCCTTTTGTAGATTAAAGACCTGTGCTGTGCTGCTCTCCTGCAGCACCATTAAATGAACAATGGGGAAACAAAAGAGCTTCTGAAAATCCTTGCAGTCTATTATGTGCTGGTTCTTTTATTTCCTGCTTTAATTGCTTGGAACCTTTCCCATGGAATGGAGAGGATGACTGAGAAGGTTCCTTGTAGCTGTATTCTGAAATTAGCAGATCAGGACTTTAACAGGGGATATTAGTGTGATCAGGCACATTGAGAAGCATGTTTGGCTTCTTGTCTTTTGTCTGCAGCTCCCGTTGCAATCTGGTTCTCCATCTAGCTGAGTATGATAACCCCAATGTGAGATTTCAGGCAAGAGGAACAGACTTGTGTGTTATTCTGGTATCAGAGCTATTTTAATGCTTTTTCTGTGCAAGTGTGGTAAGTGACTGAGCTGAGAAATGCAGAGCCTCTTGATAGTGAAGAAAAGCTTTGGCCATTCTTCATATCCTGCTATTTCAAGTTATGTGAGCAAACTTTTGTGTACTTTTGTGGGGACTGATAGCAATAATCTTTGCCTAGCAAATCAAGATTGTGTCATGCTTTTATCTTCTGCCCTAAGCTTTGCAGGAATCAACTGGCTGTTTGAACCAGATTTTTAGCTTGTGGCAAAAGCCACAAGCCCAAAGTAAATTAAGTTCTTTATCACCTTTGAAAAGAAATGAATGGAGAGAGGCTCACAGTCCTTTTCACACAGTGTGGGCAAAGTGTTATGTGCTTACTAATGCTTTCATCTCTAGGGTTGTAAAAATTTTTCTTTTGAAAAGTGGAAGTGGAGTCCTTAAAATTATAGCAGTTTGTGCTATGTAATCTGTTCTTCAACCACTTGCTCTGATAGATTAATTTAGTAGTTTGAAAGCATGTAAGCAAAGTTTTGCACTATTGCTGCAAAGAGTTTCTTTATTCATCGATTTGGAATGTTGTGTAAGATTTTTTGTGTTCTTTGTATGCATTGCTTTGGGGCAAGGACAGGGAAAGATCTCTTCCTCTAGGTTTTTTTCCCTTCTTTGTTTAAGAGTGATAATGTAATCTACTGCTATTTCCATGCAGTTCATCTGTGATCTGCAATATCAAAGCAGGCTTTTGATGGATGAGTGAAGTAAATTGCAGTCTTTCGAAAGACTTCTCTATTGTTGTCAAGCTAAAACTTTCCCTCTTTATTGTTTCACTGACACAATATGGGCACAGATCTAAGAAAATGAAATTTTGAACTGGCTGTGTTGCACTTAGCATTTTTTAAAACATAGTAGGCTGTCTCAGAACAGTGCACTTTTTCCCCACTTTTTAAATATATATTTGAAAAGTTAGCTAAACAGTGTATAAACCTGCAGAATGTGATTGGAGGCCCTTTCTTCCAGACATTTAACACCGATGTAGTCTTCTGAGTATTGCCCAAGTGTTTAATGTGCTTAACAAAAAAAGAGTTCATGATGAATTTTCCATATGTAATCTGTACCAAATCTACCTTGTCTAGAAGACAGTGTGGATCCTTTGGTGAGTGTGGGAAGCTGTTTTTACCTTTCTACTATTCCTTCCCTATCTCTGTGGTAGAAATCCTGGTGGAAAGCTGAACCTGGGGACAGCTGTCATACGGAATGGCTTTTTGAGAAGTAGCTTGTGCTATTGGGCTGACTTCAAAGGTGTGTGTAGGCAGGGTGTTGTAGCTGATCAGATATTGTGGTAGGAGTAGGTGTGCCCTTCAGCTGGGGAACTTTTGCTTTAAATATTATCAAAGCTAAAGACTTGTCTACTGTAACTCAAGAAGACACATTAAGAATTTGTAATTATTTTTGCCAATAAAAAGAGTCTGTGTACAGATGGAAAAGGGGAAGGGTAGGGAAGTGGGCACATTCTTTGCCTGGTAGGGGAATGTGAATATCTATGTATTGTGTGGAGAAAGAGAGATGTAAAATGCAGAAATTGCTTGTAACAAGACTTAGAGTACTTTTGTTTCTGACTTTAGTGCCTTTCCTTACCTAGTGTCCCAAGTGGATGAATGTTCTTATTTAGTTGCAGTTCACTGAGAAGGATTGGTGAGAGGTTTATATGTGTACATTTGTGAATGTGTTGAAGGGGAGGTGAATATGCACCTGCAGGGGAAAAACCAAAACAATAAAACAAAGCCTCCAAACCACCAACAAACACCTCCAAAACTTTGAACAAAGAACTCCCAGTTAGAATACTTCCCTTCAAGTTAGTGTTTGACATTTTAATTCTAACTGCTGATGATATGCATGGGGCCTTTCAGCACATGACTAGTTTCAGGGAAGTAGCTGGATACTGAAGGATGCTGGGAACATTTGAAATTGAAGCATAAGGAGTGTGAGTGGGTAGGCTGGATGAGGTTCTTAAGTAATTTGTTTGTAACCTGGAGTGCCCATGTTCATGGGGGATTTTTTTCTTTTTTTTTGAGACGGGGTAATTTCAGTCTGTCAGAGGTGGTAAACGTGCTGGATTTCAGACATTATAGGCATTTAGGACAGGCCTTATTAAAAGTGTGTGTATGTTTCTGTATGTCTGCTTACAGTCATATACTTGGATGTAACCATGTTCTGCCATTCTGAACAGAAGCAGCAAAGACTCTCTGCCCTTGGCCTCTGCAGTTTTCAGAGTCCCCTGTGCTGGGGGACTCCTAATGCTGCAATTTAATATTATTTAGCTTACTAGCAAATACAAAGAGAAAGGTAGATGCCTTTTCAGCTCTACAAATGACAGAAAAGCAGAAGTGTAGGCTGCTGGAAATGAAGGACTTCAGTACCTTTGTGAGGAAGGTCAGAGACAAATGAAAATGTGACACTCTTTGCTCCAAGATGTTTACAAGGAGCCATAAGACTAAAACAGTTTTCAGCTTGAGCATTTTTCTCTACCTCAGAACACTTGTTTTTGATCCTCTCCCCACCCTTGCACCAACACAACTGTTTGCAGCTGTATGGTGAACTGGGTAAATGAATTGACCTGCACTGGTACCCAGGTGTCTCTCTTGGTCTGGTTTAGACGCTGTAGAGACTGAAAGTCTGACCAGAACCAGAGAAGAAATTATATCCAGAGCAGCCTGGCAAAGGTGCACCACTGAAGCTGATGCGGAGCAAAGCACTGCTGTCCCTCAAACAATAACAATAAAGTTATTCAGTACTGTGAGGTGCCAAAATATTTCATGATTAGAAGGAGATGGGGTCTAAGAAAGGTTGAGAATGAGTGACTCAGAACTAAATGAGAATTCTATTTCAAATCCCAAATCAGTTTTTTTTTTTTCCATGTAAAAACACTGTATTCACCTCCTTCCCCTCCCCTCCCTTCCCCTTGAGGTTTTTGAAGTGTGTAGTCCTGGTCTGGATTTGACAGTTTGAGACATAACACTGTAGACTGAATAGATTTGAATTAATGACTTCAGAAATAGATTTTGACTGGAATCTGCAAATTTTAAATAAAAACTGTAACTGGTAAACTAGTTTTTGATTTAAACATAATTTTAAACTATATTAAATAATGTGGTAATGTGTCATGCAGGGAAAGTTTATTTTTCTGCCTCAGATGAGATTTTTATGAGGATAAGCATGGCTTGTAGTGCTGTATAGCTAATGAGAGACATTTGAAATAAAATGGAGGAGTCCATTAAAACAAGTGGAATGTTTCACACTGCTGCAGAGAAGGGAGAACTTGAGCAGTTCATCTACATGGGCTGTAATGGAAAGTGTCACATCTTCAAATCCATGGCTGATAGCAATGCTGGTAGTTCTTCCTTGGGTGTGGAATGAGAGTTTGACACCTCCAGAACAATGAAAAGCACGAGGAAAGCACTGTGGTTGAGCTTGACATGGCTCTGCCTACGCTATTTTGACGGAAAATTTTCTGTATGCTGTGAAAGGTAGTCACATGTGTGGGAGTGTTTCTGACAAATACATGTCTAATTTTGTTTGTAGTAATAACAAAGACATGACACAAAGGCTGATCATTATCCTAATTATTATTTAGTTATGCGTATGGTCTTCACAGAGCTGTAACATAATAGGAGTTTTGGGTTGCAATAGACATTGCAACAGTTTCTTTATAGGTACATTAGTCATAGACTAAATGGATGACATAAGGATTGAAGAAGATTGGAGAGAGTATTTTTGCTTTAGCAGGAAATAGCTTTATTCAAAGCTGAACCTGTTTTTTCAGAACCCTTTTTTCCTACATAATGTAAGAGAAAAGAACTGCTGTAGCATAATTGCCTTTTTCTGACTATTATTAATGATGTTTTTTACAGCAGTGGTGTTCAAGGACCATAGTTGACTGGGACCTTGTGATGTGATTTCTGTGCAGCTATGAGGCACCGAAGAGGGGGATTTACAATGTTAAATGTTGTTTCTTTGGTTGGTTTTTTTTTTTTTGGGTGGGGGTGGAGTGGGGTGTGTTTCTTTGTGGTTTTTTAAACAGTCTCCTTTATGCTTTGGAGATTGCATGTTTCAGACAAGGAATACTTGGCTGCCATTAACAAAGTTCTGTTTGTTTTTCTTTCTCCAGGAGATGATAACGGAGTCCACTCCGCTGCGTTGCAGGAAGCTCAGTAATCCTGACATCTTTTCATCTGCTGGGAAAACCAAGCTCCACCGTCAGTTAAGTCAAGATGACTGCAAGCTACGAAGAGGTAGCTTGGCAAGTTCTTTGTCAGGTATGCCATTTTGTAAAGACAATATGACACTTTGCTAGTATTAAAGATGCAGCATTGTTGGCATATCAGTTGTAATATAAGATACTGGTAAGTCACTAGTAAGGTGACCTCTTGTTAGCAGGGCATACAAAATTTTATGTAAGAGAAAGATGCAAAAAGAAATATTACCAGAAAAGACTGAAAAAGCTTGGATTTAGAGGGAAATTTTGTATATTGCCCAGAGTGAAAAGTTAAGATTTAATATGCAAAGTTGAAAGAATGGAATGGTGGAACTTTAGGTGACACATCAATGCATTCTTGCCCCTTTTAACATCAGCACTGAATGTAGGCTTGCCCATATTGCCATATTGTTTCTTACCGGGAAGCTGACTTTTCTGTCAGGTTCAAATTATTTAGTTTCTTTTTGGCTTCAAAAGCGCTGTCGGCAATTTGGATTCAAAGTAAAAACCTTGCTTACTAACTCGATGTTTTTTCAGTTTGTATAAAGTTTGTTTTTTACTTCTGAACATGGTGTTCAACCCTGTAATAGAATTTAGTTTGTCAGCTGTAGAACCATGGAGCGAGCATAGGCAAATAAATAGCCAAAAATGGATCAAGTTCAGTAGTTTTCTTTTTTTTTCAAAGACTTTGTCTAGGGGATGGTTTCACAACTGTTTAAAGCTGATATCACAGTCTGTGATACTGGAATAGTGCATAGAGAGCTGCATGATCAGTCTAGAAGGAAAGCGCTGATATGCCTGAATGCCACTGTTGTTCTGTAGGGTTAACTTGCAGCCCATGTCCTCCCTAATTAGGCCGTTTGCCTATTTGCATGTTAGTGCAAGAACTAGAGGAGTTAAAAATTCTCAGGTGGGAGAGGAAGAGGAAGGAGGTGAAACCAGCTTTTTGGCATCAGCATGGGCTTGATTTACATGATTGTGAAAATACATCCAGTCCCTCAACTTTTATCAGAGGAAAATAAATATTTTCATGTTTGAGGTGTTAGGTGTAATGGAATTAAATAAGCAGTGAAGTACGTATGTTTTGTTTTGGCTTGGCCTTGGCTTAGTGTTTTATTTGTAGTAAGTGGCTAGTTTCTGAAAATGGCAACATTCATAATGCTTTGTATGCATGCAAGTTTGTTCTTCAAGGTAAGTTAATCACTAGAGGAAAACAGAAGTTGATGAACTACACAGCTATTGAGTGACTGCAATGGCCCAAGTTAGCACCATAGTTTGCTTTTTTTTTTCCGTTCAGTAGAAGAAAGCAAATAGGAGGAAGCAGGAAAACTGGAAGTTCCGTTCTATTTTAAAAATAATTTTTCTGTTTGGAGATTATAATTTCAGAATAGAGAATTGACAAGAATACTATATTGTCCAGAACCTGTTGATTCATCTTAATGATTTTTTTAGTCTACTATATCTGATTCAGGAAGGAATAAAGAAGCCCAACAAGATCAGTCTGACCCAACTGGATAAAGAAAATGTACATGCTTAGATGTATATTTTCAGTGGGGGTGTTTGGAATGTGTGTAGAATTTGAAGCATGGCAGGGAAAGGCTTTAGCTTAAAGCGCCATCCTAAAAATGATTCCACCTTACTTTTGCCACAGAATCAAATAAGTTTACAGAGTGTAGATGATTGTGCATGCAAACTAGTTCGCTGAGATTTGGCTCTTGATGGAATTCTGCCCTCCTGGATTCAGGTTTGGTGGAACTAAAAGGAGATATTGATAACTATATCTTATAGAGACTTAAATAAAGTTGTTCTTGCTCTCAAGCATGGGTATTTTAAACTGCTAGATAATTATGTTATTTGACCTGCTATTATAGGATATCTTTGTCAGTGCTGTACAGAGATAAGTAGAGCAATGTACGTTTCTGTAGTTTTAGATCTCTGCTGACAAGAGGAGTAATTGTATTTATACATTATCTTGAAAATGATCAAACCATGACAATTATGTCCACAGCTCTAAGCAACTTGAGTGGGACTAAGAAGAGGGTACTAATATGTTGTGTCTCTGTTTGCCAAACAAAGTTGAGCCTGCTCATCTCTCATACACTTTGACTCATTCTGTTGGTGTGTACTTGGCCCATTGCTTGTAACTGCCACAGAAAATTAATGCAAACAAGTTAAAAAAAGAAAAAAAATACACCACTTCCACTTGCTGCCCTCCCCCCAGCATCATGGCTTATCACATTATGTGACAGTCTTCCAAATATTAGAGCCACTTTTATGGAATGAATGTAATAATTCACATCTAGTTCTAAGGTGAAGTTGAATTTGTAAATAGCTTTCTGCTTCTGGAGAACAAGTCTTTTTCTACAGCATGTATGTGATTAAAGGTGTAGACTTCTCGCTACTTATTGCAATAAATGTCTCGGTCCCCTGTGATTCCTGAGTGTGTAATAATCCATTGAATGCAAGAATCTTTACTATGCTTGGAAGGGGGGGGGTTGTTATTTAGTCCCAAAGTCCTAATTTTAAGGAAAAGAGGTATTATCCACTCCCATTTTGCAGATGGTGAAATTGAAGTACAGTATTGACTTAGAGTAAGTCATCTGGAAGCTAATAACTGAATCCAGATTCACAGACTTCTTCACTTACATGTTTTTAACCACAGAAATATCTTTCTTCTCTTTTTTCTTTGTGAATGACATTGTACATAAAAGGAAGCTGTCAAGCTCCATGGAGTCAAAGTATGACCTACTTTGACTTTAGTTCTTTCTCATTGTGGAAATTTACTGCTTGACATTTTTCAAAAAGGAGTGTTGCATTGACGAGAAAATACGTATTGAGCAAAGTATATGCATCCATGGTTCAAAGCAAGACAATATTTAAACATACACTATATTATGTTGCAGCTGCATGAAATGCAGTGCTGAATGTTCCAGTGGTAGGAGAAAGTGGGGATGTGTAGATGAGTAAGCTATTTAGAGGAAATAATATTTTACAATTAGGAATGCAATTTCATAAGAATTTTTAAAATGACACTAAAGACATTTGCCTTCCTGTGTGGCAGCAAATATTTTTTCCCTTTTAAGCTGTGTGGAATATGGAAAGTTATAAAGTGATAGCAGTCTGTTTTTACAAGATTTTTGCATTTCCCCATTATCTCATAACATAAAGTAGATTTTTTGGAAATTGTTAGTTATAAAACATAATTAATTTACTGGTAGGGTGCTCTTACTAGTTCTAACCTACCAAAATCTTGAAATAGCTTTTTTTATTAAATGCTTTTTCTTCGCATGCAGTATTTGTTCTCAGCTTTGTACTTTGAACTTGCAGACTTGTTTAAAAACAAGCTGATGGTATTTTGATTTTCTTTTTAAAGGAAAACAGCTACTTCCCTTATCAAATAGTGTGCACAGTGGAGTGGGCCAGACGATATGGCAGCCTCCTGGAGATACCTCCAACCTGGTCCGCATGAGAAATCAGTCTCTAGGACAATCTGCTCCTTCACTTACTGCTGGTTTGGTGAGTGAGTCTGGGAATACTTGTGCTTTTGTGCTATAAAAAGTGATGTGATCCTGTGCTTTAGATTTTACCTTGTTTCCCCGCTCCTGCTCGGTGAAAGCAGCGTTTTGTTCCTGTGGGACTTTTTGGGATATGAAGTGAACTAGGAAGCGAATGTGTTCATCCTGCTTTTGACAGAAAGCAGGAAAAAAATGCGCGTTAAAGAATAATTTCTTTTTGGGGATGCTCTTTCTCAATGTTATTTAAGTTGCCTGATGCCTGGAAGAAGTATCACTGAAAGTCTAGGAGATGTGAGCATGAGAACCCAACCATTTCAAACGAGTTTAATTGGGAAGCAGCTTTCTGAATAGCTACCTCTGCCTGTTTCCCTAGGGAATAGCTAGGGGGATGGATCTGAAAGGGATAACTGTCCAAGGAATTGAAGAACTGGAACTGACATCTGCACTTCCTCGTGGTTTCTGTCAAAAGGTTTTGGTAAAGTGAAAGTATTTTTGAGGAATGTTGCATCTGTTAAATTAATATTTTCTAAGAAGAGTGTATTTTGTATGGGGACACACACTCAGGTGGCTACAGTCAAGTCTGAATTGCGCACAAAAAGGAACATGTGTTTTGTTTGTACATGTTCCTTATTACCTCTAAAAATCTAAAATCACTGAAGTATGAGGAGAAAAGAAATACAAGAGTAGGAAAAGACCGTTATTTGTGAATAGGCATATATGTAACAGAAATTGTTGGTAAATATTAGATAAAAAGCAAAGTTAAAATGTTTTTTTGCTGAACATCTACAGAGTTGCTTGTGTAACAACTTTTACTCAAGTGAGGAATTTTGGTGTGTGCTGCTAATAGAGCTGCAAGCAACTGGGTAAATTTATGTTACATTGTAAGACTATTTTGAAGCAATGACCCCTTAAGTAAAAGGGTGTACCTTGGATATAGCCCTGAGAATTTTTTGGAGGTTCCTAGACAGTTTGGCACCACCAGGCTATGAAAGGAAACTTAAATCTTTAAGGTTCAAAAAGGCATGCGTTTGTGTTACAACTAATTTTGATTTCACAATGAAGTAATTGTAGTCTTGACATTTTCAGACATGTTACTATATTGAAATTCTTCTGATTTGATTTAATTGTATTGTGTCCTAATTTGGTGCCTGTTCAGTGTTTGCCTTAAATTTATGCTCTCACCAGTGGTTCTAAATTCAATGATAACAGAAAGGGAGAATGCTCACGGGAACTTGGCATGTAAGTATTTATCTGATGGGGATTAGAAAAAGTAATATGTTAAAACACAGGCCTGTTCTCTAGAGGCAGATAAATGCCTTGAAGCTTCATAGCTTAGGTTAATGAAAATAACTGTGCTTTAAAACAAAGCATTAATTCTCAGATATTTAATTTGGAATACTACATTGTTGCTTACAGCTGTGTGCAGCTCAGTGAGCTGCAGATGTTTGCATGTCACAAATCTGCATATCATGTGTTTTCATATGCATACTCATAATGCTGCATTTTCAGTTTGTCATGGCAGTGTTTGTGCTGTCTATCAAACACTCCGATATGAAACACAACACCAATGAGTTATTTTAAAATAGTTTAAAATTCTCTGTTTTCTAAGTAAAAATAGAAGAAATTAATCTATAAATCCAGGTTTTGTCCTCTCCATGATGGTGTTTAGGTGCTGAACTATACAGTCACTTTCCTATCTCTGTATATTCTATGATGGGCTGTATGTTCATTACAGTTGCAGTTAATTAAGCCTAGATATTGAACATTTTTATGTGAAGTGAGTTTCAAAAGTAGTGACTAAAGAACATCACAAAATGAACACCTCATTAAATGCAGTGACTCCTGGGATCTTGGAGCTAGTTACATGTTTGCAGCTGTTTTAATATGCTTGTGGTATTGAAATATGTTTCACAAATTAGAATAGCAAAAGGTCTCTTGCCAGTATAATTAATCTCCTTTAAAGAATAGCTCTATTAAGAGATGAGTAAGTTCAGTAATGCACAGTGTCATTTTAATATGCCAGCCTTGACTGCTAGAGCATTTAATTCTTCTATTATTTGTTGTAATACAGTAGTTGGATAGCTAGAGAGAAGTGGACTGTGATTAGAAAAGCTGGGGAAGCTGTGTGCATTTTTCTGTTCTCTCTTTCTGGCACTGCAGGTATCAGTAGATTTGCCTTTGCTAAATTACTTTGTGGCATTCAGTAATGTAGATTTTCACTTTCTAACTACTACTAATCCTACAGATTGTTTACTGTGCTTAAATTGCATTCTCTTCTGCTTTGAAAATATTTGCAAGGCAAAAGAAAAGTTAACAATGGCAAATCTACAGAAATTAGTTTTCAGCTTCTGAAACAAGACTGATAGTGAGGCTTCTTATCAGTGATGACTCCAGCACTGGAGATGCATCTAACTTGCTAAACTATATAAACACAATTTATTGTTGGGCAGAATATTTCAGCTCGTACATGTGTGATAATCTGGATTAATGTGCCTGCACAGCAGTTGCCCCTGGGTCCTTGATTTGAGAAAGAAGGCAGGGCAGAGTGAATGCTGAGTGCTGTCATCGTGGAATGATAGGTGTTGATCTGATCTCTGTGCCTTCTAAATATATGTGAGGATTTCAGAGGATGACCTTCAGCTCATCATCTACCTTAAGACGAATGGCTCTGATCCTTTGAGATTGAATTCTGGTGGGGAGTATCCTATTTAAGACTTTTAAATCCCTGAGATAGCTGGGGAAGTAATCAGAGAAAAACACATAAAGCATCATCGTGGGCATCTCAGTGGTGTTTCCTGCTGTCAAGACCCAAACACAGTAAAAAAAATGGGTGCAGGGAACATATATACAGTACATGTTTAAGGAACAGAAGTAATTTTATGGAAAATCTCTTATGTTTGGGGGTTTATATAAGATCTTACCCTGTCATAATAAGAGTTAGACTTGGGACTGTGTTTTTTTAAGGGAGGTGATAGAATCACAGAATCGTAGAATATGCTGAGTTGGAAAGGACCTATCAGGATCATTGAGTCCAACTCATGGCCCTTTGCAGGACACCCCAAGAGTCACACCACGTGCCTGAGAGTGTTGTCCAAACACTTCTCGAATTCAGACAGCCTTAGTGCTGTGACCGCTTCCCTGGGGAGCCTGTTCCAGCGCCCAAGCACCCTCTGGGTGAAAAACTTCTTCCTGATAGCCAACCTAAACCTCTCCTGACTCAGCTTCGTCCTGTTTCCTTGAGCCCTGTCACTGGTGATGCAAAAGATCAATAATATGGATGCATTCTCCTATGAAGAAAGGCATAAAGAGCATCAAGGTTTCTAAATTTTAGAAAGGAAAAGGACCTTGTGAAGAGATGGTTGTGATTGTTGTAGAAGTAGATTGGGAGTGTCTTTCTTTCAACTATTAATTTTGACAGAACTCAGTGTGAATCAAATTGATTGCCAGAAGCAAAGCTAAGGTGCGAATATTCCACAGATGAGCATTTATGGGTGGGCAAGGGGTGACTTTCCCCTCATGTTTATTAAGGACACAATGCTCAACTAGAGCACTACACTAATGCTGAATATGCATCTGTATTTGTGGGGAGAGATTTTTTTTTTGTGTGTGTACCACGTCCTGACCCCTCATAGAGAGCATCTCAAGCATTCTCTCCAGGGTTTTGTGAAAGAAACATCTGACAATGTGCAACCCATTTATTAGGACTACATCCCCCATGCATTGCTCACCATCTAATGCCTGGAAAAGTTTGAGATGTTCCAGGAATAAGAAACCATGCCTGTTCCTTCTGCCAACTGTGGCGATAGGAAAACATTTGAAGAAGCCTGTCATTGGAAACTTAGATATGTTTGTGAAAGAGATTTTGAAACTCTTTTAAAAAATACTTACGAACTTCAGTTTTCTAAAGTGATCCCAGTACTGAACTGAAGCTTGTGGTACTCCTTGAACTGAAAAACTGAACATAATTTTTGAAAATGAGGTTGAGGAGTTCAGCCTAGTGGTTGCATTTCTCTTTAGTGTAAACTTTCTTCCTTATGTGCTGTACCATATGGGATGTGGTCAGAGCCATTTCTTTATCTTCAGAGATGAAGGCTGCTGAGTAAGCAGTTGGTGCTCTGTTAATCCTCTGATGCCAGACTTGCAAGATTTCGTTGTAGGGTCAGTCTCATCTTCACAGGATAATTTCATGTGACTTAGGGTTTGATGTTTATTTTTGAATATAATGGTTGAAACAAAGTGCAATAATTGCATATTCATTGTAGTTGCACACAGTGAGAGAAAATGCCAGAGAGTTCACCTTTACCTCATCTTGTTCTAGAAGAAATGGTTAAAAACCCAAGCCTCTTAGATTTTGAATAATGATCTGGAGGGTGGAAAGGCTCAAATGCAAAGACTGAAATAACTGTCAAGCCGAAGAACATCCTCTGTTGAATAACACTCTGCCTGATTTATTGCGAGCGCTCAGTTCCCCAAAGCTGTGTGGATTAGGCAATACTGAGTGGAATGGGGAGAATGGGTCGTCCTTGTGATGTTGGGCCCTGGGCTGGGCAAGGAAGCGTGGATTGGGAGCCTGGTAACAGACAGTGGGAGCACTGTGGCATGATACTTTTGGTGTCCAGGTTGCGGTGTGCTTTTTAGATGTGGGAGATAATATTGACTGTTTATTTTCTAAAATTTTGCTCCTTTGCTTTTTAAATTTCATATTAACTATATTAGGAATAGAATCAGTTGTACCTAATATATAAACTTCCCCTAATAGCGTATTTCCCCTGTGCAGGATGCTGTTTATTGAAAAGAAAATTAAAATTTGTATTGTTCCTGGCTGTGAGGAAGAGTGACTAAATTGACTACAGATTTGAGTTAGTGAGTGAAATTGTTACAAGGTAGGTAATTCCCTTTGAATTCATGTGGAATTGTAATCCAGTGCCTGTGTTTTATTCAAGCCTGTGGAGGGGTCTGTGGAGCTGGATTGCCATCTGCTGGTGTGCCAGGGGCCGGGGACAGGAATCGTAAACTCTACGATCCAAATGAGTTTTTGTCCAGCGGTTTTAGAGATCCCTGTAATCGTGAGTGATTTTACAGCAGGTGTATGTTCTTTCTGATACCGCGTCCAACAACAATCACTGGTCGATAACTGGCCTTTTTCTTATAGCTGGAGTATGAATTCACTTTGTAATGCTGTGTGTGGTTTGTAGCATCCTTTTTCTGGTAACAGAGAGATGACGGTTGGGGTAGTTGGGAAGAAAATAAGATCTGTTAAAAAAGAGAACTATTACTTGTAGCCGGTTTTATAAATCCGGAGTTTTTGGGTCGCAGCTGTGTGGGTTGCGTTCCGGCCTCTGGCCTGGTGGTGGCGCCGCAGCCCCGGGCGTCTCACGGGCTGCATTTTCCACAAGAAACGTCACCGTGGCTCCGGGACGACTCGGGCTGGGGCCAGCGATGCTTTCCCGTAGCTAAAGGAGAGCTTAATTCTGTGTTGTTTGTCAGTTCAGTACGGAAATTAATAATTCAAAAGGCCTGATGAATCGCGGTGGAACTAGAAGTTCCAGCTTCAAACCCGCACCTAGTTACAAAGGAAAATCCTATCTTCACGTCTCCTGCTTAGTCCCCAGCACTTTAATGGATTCACTGTTTATTATTTGGGATCTCTGCTTTATGCAGGCAGCTGGCTAGTGGTTGTCAAACTCACAGGGATGAGGTCTTGGAAGGAATAGGGTTTGCAGTGGCTGGCAGACACCAGCTATCTGACTAACAAATTAAACGTTATTTTGCGAGGTACAACATCTGCTCTCCACCTCTGTGCTCGTTATGTGTGCTGGCAGAGAGGTGAATGCATAGAGCTTAGAATTCCACATCCTCACAAAAGAATTAGATATGATCTCTTTATTGAAAAATACAGTACCGGTTCAGGGACAAATCATCAATGCCAGTTGTGCATAGTGCTACCTCCTGCTGATTGCCTGGATACTTATTACAAAAGCAGGCATTTGAATCTGATAGGAAAACTTAATTTACATGTGTGTCTTCTAAAATACGCAGCTGCTCTTTTCCCAAAATGGTTTGTCATAGCTAATGTTACTTTTAGGTTTCATTTTAGGGGCTAACATGTTGACTATTTAAATGTTGCTCAATACAGATGAAAATAGTTTTGTTTAAGAATAATCATGAAAGTTATAGCTGATGAAGGCCATAAATTATTTCAGGGAGTAAAGAAATTTCAATACTTGACTGTACAGGTAGGATTTAATATTTTTATGTTGGCAGGAAAGGAAAGACAACAGGAACTATGGCTCCATGAATGAACCGATTTTATTACTGCATGAAGGCATGGAAATTGCATTTTAAATTGGCAGTTGTAATTGTAATCACCTGAGATAGGAAGTAAGTGGATTTCCACATTAAGACCATGTGTGAAGTCTAAGTTTATGCATACTAATTAGGCATTTGCATTTACATACACTGCAGAGTCTGTTGGTGAATCTGTGGGTACATTATCAACTTTGGAATTTGGACAGGGCCTGAGGAAGAAGAATGGAGCAAGTTCTAGATATTTGGCAATGTTTAGAGTGCTTGCAAGGACTTACCTTTGTCACAGCTTTTAAGGTGTCTCTGGTAGGAAAACAAAAATGGATGTGCTATAACTGTGTGTTTTCGAGGGTGTTGCTTCACAGTGCCAACCAAAACCTGATAGTCCTGATTGGTTTTTACTAGCAAACTTCATTCTGAATAATTCATGTGAAGAACAGAAAATTATTGTGATAAATTCTGTACTAAAGTTATATTTACTATATAGTTCATACTACTTAAGCACAGTCAGCATCTTGCACTGAAGAAACTTCAGCATATTACTTAAAACACAGTCAGCATCTTTTTACTCACTTCAGTTAAGTGAATTCCATTTTGGAGTGGACTCATTGGCTTAAAGGGGATTTTCATATTTGAAAGAAAATGTGAACACCTTTCTGTGTAACCTGAGGCTTGTCATTGTAGGAAATATGAATTCATAAAACTTGCCTTGTGATAATTGTTAGGCACTAGACTGTCAGTTTGAATGATTGCACTTCTCATTATCTTCAGATGCTGCATGTTATTTTTTTTGTCTGTGAATATGTTGAATTGATTTTTGGCACATGCAGTCACTTCTCTTCCTGACAGCAGCAGTATTGTAGGTGTAAAGTGAGAAACTGCTGTAGTGTGCATGGAAAATTAGCTCTTTTGCTTGGGGAGCTGTGGGGAACTTAAAATACAGTTATTCAGACTGTCTTGAACACACATTGTTGAAGAGCGAGGCTTTGTTACATGAGTGTTGTTCTGTGGTTCTTAATGACCTCTCTATATAAACATACTGATATAGACAATAAAAGTTCTGGGATTTAATTAAAAGTAGTTAAAAATTGACTGTTTTATTTTGGTGATTTTTGGCAGATATTTCCATAGAAAGACAATGTGAGATGTCTGCATTTAGTATTTTAATATGGCTGCTTTATGTGTCTGGTAATACATCTTGAAATAGTATCCTAGGATGTGATAATAGGAGGATTGATCTTAAAACATGAAATAGTTTGTGTGCTTAAATTTCAGTCTGCTTTCTTCCAGAAATGCAAACTGTTTTGAGCCTTAGGACATTTATAAGAATCCCCTGTAGCATTTTGACTAAGCAAAAGCTTTGGACATGCTCTGTAATTAGTAGCATAATCCTCCATGTTTGGCTGCCACTCTTTGTTTGGTCTGTGTTCCTGCACTGTGTCACTTTGGTTTATCCAAGCCATGCAATGTGTCTTTCCAGCAATCCCTTTTCAGCCCCAGAGACCCAATGATTGCTTATTTTACCACTTGCAGGACAGTGGGAATACAGAGGTTTATGTGCATCACCTCTGAAGAGCTGCAGCTCAGAATCTTTCCTAAGAGTTAATTTAAAATCCTTATTGCCTTGAGATTACTAGAGGGGGAGAGGTGAAATCTCTTGGCAGAGATAAGAGTAGCCTTGTAAGTGAAACACAAGCCTGGGACTTATGCAACAATCCTGATATCTGAACTTTGATAAGCTAAGGTACAGAGAGGTTCAGTCCCTTGATCACCTGAAGAACTGAAAGTAAAGCACGTCTCGCAGACTTTCTGTAAACCTGTTTATTAATGTTTAGCAGATGTTTGGAGCTCAAATGGATGGTACTGTGGAATAATTTATTGCTGCAGTCATCATATACAGTGTGCCAGTATAATTTTCTTGTTCTGCTTGTGTTTATATTTAGATTTTCAAGTCCGTTGTTCAAGAGCTGAGCAATACCATGATCCCTTACCTTCCCTCACTGGCTTATTATTGCTAACCCGAGCATTTCTGCCTTAATTGTGAGTTTCAGACTCTTCCCTGGTGGGAACTGCAGAGTCCTTGTGCTGTGAGAACACGAGGTATGAAGTCAGAATAACCAATATATTAGCAAGCTTGATTTCGAGTCAATATTTGTAGTTCTTCCCTTTGTGAACAGAAACTAGGACAAATAACGGCTAGGTGGAATAGACGAGAAGAATTCCTGTGTTGTGGCATTTTGGATTGAGCAGAATTATTTTCACTGAAAGCACTTGTGGCCAACTAAGTATGAATAGTGCAAAATTTGCTGAGAGGGTGCCTTATGTATTCGAAACAAACAAGTTTTATCTGAGCTGTTTTCTTAGTAAATAGTGTGGAACAACTGACCGAGGGGCTTCTGCTTTTGTTATTTATTGCAATGACCAAGTTTCCATTAAAAAAAAACAGGATTCTGTGTTTATCATGAGTATAAAACACTGTCACGTTGAGACTATAGTGTGAGTATGCAAAAATGTGTGTCATTGTGAACTCTCAGCTCTTGGCAAAGGGGAATGTTTATAAAAGAGGACTGAAAGATGTGCAGGGTTTCAGATCTGTCATAAAAGGATGTGAAATGTAATTAACCTAAAATAACCTTTAAAATATTTTTTGAGCCCGATAAATTGAATGAGCTGTTGAGATAACTTAATGAGAGATTTTAATTTTATACCTTAAATAATATCCTATTAAAATCCTCAAGATTTTGCTTTGTGATGGAATCCACTGAGATTTATATTTTCACAATGACCTCATGATTCAGTAACATTGTTAATATATTTGGTGCATATTTGAGGGGTAAGGTCTAGGTTAATGGCTGCGTTTATTCTTTAAGTGCTTGAAGCCACAAAGCTCTAATTGAAGATAGGAATGTTCAAACCTCATTATTTTAATGTGGTCATACAGTATAGTGACACTAAAAGTAGTTATATGATGAACTCCTATGGCAGGGTTCATAATTTGACCATGAAAACAAATTGTTATGTGAAACTTTGAATTAAAGTTCTCTGCCTTGGAGTTTAAATAAAACATGAAACTTTAGGTCTAACGTGGTTTCTGTATTTGTCTTTGCTCAAATTAGCAATAAGCATTTGCATACCTTTTAACACAGAGAATTCTGCTGTGAATTGTTTACACAAAGTTACCGTGCATGTGCTAAGTCTCTCACACAAAGCTGCCTCAGTAGGTACTGTGTGATGTTTGTGTTTCAGGTAGTTAAGCCTGCAAGAGGTACTTTTGGCAAATCTACATCTCAAATTTTCTAAATATTGGTAATTGAAGTAACTTAATGGATTGAGCTGTTGTCAAGGAAAATACATATGGTGCTTATCACAGTGTCAGGAATCCAAGGGTTGGAGACAAAGGTCAGAATGTTCACTCCTGCTTGCATTTCATCAGTGCTGTTAACCTTGGTTATAGCAGCTTTCACACTGTTCTGTCTCTAGTCCAAGCTAGACCCTTTTAAAGACCCTCGTGCCTTTTTGATGTTCCTAAGCTCTCCTTTCCCTCCCGTGTTCTCCCAGAAGTGTTTATTTTTCTCCATGGCTTTCCCCACCCCTGGAAAAAACCTTCCCACAGTAAAATTCAGTTCTTATTACTTGATGATAGCCAGAAAATTCTGGCTAATCGTGAATTCAGGCTGCTTTAGGCACAGATATACTTCTACTGTGACCTCCCTAATCCCTCTCCACTGTCGGTTGCTTGGGCTATGGGCTCCTGGTCTGGGAATCTTCATGTGAACACTATAGACTTGTATCCTGTGTTGCAGCTTTGCAGCTGCTCAAAATTTGCACTCCCCCTTTTTACTGTACTTTCACTAGTTCTGGTACTACCTTAATTTTTTACTATCTCCTTGTTAAATGAACAGTGTTCTGAGTCATGGGCTTTTGGTCCACAAGCTCTTTGACTCTGCTCAAATGGTAGTATGCAATGTAAAAAGTGAAGTTTGTGGGTATTATTAAATCTTTCAATAACTCTTTGTTTGGTTTTAGGTCAGGTTTTTATCTTTTGCCTTAAAAATTCACTTATCAAATATTTTCTTTTAAAATAAAGTAAAATGTAGAGTGTTATGAATTTAAAATACATCAATTTCTTACCAAAGTTAATTCTGAAATCTTATTGGAATGGAATAGGCTAATGAGAGAAGTTTGGCAAGATAAAATGAGTAGGTGTTTGAAAGGAAAGAGGAGCAATGTGCAGTATAGGAAACATGCAGACCTGTCTGAATTGAGAGGAAAAGGACTATGTCAGCAATGCCAGATTATATTGATCAGGCATCAGCATCAATCCTGATTAAATAGGTAGCTGTTTAAAGTGGTGTATTTGACAGTGACGCCTTTTATTTTCTATATGATTGCTGGCCTGCTGACATGTTTACTTTCTCAATGTAATTTACATATTGTGTTTAAAATGTTGCTGATGGAGAAACAGTTGAATTATACAGGGCATAGTAAAGAGAAATTCAGACCTTATGGCTGATATGAACATGTATGAATATCAGGTAATACCTACAAACAAACCAGTTGATTTATGTACCAACTTAATTCCAAGAGAGCTCTCTAATACATTGAATGGCTTGCTTATCTTCTTATTTTTTTTATGATAAATGTGATTTAGAAATCAGTTTTATACACACACATACATATACACACACACATATATAT
Source organism: Dasyornis broadbenti (assembly GCA_013397935.1). Classification (NCBI taxonomy): domain Eukaryota; kingdom Metazoa; phylum Chordata; class Aves; order Passeriformes; family Dasyornithidae; genus Dasyornis; species Dasyornis broadbenti. The sequence continues at coordinate 7,736,224 of VZRN01001083.1, read as the reverse complement.
GTATGAGATTTAAAAAGAAAATGAGAAATTTCTGTATAAATGGAGGTGTTGAAACCCTTGGGAGACCCTGTTCCATGTGGTTTATTGTCAGACAAATTGTGGTATCAGCTTCCCTGGGAAAATGTCAAGGATGGATTAAAAACCATTTAAGGGTGCTTGGCTATTAAACTTGGGCCTGCAATGAAGTGATAGATATTCCCTTACTGTTCTAATTGCTGAATTTCTCTATTTTTCAATAAGCAAAATGTGAACTGCTCTTCCCCTGGCTTACTATAAATTGCAATATTTTCAAATGAAAAGTATGATGGTGCCTAGCTTCTTCAGTGGAGTACATTAATGATGCATGCCCTTCCATCTGCTATTGGATTTTTTTGTCCCATTATCAACAAGGATTTTATCATCAAGCTTTGCCTGCATTGTGTGGTATCTCCATCTGAGAATAGTCATGGGCAGCTGTTTGTGATGGTCAGCTCCATTTTTCCTTGTACATCAGGAAACTTCTCCAGTAGTTTGGGTGTTCAGAAGTAAGTAATCACAATTTCACATTCAGGAGCAAGCAGTGAAAGGTTGTTTGAACTCCATTTTATGTTACGTAGAAAGGATAAAGTTGATTTAACTCCATTTCACCTAAGCTACATGATTGAGCTTATGCTTTGTGTTATAAGCTTCTGCTCTGTGTTGAATCCCCCAGTTCAGAGTAGTGGAAAGCATATAATAATGTTCACTGCCCATAAGTATAATTATTACGCTATCTGCTGTATGTTTTACAGATAATTACTTTAATCCCATAAAATGCTCAAATTCTGTCATGACTATGCTGAGGACTGCCTGTCTCATTTATGTGCTGTTCTGTGTCCAATATCATGTCCTCAAACTACATGGGAAAGGTCATGGAGGCTGGGATATTGTGGCTGGGTGGTGTTGCATGTTTAAAGCCCCTCCTCTCTGCTCCCTTTTGAAAGAAGTAAAGTAGCAGTGAGTAGCACAGACCACCAAGCCTTGAAGCTTGGGTCTAATTAAGACACAGTAATTGTGGGGCCTGTATTACCCCCTGTATGGCAGGGGATGCTGACTGCAGTGTGCTAAGGAGTATTGGACACCCTGGATCAAAATGTTAGTAGGAGAATTCACTTACTTTTGTGTATCTTGGACACATGCCGTGCTGGGACATGATGAGAGCAGACTTTACATGTTCAGTGACTGTTTCATAAGACAGATTGAGCTCCAGCAAATATCCCATGGGAGGAGGAGTAACATTGTTTGTGTCCTTAGCAGTGCTCAGTTCTGGTTCAAAATGTAAGTCAAAAAAACACCCTAAAAGCTGAAACAGAAATAGAGGGATGCAAAGCTAAAACCAGTAAAAAAACTGCTAAAGTTGCTTTGAGTTTCAAATACATGAACTGATTTAGAAAGAGAAGCTTGAAGAACAAGGAACATCAGTGAAGAGACCTGCATCTTCCACAGAACCGGATTAAGGACCACTTCTTCAAGGCAGAGAAATGAGGTGTTCCCCCATCCTATCTCTGCATAAGAATTTAGAATGGTTAAAAGGAAAGCAGAATGGTTAGGAACAGACTAGAGTACGTTGTTAATTCAGTGAGTGAAAGGAGATAATGACACTGCTTTAAAAAAATTCAAAGATGAAATATGTGAACTACTACTTGTGCTGTATAGCCGATTGCTTAGAATAATTTGAGGACTGGAAAATGGCAAATTTAGTACCAGTATTTAAAAAAAGGGATCCATGAGAGATTAATGGAGTTAGAATTGCAGATGTTCCCTTCATGCTGTAGTTGCCTAAATCCTCATTCCTAGGAGTGTAATTTACCATTTGGTTGCATTAACACAATATGTGCACAGAGCAAGTCATTCAGATCACCCTGGCAGCATTGACCTCACTGTTGATACTCTGCTATTAGAATATGTTTGTCACCAGTGGCTTTATATTTATTTCTAGGTCACCCATTCACATCATGGAATCACAGAATGGTTTGTGTTGAAAGGGACCTTAAAGACCACCTTGTTCCAACCCCCTGCCATGGGCAGGGTTCCACTGGACCAGGTTGCTCAAAGCCCCATCCAACCTGGCCTTGAACACTTCTGGAAATGTGACATCCACGACTTCTCTGGGCCAGTGCCTCCCCATCGTGATAGTGAATAATTTCTTCCTTACATCCGATGTTATATGCATGGCTGTTCTTTTGACATAGAAAGGTCATATTCTCTAGCAATTCTTCCGACAGCTACTTTTTAAAATTCAATTGATTGGCAAGTTCTGAACCCAGAAAGGTTTGCTGTTTCATAGAGATATGTTTTCTTTACAAATGTAGTTTGCAGTCAAGCTAAAAGCTCTGAAGAATTCTAAGCCTGATGTTTACATGTTTACTTGGTCAGCAGAGGCAGTAATTTAAACACCCCAACCCCTACCTCTCCCATCTAAAAGCACCTAAGAACTCTTCTCAGAAGCCACAGTGATTTATTTGCAACCTTTTATTTTTCCCCATGAAAATCTCAACAAGTAATGCTATGATGCTACTTCTACTTGTTCTTTGGAAAAGCTGAGACAGGACTAAAATAATTATTTTGCCTAGGACTGACATTGTCCTAGCTGATCTGAAACCTCCTTGATAATCTGCTTACTTGTTTGGCTGGGTAGGAATGGACTTTGGCTTTTCCTCTGCTTCCTGTTGCAAAAGCAGCTTGGAAGGCAGTACTGAGAAGGAAAGGGAGCTGCTAGTGTGGGAAATTCAGGAGCACAGGACAGAGAAAGCTGCTACAATCAACTGATAATGCTGATGTCTGATAACTTTGAGGTATATTTAGAATACTGCTGCTGTTTTCATGTTTGTATTTTGTCCATTGCAGCTCACACTTACATTTAGTTGCTTTCTACTTCAGTGACTTCAGAAAGAAACCTAAGGAGACAGGGGTTTCTTCAGCTTCATTAACTATTCTGGAAAGAGCTTCTCCTTCCCTTGAATTCCACCTTGACTGTACAGATTTGTGTTCTGCTATGAGATCATTCTGTCAATATAGGCTTGTTTACTTCACAACTTCAGCAGTTTTGGAAGGCTTCTTTCAATATTAAAACAACCACCTTTTGCACTAACAGATTCTTTTTCTGCTTGGAACTGTGAATTGCTACTGATGATTGTCAGTGTTTCTTTCTTCTAGGAAGACCTAATGTTTTGGTAGAATTGAATTCTCTGTTTTCTAATGTAGTTTCCTGTGTTAATTGGTTTCTTGCTGGATCCTGTCAGACTCACTATGATACACCCCTTCTGAGAAGCTTATTTTGTTGATGCATTTAGAAAAGGCTCTCCTTCTTTCATGGAAAGAATTTTCTCTAGGGATGCTGCCAAGTCTCCGAAGACCAAGAAATGTTATGGCTTTGTATTTGAATGTAATCAAACTGGCATTCATCATCATTTTGTCTCTTTAGAGCAGGAAAAACTCTGTAGATGAATATGTATTTTTGGCATTGGCTTTAACCAAAATTGAAAGTAATGGTATAAATGATCATGACTGCCAGAAACAGTGAACAGTAGTAGAGAATCAAAGTTTCTGCAATTGTTCCTTCTTTGCTGGTAACTTCCAAGCCACTGGCCAATTTCATCCAGGCTTGAAAAGAATAAGAAATGTCAAAAATAACTGTAATTGCAATACTGTAAGAATTGGAACTGAGTAGGAGACACCCCCTCACATTCTCTCGGTGACAGTCAGTTCATTGTTTATTGTGGTTTGGCAGCACTGGTTGACACTCAAATATGACAGTGCTGGATTAACTGGGAGTGGTGCTGTCTCCAGCTGGGTAGAAGTAAAACAGGAGAGGCAGAGTTTCCCCTGTCAGGACTATGGGAGGGAGTAAGAGACAAAAAGCCAAACTCAAGTCTGTAAGAAACTGGATATCTTTGATTCTTGTTGCTCGAGAAGAAGCTTGTTTATATTGCTCTAATGAAAGAATGTGTCATCCTTCTGTTTCCAAAAACATTGATGGTTGTGGACCAACTCTGGGCAAGGTTGAAAGGGCAGCTGTTGAAATACTTCTTGAAATGCTTCCTTGTCAGTTTGGGACGTTGCTTTTGCTGTGCAAGGAATAGTGGGATGCTACTCCAGTAAACTGAACATCTTTCCACATGGTTGCCTTTGCAGTGTCCTGTGGTTGTCCCAAGCTGGGACTGCACTGCAGGGCCAGCATAAGGAAGTGATGGATGTCTTCCCTGGACTGTAAATCTGACCTTCCAGAGAGGAGGGAAGGGAACCCTCACATTTTGGTTGTGCATTTGGAGCTGAGCATACTTGAGGCATCATCTGCGGTTTATTTCTTTGCTTTTCACTACTAACGACATTAAAAAAATTAGTATTCTAGAAGCTTGAAAGACAGACTATTATCTAATTGGCTTTTGGTTAGGAGGATACTGATTTCTAGGTCAATGTAAAACAAATGAGCATTTAAATTGAAGAGGAGCAGCTGTTCCAAAGCCCCTTTCCACAGTGCCTGGTTTTGTTAAGGATAATTATGTCTAATTTTAAATTATGATAGCTTTGAGTATTGAGCTTTGCCTTGTTACATCCACTATCTCATTCTCCTTCATCAGTAAGAACATTCTATCATAGAGCTAGGTTTCTGATTGGATTTATTTTTCTGGGCCTTTTGAATTATGAAGAGAAATACAGTTTTAAGGATTGGGTTTTCAACACTTTCGTGCCAATGTAACCACACTCACATTTTCTTTTTCAAGGTCTCAAAACTGATACAGCATGTCTGATTCCTGTGGAAAGATACTGCTGGGAAAATACATATTTATGTAAACGTGTAAGATTTTTGTTCATATTTTTAGCTTGAAAATGGAAACGTCAGACTCAAGTGCTGAAAAATCCAAGAAAGCTCTTGTCAGCCTTGGAAAGAAACATATGCTAAAGATGTCCTGTGGATTACGTACTTGTTTCAATTAACACATTGATATTCTCTGTCAGTTCTAGAGACAAAAAGCCCAGGTGACAATTCAAATGATGCATGAAAATCATATTTCAATTTTTTTCTGGTGAGCTCAGATTTTTTTTTAAAACAAAGAACAAAAGATTTCAACTGGTTTGGTCAATATTATATTAATAACTCAGTAGTATGTCTGAGTGCTTTGAAGAACATGTATTGTAAAGATACTGCTGCTGCCATGAAGCATATTTGTTTTTATGAAACATTTACTGCTGGACATGACAGTATTTTAGCGTCATGTGTAAGAATTTTGTGTTTGAGTTTAATTTGGAGTAAAGAAATATATCAATGTGTAATTTCTATCAAGAAATGTAAAATATGTATATTTGCACATTAAATTGAAATCCAAGCATTTTTTTAACCTGTTACTTTTATGGAAGGAGGCATGTCACACTTTTCCTTTGAGAAATATTCTTTGAGTCTTTAAGTCAACAATTTTACTATCTTTTGTTTCCTCTCCCTGATTGAATGTAATTGGTTCTATTAAAAACCCAAAAAAGTTAGAGAGATCACCAAATTATTATGTCTCTACTTTTTTAAAAATGAAAAATAGCTTTCAGAGGAAAAAAAACCAAACTAACCAGGAGAAGTCATAAAAATGGGAGATCTGATGCAGATCCTGGAGGAGAGGGAGAATTGAAAAAAAAAATTATCACTCTACTATAAATCTTTGAAATCCTGAATGAATTTATTCTTTTAATCTTTCTTTCCATTTTTTTCAAGTTCAGTGGATAAATGTTGGAAAAAAGGGATATCTATAAAAAAGCTTTTAACTTGTCCATTACTTTAAGGGGATGACAAAATTGTGAGAAATCAATAGCAAAGTTTTGTCTGAGACCAGAAGTGGAAGAATAAAAATCTGTCAGAATCCATCAGTAAAAAACTGCTGTGAGATGTCTCCCTAGATATTGATGTAAGCTTAGTCAGGTATAAACAAGGAGAGTAGGAGAGAATAAAGCCCTCCAATTCCAAATATTTTTGCTTATCTCCAAGTATTTATTTCAAAGGCAATGTTTGAACATGTATCATGTTGGTCTTAAGCCAGCAAAACGGTACAACCTTTGGAGTTCTTGTTTAAGCACTTCAGTGTCAGCTGGAAACCAAGATAAAATTAATTATATATTGAAATGAAATTGCATGTGGGTTAAGTTGGAGAAATATTCAGTGCTGTAGATTCTGTTATGAGCAGAATAATTAAAGAAAAAGCAGTTGTTGACTTTCATGGCACTTTTCCTCATGGGTTTTTTCCTAATGAGTGTGTATGATAGTATGATTCATTATTTGTAACTATTTTGCCAGTGTAATAGATGAGGTTCCTTGTCTCATGAAGCATCAAATGTTTGTTTTGAAGAAATGAGTGTCCTAAATGACAAATATCCTACTGATACAAGTGGGAGGAAAATACAGTGAAATACAGCTTGGCTTAGTCTCATACCTCTGCAATTTGTTGTCCTTAAAACTTTTAATTGTAAAGTAAGTGCTGTCTCTCTATAAAAGTTGTCTAGCTTGTACTTCAAAGTCAAATGTGGCTTTACTGATGAAGTAAGAATTGGAAGTAGAAAAGTTTGGGAGGAGTTTACCAAAAAGGGAAGTCTGTATATGCAAACCACTGCTGCTGTGGTGAGGCTGCAGGAAGAGCGCTGCTAGTCAGGAGTGTGGATAGTGGAGGAAATCTTTTGTGTATAGTAAAATTTTGGGAGTATTTATCAGCGTGTGTTTGCATGAGATATGAGGTGCATCTGTAATTTGTAGCTTTATAAAGCCAGTTTCTAGGGCAAAATATCTCCTGGGCTAACTGGATTCATAATGTCTTTCCTGTGGGATTCTTGAAACTACAGGCTTTGTTTCTATAAACTTTTCAGTAAATGTCAATAGCTTCATTTGGGAAACACACAAGCTGGTATTGAGTCCTTGAGCTTTGGGTGTGTTGTCATTCTGATCAGAGTTACTGATTGCTGAGGTTTAAGTCTAATGTCTCTAAGGCACGAGCGTTGACTCATAATAAAGTAAGAGAAACTTGATTTTGGTAATGTCATCAAAACGTTTACTAAACAGAAATTATATTTTCCTCAGGTTTAAATTTGCAGTCTATATTGAAACAGGCTTTTCTGCCTATCAAAAACATGTTTCTTTTAAAAATGGCATTGTATTTGAAATGTAGCATGAGAGGAGCTGGTTTCCATTCTGTTCTAATGGCAGTTCAACTCCTGAACTGAATTTGCATAGTGAACCCAACATTTTCTATAAATACTAAATTTAATTGAAGATTCCTTCCCAAAGATGTTAGCTTTCAAAGGGGCTTGAGCTAATGTTCTGCCTGGAAGCTAATGTCCCTTCTGCAAATACCTTTTCTGGTACAGTATGGAATCAGTTGGTCTGTAGATGAATGAACTCTTTCCTCCAGCCTTGTCGGCGGCAAATTTACATTTGTATGGAAGATGAGTGGGAGTGCCGCCTTTCATAAGGCATTGGATGTGGGGGATGGGGCAGTCTGGCCCAGGAATCTGAACTTAACAAACTGGGAACAGAAAATGCGCTGTGAAAGCCTGAGTATTGTGTAAACCTTGAGGATTTTAGACATTTTTTGAGTGTTTCTTTTTCTGGGACCAAGCCTCATAAGCAATGGTTCAGGATGAGTTCCTGCTGTGGTTCATTGCTAATGCACAGCTTTGCTCCAACGGTCTTACTTTATCAAACTGAATCTTGTAAATAGGCAAGACATCCAGAAGAAATTCAGACAAGCTGTCAGGCGAGTTTCCTTAGGTTGGCTGCCAAGTTGTGGGTTTTTTTTTTTTTCTTTTTTTTAAACAAGTTACCTCATCAACCTTCCTGGTTTCAGTAGTCTGTCAGTGTATCTCGAAGAGACACATTTTTAAATCTCCAGATAAACACAGCTTGATCAAAATAAATAAAAAAGCCCCAAGCACTTAAGTTTCAGTTTGACAGTGAAACATTTGGCTCGTTTTTTTTTTTACACAGATAAATGCTACTAGAGACTTTAGAAAAAATTCACTGAAATTGTCAGCTTATAAAATTTTGGAAAGTGATCTTTTTTTCCCATCAGACAATATGTTATGTAAGAAAATGTTATAGCTTTAAAGTTTCCCACAGTTTGATGTCTTGTTGCTTTTAGTTTTGATTAAATAGAGTAAAAACTATAATGAACTGGGAATTATGAAAAATGTAAATTTTGAATCTTAGTGTTTTAGATCAGGGAATTGGTTCAAAAAATTCCTTTATAATAAAATATGTAATTAAAATCATTGCATCTTGCTGCAGAAAATTTTTAGCCTGATTTTTGGATGGCAGTGTTCTTTGTATGGCAAAACGTGAATTGGGCTTCATCACAAGATCATCCTTTTGTGTAGTGCTGACATCCTCCACACCGCGTCTCCAATGATGGGGCCCTAGCTGTGTGAGAGGCTTTCTGGTGTTTTTGTAGTTAATAGGAAATATCAAAAGTTTCTAAGTGGTCAAGATAAGTGGACTTAGACCTCTAGACTTACGAGTTTAAGGTGTCCAAGAATTGGATTCACTTAAACTGTACTAGAGAGCACACACATTTTTGATTGCCAAGATAACCTTTACTGGCTTTGTTTTTATCGTAATGGTAGGTTTTAACACCGTTACAATTCTGATGTAATGGTATAAAACCCAAAAGATATCAGGATGCAGTGCCAAAAACCTGAAATGATTAGGAAGTAATAGCAAAATTATTTTCTCTATTTTAGTTAATTTGTAGTTTTTTCATTGATGTTGAGTGATACCTGAAATACACTTCAAATTTCAATTACAATTTAAGATACATAGAAACTATTTTATATTCAGCATAGAAAGTACAATATGCAAACTGAACACAGCTCAGAGATGAGCCATGTGATTCTACACAGATATGTCTTTGTGCATATGTAAATGCACTCTCTAATATAGTAGATACAGACTCCTTTCTTATTTATCCCCCTTTGCAGTTGCTTTGGTGAGTAGAAAATGTGAGTAATAGGATAATAGCTTATTCAGGATTTCTCAATTATGTTTTAGTAACGTGTATTGTACACAGGAACAATCACAGGACTTCATAGTGACTTCCTGTGCTCATTGCTTTCCTGACTGTGAAATTGCTCTGCCCTTGGTCATCTTCCACTGATGCTGTTTGAAAACTCATGGGCTACATGGGTACAGCTGAAAGAATTGTTGTTTTGGTTATACTGAAGTTAATAGATGGGAAAACTCCAATCATTTTAACCTTGGAAGTGTTCTAACCTCTTGGATTTTTTTCTTCTACAAGACAGAGAAATGATAGAGTTTGGTAGCAGGCAGTGGAATGAGGTCTGAATCAGCATGAATGAGATTTCTTCTTATCAAAAGAAATGAAATGCTGACCAGGATCCAAGCACAGCCCCCTCCTAGTGGCTTCTGAGAGGTAGTGTTAGTTGCTGTCTAGCGTGTAAAAGGTAAAATTCCAGGTCCTTTTAATATTCTTCAATCTCTTGTCTTACTTGTGGTCTTTCCTGGGATAATTTAAGGAGATTGATTTCCTGAAGTCTTTTAACCCTGATGTTTTCCTACCCTGAAAACATTTATTTTGGATCTTTCATTTTATCAATATTCATCTTGAAATATAGGTAACAGACATGATTTTCCATGATGGTATCATCATTATCATATCTAGAGACAATACCACTCGTTTATGATGTGTAAGTTCTTTTGGTCTCTTCAGAGCTTCCTTGAACTGTTGTAGCTACACACTATTTTTAGAATGCCTTTTCAGTTTACAAATTCACTATTACACCTCGTTCCTTTTTATAGTTGATGCCTTTTAGGATGCAAGCCACTGTTGTCTTCAGCAAGCACAACCTTTGTACTTTCTGCCTAAGCAAAAACACGGAATGGTTACACTGCCTGAACCCAGTAGGTTCTCTCTGATAGCAGCTGATAGCAGGTGTCTAAGGCAGAGTTTCTTCCCAGAACACTTGCGACTGTTTGTGCCTCTGGCTCAGTGTTTCCCTCTCAAAAGTTCTTGGCAGATTCTTCAATGAATTTGTCCAAACATTTCTACCCATGCTTGTGCTTTTTTCCCCTCCAGCCTTTTACAGCAAGAAATAGCCCAATGTGACCGTTGTGTAAAGCAGTACCTCCTTTTGTTTCCTTGGAAATTGCTCTTAGCCTCGTTTAATTCATCCCAGTATTGCAAGCTGATAAACTGTCCTTCCCTACTTACCAGGCAAAGCCTTGCAGGAACATGCTGGAAGTTCATGGCTCTTTCCATTTCTTGATGACTTCAAATCAAGATTGAATAAAGAGCTTTTTCAGAGCGCTGCAGCTAAACAGGAATTGGTTGGATTATGTCCAAGTGATCCCAATGGTGCACTACCTTTTCTCTTTCCTTGTTGTTGCAGAGCAAAGCAAAGTTTTCTCGAGATTTGTAAATTTGATGGAGGGAAGAGGAATTGAGTTAAGAGCTTACTAAAGTTACTGGTGAGCCAACTCTGAATTCTCTCTTTATCCCCTGCCCTAATTTTTTTTAGTGAAGTTGAGTGTTAAGGTAGGTACTCTTAATTCTTAAAGGATTCAAGTATTACATGACCTCCTTATTTTGATTTTTTTCTTTTTTCTGATAAACAGGTCTTTTGTTAGACCCTTTCTAAGTGTTGCCTGCATCTGAAAACTGTTTGGGAAATTTCTTTTAGAATTAACTTTTTATGTAACTGATAAAATTATATTTTGTGTCCTTCAGTTTCTTTAATATCTTTCAGTATTATATCCCTTAGTGTAATGTCTTACACAACTACTTTTCCATCTTTAAATGGAGACTTACCTGCAGACCTCTTAGGATATTAAAATGAATGTCTAAGGGTGGCACAATGTCTTGGTGAAATGATGGATAAATTTAAATTTCTAAAGGCAGTATTTTGTAAGAAAAATTTTCCATGTCAGAGAGTTGCTTTTAAATTCCATTTGTCCATTGCTTGTTTCAGGTTGATACTAAGTATTTTCTCCCATCCTGTTCCATCATTGATTTTCTGTGGTAGATTTTGCTGAAGGAAGAAAAAAGGAGAATGGATGAGTTTTAACAGTTAAAAAGGAGGGAAGAAACTGTTGTTGCCCCATTTGTGATGTTTTTGGTGGTGGTTTTTGATCTGACAAATAAACATTGTTTCCACTGAAGAAGGGAAGGGGAGAGGAAAGCTGGAGGAAAAGCCATGCCTGCTTTTTTTTCAGCAGCCTCGATTGGCTTCTCTACCCAGATACTGGGTAAGTGTGGCAGGCAGCCAATTTGAAAGCATCCTCCCCAAGAAATTTGGAAGAGAACAGATGATTCTCATGGTATTTTGAGACTCATGCCAGCCTCAATCAATAACAAGTCACTTGTGAAGACATATTGAGAATTGGCAATGTCTGAATATTACGATAAATAATCCAGGAAGGATTAGATGTCTATGTGCCAATAAGAACACTTTCAGTTATGTTATGGAAATAAATTATGGTTATATACTACTGTTATCTGACTTAAACATTTTCATTTAGTGACTGATTTAGGAGGAGAATACAAATGAGAATGGTGTTGCATAATTGTTAAGATGCCTTGATTCCTCTCACAGAATGTGTTGTTTGATGCTGGTGGCCTTAGTCAGAAGAGGTAAGGTCAGTGGTCTGGTTAGTGCATGGTCTAATACATATATTTCTAAAATCTACTATAGATGAAAATAAACTGCATAGTGCATGTAATGTATATGAGCATGCATACCAAAATGTTTTGTTTTATGAGAATTTTCTTAAATAAAAATAGAATGTCTTTAGTACCAATGTCTGCTAACTGAAGTGAGCATTTTGTATTTTTTTCTGAGGACGCTTATTTGATGGCAAAATGCAGGACATGAGATTGAAATCCATCATAAATATTATCACAGTGAAGTCCTGTGATCGTTTTATGTTCCTGTCTGCTTTTAAACAGAGCTTTATCCATATTTTTCTGTGACATATCCTTAAGTTCTCACACAGAGTTTTGTGGCTGGCTCGATGTTTCCCAGCCACATTTGCAAAAGAAGATGCTGTTCCTTTAAAATGAAGTGGCTCATGGAGTTGTTTTCACTAGCGCAGGTTTTTATATGGTACAGTAGACTCCATGCAAATGAGCTGCCTGCCCTCTCCGGAGCGCACAAAGGCGCTGCAGCCCTCATTCGGCATTCACTTGTTTAAAACGGCAGATGGAAGGAGGGACGGCAGGAGGAGGATTTATTAGCTACTCGCAATAAAAGACCACAGTCGCTCCGCAGAGGATCAGAAAAAGCCTGGTGAATGGGATTGAGTTGTATCTGCTTTCAGCTGACTTTACAATGATGTGTTTAGCTCATGTGACTCGGTCACTTAGCATGAAGATCAGCTAAAGATTTCCGTGTAAATCTCTGTTCCTTTAAGCACCGCCAACCTGTGTGCTTGTATGGAGACTCTTTTTGGTTTGCAGCTGTCATAACTGTGGGAACAGGAACACTCCATCGAGCTGTGGTAGGCAGCCCACGGTCTGGGCTCTGCTTGCTGTTGCATTTGCACACTTGAGGATGTCTGGCTGAAATCCCCTCATAAACACAGCTCTCGATGAAGTTTGATTTATATATCTCCTGAAATCCTTCAGAGTCTGAAGTTAGGTTCTTTTTAAATACAGTGTTTATATTCAGAAATTATAAATAGACTCTTCCTAAGCTTTTATCAGGAGATGAAATCTGTTGCTTTAGCTTTCTGCTAAAAAATTGAAGGTCGTTGCGGCAGTAGGTTGTTCATTATATTTGCAATATCTTCTTTTTTCCTTTTTAATATAGAAAGGGCATGTGTAGGACAAAGGCTTCTTGACATGCTCAGTAATTTAAATTATACTGGGATGAACATACCTAGATTTTTATTTTTACTGAAATGGTGTTTGGTATAGCTAAAAGCTTTATTGTTATTTTATTTTTCAACGCGTGCTGTATGTTCATGTTTTAAGATGGAATTGGCATAATGCACCTAAAGGGGCAAAGCCTTTTTTGACCTTGCTGGAGTTGTCTGTGTGAAGGTAGCTGGAAAACAGAAACTGCAGGACAGACTGAAAAAGCCTCAGCTGAACTGCGCTTTTTTCCTTTTTAAATTTTTTTCCCCCCCTGCCTTTTTGCCAAGGATAATGATAAGGGAAGGGCTACTTCAGACAGCTCTGTCAGTGATGAATAGATGAATGAATTCTTAAATGTTAAGAACTTGCAACATGTGTTCCAGACCCTTCAGCACATGAGAGTCGCAAGATCTCAGCAATGAGCTGAAGAATGTGCCGTGCCTGCTGCATACGAGGAGCCCAGCATACCTCAGAGATAGCAGAAACAAAAGAATGTGTGACAGTATCTGAAGAATCTGACAGTTGCTTTGTCTTGCAAAGGAGTAAAGGAATTTTTAAGAATTGGGAAAAACAAAATTTCTGTTTTTCATAGTGAGGTTTTTCTGTATTTTAGGTGCCAGTGTATCCTGTGTGCCCACAGTATTGCTTTTTTAGTTAGCGTGACTGTGTGTTTTTTAAAGGAAATGTGACCTGGATTTTGTGAGCTTATTATACACAGTAAACGAAGCCAGCTGTTTTAGTTTACTGATCCATTATAACAGCTCAAGTAAATTGAAATAAAGCAAAAATACGTGTGTATGGGATCCAAATTAAATTCCACTCTTTGGCCTTACGTGGAGTTGTGGATTATTATTATATATTTGTAGCCAGTTGTGTGTATGAGGGGAATGAGACATCCAACCTTGAAAAGATTTAGGAAAGTCGAACAGATTTTTTCCAATGTGACCTGCTGAATCTGCCACAGAGAGGCAGGCAAAATTACATACAGATAGTCAGAGACCGTGGCTGCAGTTCTTCATGACAGGCAAGTGAAAGACCGTGTCCTATTTTTAGCAAGTGGACGGAGGGGGAGTGAGGGGGAGAAAAGTTTGAAAATAATGGACTTCTTTAACAGTTAGAGAGCAAAGCTAGTGAGAAGCAAGTGAGCTTTAGCGATCAGCAGTGGAAATATGGATGATTCAAGTATTCTTCGAAGAAGAGGGCTGCAGGTAAGTGTAACTTCAGCCTTCTTTTATTTATTCTTCTGCTTGTAATGTTGGCAGTCTCATAAAAATGCTGACAGTTGTTTGGCGTAAATCAGGTGGACTGAGTACATAACAATGGTAGTAGAATTTGAAATTTTCTGTTTTCACCTAGGGTCTATTTTATTAATTAAAAGCAGGATTTTGTATACAGTAATAAAATATATACGTTAATATTGTGCATTATATCCAATAATTTTGTGACTATTCCTATGGTAAGAAGTGAAGTATATAAACTATGAGGCTTACCTTATTTTTGGAACTTCACTTTTACAGATACATACAAAAATCTGTTACATGTCTTGTCAGACTTGCCCTAGAGTAGCCATTTTACTTGAGCATTAATTTAAAATTAAATGTCAAAGCAGATTGAATATTCTCATTTATTTTAGACATATGCTTCTTTTTTTGCTTCAAATGCACAATAATCCAAAACCAGAATTCAACAATGCAAATAATATTTATATTTTACTTTCAACAACCATCATTGTTGAAATAAATACTCTTAATTTGTTTTGACCTCAAACATGCTAGTGAAGTTTTATTTTGTACTGGTGTTGTGGAAGTTGTACTCACTTGCAGTGGTATGATAAACAGTAATCTGTGCCAGTGTCAGTGGCGTGTGATAACTGAACTGATCCTTATGGAATAAAACTGCTGGAAGTGAGTGTGCTCCAAAATCTTGTATGAGATGGACAGGGAATAGATTTGTGCTTGAAAGCACCATATTCTCCCCCCCCCCTTAGCATGGTAATGGGATGGGATATAGCTTATTACATATTTGCTAGCATAAGTAATTGTTTATAGACCATGAACATTGCCTATTAAATTAACCATGCCTGTCCTATTGTTTAACTTCCTTTGAGGAAAATAAATTTGCCATTTTAACATACTGCTGTTCATACCTTGGTGATGCTTTAAGGCAATTACAACATAATTGTTGCCTTTTGTGAGTATGTTCTACATATCGCCTTTCTATATTTTGAGGTTTTTTTGGCCAGCTTATTAATATTTCTGAAATGGCTTGACACAGTGTGCTGCATATGCCCATAGTGACAGGGTATTAGGATAGTGCATTTCCTCATCATAAAATTAGCTGTATTTACTTTCTGTATAACTGAGTATATAGGAATAAGTCAGATTGTTTGGGGGTGAATTTTTGGATAAACTGATATTTATTTTCAATTTATTTAATTAGTCAGAATTTCATACCCAAGAAGATTATTTCTGACCACTGATAATCAAAATTTTTTTCAAGCAATTTGTTGCTTTCCTGAGCCTGGAATTTCTCAGGGATGTTGTGTCTGTTTGATGTGTCAGGGAGTGGTTTTCATAGTGATTCTTCAGGGGAGTATGGGAAAAGGAAGGGAGGTTGGAGGAGCCCATATGTCCACCAGGGTCAGCAGAAGACACTGCTGGGAATGAGAATGCATTCCCCTGGTTTAACTGTGTAGTATGGTAAAATTCCACCATTTTGGTGGTCTTGAGTAGTTATTGTCTATGTCTGGTGTCATGTCTGTCCACAGTTGGGTAGGTATGTGTAAATGCATCTGCTTATATATATATATATAGGTGTAATCAATATCTACATCAAAAATGCTTCAGGAACTAAGAAAATAGGCTGAAAGCACATCAGGAAATAAGGCAGATATCCAGTAAGTCCAAAAGGAAGTTAATGCTAGATTTTTTTTTTTTTTTACCCCTCTGTATCTTGGAGTAGAATTTTTGGAAGAAATTGTGGCTTGGAAAAGTGACCACTTTATAGTCGATTTCAACTTTAAAAATCAGGAAAAATTAAAAAGCTGTTGGTGCATTGCCAAAGCAATATGTTTAATTACTTCCCTTGGAGAGCTGGGTGATACTAGTTTGGAAAGCCAGTGATGAAAAAGATTAGTTTCTTAGTTCAGATTGGATGTTGATGGCTTTTAAAATGAACATCTCAGCCCAAATTAGGTCCTCTAATGCAACCTTTCCACTGAAAGTGATGGTAATTCCAAAGTTAGATCAGGTTGCTGAAGGACTTGTCCAGGCTGGTTTTGAGTATTTCTAGGGATGGAGATTTTGCAGCCCTTTTTGGCACCTGTTCTGGTACT
The DNA here is from genome assembly GCA_013397935.1 of Dasyornis broadbenti. Lineage (NCBI taxonomy): Eukaryota > Metazoa > Chordata > Aves > Passeriformes > Dasyornithidae > Dasyornis > Dasyornis broadbenti. The sequence goes on along the minus strand of VZRN01001083.1, from coordinate 7,720,033 downwards.
TAATCATGTGCACGGTGAAAACCTTGTTTCCTTTATGTTTCAATACAGGACGCTTTCCAAATGCATGCATATGTTTTCCTCGTGCTTCCTTTTCCTTCCATCACCTGAAATACATGTGATATCAACACTGTGATACTTTGTTTTCTTCGGGAACTCTCTCAGCCCTGATCCCTGCAGTAAATAGCCGTGGACTAGTGGGAGCAAATAACCTAAAGGAACAGGAATGTTCCTACATGCAAAGTCAATATATTGGTGCGTCGCCCTTCTGTATCACCTGCTTCATTTGCTCAGTCTGCTTTTGTTGCATCCTATTTGGTGCCACAAATTTCATCTACAAATTTGTAACGGTGAAGTGTGTGGAAATTTAAGGTTCAGGAGAGGCAAATCAGATTTTTTGTGTACATGTAACTGTACATATAAATATGCACGTACATAGCATGCTTGTAGTTCAACAGTATTGAGAAAAGGCTGAGAAAGAGCTTCTAAAAATGGAATATTCTTTTAATTTCTAGGCTTTCATTTTAGGTAATGAACTTGGACTTTTGACATAAATTACTGCCTAGGGACAGGTGTTAGTGTAAGTGGTGGAGCTGTTTCTGCTGCACTGTGGAAAGATCTGTATTTGGATTTTTAAGTTATTTGTTGTTACGTAAAACATATTGTGATGTAGCCAGAAATGTTAGGAGGCTACCTAGGTTTGTTATTGTTCCCTGTACATGGTCTAGCATTTGTTGTTGCTGGTATTTTAGTACAGATCAAAAGCAGTAGTACCTAGTGAATCCCTGTGAAGATGAACTGGTATTTTGAACATCATCTTGTATAGAAAATAGTGGGGTTTTTTGTTTCTTTTGCATTGCAGGAGCTGGTGCATGTGTGCTTTTACTCTTCTCACACACGCAAGAAATTGGAGTTTCCATCCCCAAAATGCTGACGAGCAAATGCAAGTAAAGAAAGTAATAGAGAGTGTGATATTCCAAATTTCAGATACTTGCATAGAGCTTATATTCTGCATTTGTGGAACGTTAGCTGTATTCAGATGTGGTTGAACATTATCACCACAGTTCCCTGCATCCATCTTTTATTACAGTGTGATATCTCCCTTTCATTTTCTGCTGACATCTGGGCTAAGTTCAGCTAGGTCATTTACTTTGTGGGACCACTTTTGTGCTGGCTTCAGTGGAGATCTGAAAGACAAATTGCATCACAGGACTTGAATGTGTTTATCTTGTCTAGTGTTTTCTACTGCACAGCCTGTTTGGTTGGCTAAAATATAATATATATTAAAAATCTCCCCCCCTGACCCCCCAAAGAATGATTTATTAATTTGAAAGATAAATCTAACATTTTCCTCCTGGGGGCAGGGGGGAAATAGGGCATGGAGAGTATAATCTCAGAGTATTTGGTGGACTTGTTCTTGAGCTGATTTATTTTACTCTGAGGACTGAGCACTTTTTTGTTTTGTTTCATGGGGAAAAGGAATTAGAAAATCAGTGGAAAGTCCAAGCTTCAATATATTCAGCAAGAGAAGACTGACTGTACTGTACAGTTTAAACCTTCTCTGGCGGATCTTTGGCCACAATTTAGAGACCCGGAAACTTGACATGCTTTTCAATTTTGTCTCCTAAAGAGTGAGTTTTAGAATTATTGAAGACATTTTTTTTGCTAGCTACAAAGCTTATTACAAGATCTGAGAAGAATACTTTTAGTACGAATGTTGCTTTTTACAATGTTTTTATAAAAAGTAGAAATTGCTCTATAAAGGAATAAAAGTTGTTTACAGTGAAGGGAGACTCTGAATGGGAGTCAAAATTTGATTTTTTCTGTTCAGCTTTTAAAAAACTTACGGAATATATATTAACTGAATAATTAGTATCTACGTTTTAAACTGAAGGTTCACCTTGCAAGTTTAGTGTGAAAATACATGAAAATACATACACATATAAAGATCTTCAGATATTATGAGTCTCCTGGATTTGAGTTTTTGGAACTGTTTGCTACAGGGGAGCTTGCTATGGGAAATACATTAACAGGACTGATTTTAGACTGCTCACAGTTTTACCAGGAACATAACTGAACCCGCAGGTCAGATATCTGCTGAAGAGCTTCCAGCAGTGATGATGTAGGCAGTCACCACTTATACTGACATATGAGGAAGAGGTGATAACATGAGAAGATAAATAAAAATTATCTATTCAGATACTGAAATTATAAACTCATCTTAGAATGCCAGAAAGCACATACCAGTTTTCTTTTTAGAAATACTAGTTAAAGAAAAATAATATTTTCAGGTTAGCTTGCAAAAGAAGCAAGATTTATGTTCAGGCTTGGTTCGTGTTCTCTCCGTAAATTTTCAACACCTGAAATTAATGAAAAAGAGTCTAAATTCTTCAGCTTCTGTGAAAATGAGCAGCTGACAGGGGGAGTGGGATCTGCATTCGTGTTACTGTGGTGGAGAAGGGAAATGACCTCGCTCTTGTACAGAGGTTGATGGCTGGCAATGTGCTCTGCCTTCTGCTCAGGAGTGTCTGAAGAGAAGGGAGTGGGGAACACTGGCTACAAGTGAATGGTTGCTAGAATTCATTAACTACATCTGTCATAAGCAACTTGTTTCTACTAAAGTCAGTGGAAACAAACTGTGAAGTTTTATTATATGAGTCTATTGTAATCTTGTGCTGGAATGCTGTATGTTGGGAAAATGGATTGTTGTGAAGTCTGTGAGTATGTTGCATCTCATTGTAGGGCTGAGGATTCATGGTCAGACAGGTATGAAGTCTTGTGGGTTTTTGGTCAATGTCTTCTGGGCATGTGAGCTTTCCTACTGGTTTGATTTTTCAAGATTGGTACTTGTGGTCCACTTGGCAGTGGAGTAGGAAAGGGAACTGAATTTGGGGAGCATATGCTTCTCGCATTCTCTTTGAGGACACTAGAAAATATACCAAGGGAAAAATGTGAAACCCTGTCAGAATAAAAAGTCCTTGAAATATGGACAAGGATAAAAGGTTAAATGGTTTGCTCAGGCAGAAAAGATGGCATTTAGCTGCTGTCTTCAGGGTATTGTTAAATTGGTCTGATAATTTGCTGTAGTTATGCCTAAATAAGTGCTTTCAGTTTGTCAGTAAGGACGTTGTGAATGCTTGTATAGCTGAACTAAACTTTTTATTTTCAGGCTGTGAGAAAAGATAAGAATACCAGTAATTAATTCTACTACTTCAGGAAGAAAGGTTTTGTTAGCAGGTGACTGCATGAAAGAATGGATGTATGTGTGTGAATCTGAGCCTAAGGACATGTTGGATAGAGGGATTTTTCCCAAAGAGAAACAGTAATATCTGTGTCATACATTTCATTGGCTTGAACAGGTGAGATGGACTCGCTTGTTGCCATGAATGGTGTTTGCTGCTGCTGCTGGTGACAGGGGTTGGGGTGCAGAGAGTGGGAGTGTTTCTCCTCGCCATCAGCCACTTGGCGTGTTTCACTGGTGTTAATATCGCTGCATTTTGTGCTTGCTTGATGCTGGAAATCCCAAATCTTAAAGGGAAACCGGTTCTCCAGCGTAGAAACATAACATAATGCTGCCATGCCGCAAGACTGGTGTTTAATCTGCTTATCTTTAATAGTCTTCACTGCTTACACAGACCCACTTACCTCTTTAATGAGAAGAAATGTCCTGCAGTGAGGCAGTGTGTATTTTGCTTCTAGGCTTATGTCATCAGCCTGGAAGTTGAAATTGGTTAGAGCACTTTTTTATTTTCCTGTCAGTTCTGCTTGTTATGGTTGCCTCTTCAGTTTCTCAGATACATTGACATTATTTATTTATTTATTTATTTAGTGAAAGGAAACCTAACTAAAACATGCCAAGTGAAAATCTAATTTTGAAAAACTATCACTATTGATTGGGAGCAGGTAGTCCTCTTGTATTTTCAGGTGATAAATGTCAAGTATCTTTGTATTCTGAGTATTTGTAAATTGTGGATAGTAGTCACATAAATGACAAAAAATATTTTAGGAGTAGCAGTATTTTGGTAATACCTGGAAAAGACTCTCTAAAATGTCACGAGACATTTCAAGTCAATTGTAAATATGTAGCAGTATTTCCCATGGGATTTATCAGTTGGTCTTCTTTTATTTTGTATTAAATTGCTTTACTCGAGCCATTAGTATTTATCTGACCTGTAGAAGGTATGGGATTTTACCATTTCTGGGATCAAGATGGGATTGGCTTTTCAGGGTTGATGATTCTTGAATTTCTAGGAGCTACTATTAAAAATGTGAACTAATTTGCAGACTCCAAAGTGTTTCAGTGTTGTTCTCTAAAGGAGATGATAATAAATCTTCAAATGTTTTTTCTTAAGAGTTGCATCTCCTAGACTTTTTGCTGTGCATTCTTAGCACAACAGTGAGAGGCAAGAAACTGGATTACTTTATTCAACAGCTACGTGAGCTGCAGGGTCTTTTTGCCCACCAGAGCAGTGTGCAAATGCAATTGTTTTTCTCTTAGCATCCAAGGTAGTTCAGGTATTCCCTGTAGGCTGGATGTACTCAGAATTTTCAAATCTGTGACTAGTTTAGTTGCCTCTTTTTTTTTTTTTTTTTCC
>VZRN01001083.1:7625937-7715426 GCA_013397935.1 Dasyornis broadbenti | reverse complement strand
TTTTTTTTTCCTTTTTCTTTTTTTTTTTTCTTTTTTTTTCTTTTTTCCTTTTTTCCCCCTCAAGAACAAACTGTTTAAAGTTTACATACTCTTTCAGGAATCAAAGAAATGGGGTTGCCTTTGGTGGACTTCATAAAATTTTGAAATCTGAATGTTCATGTTTCTAGTTGTTAAAGGTTTTTCATAGTACTGTGACTTCTGGCCTGGCTATCAGTGACATTCAGAAGAAAATTGCTAAACAAAATAAAAGCTGCCTAAAACCACAGGAAATTCAAGTGGTATGGAAATCCTTTGTTAGACTAGGTTTATAAGCAGGTATGCTTTAGAAATATGATTTTTCACTTTCTGTATGTCTTGTGAAAACATTTTATTTATACTGTAAATAATGCAGCACAGAGTTCCTTAAACTTGGCTTATGAGCTTTGAAATCATCATCTCTGTTTAAAGATTTGCTATGAATCACACTTTGTAGTTTTGTGATTCAGAGTCTAAAAGTCTGTTCCATGTTAGAAAGCTAATTTCAGCTTAAATTCAGTTATTGTATACTATTGTATAAATATATAATACATGACACTTTACATAAATGCTTCTGTATGATCAAACCTTGAAGTTTCTCTTTTTTTGTTTCAAGGATCAGGAATGAGGTCCACTAAAAACTAGTAAGTTGTTTCAGATTTTGATGATCGTTATTCTAGCATTCAGCCTTACTGTCCATAACTGTTCTCCAATATCAATTTCATTGATACGTGTGAAGGTAATAAGGTCAATTTTTCCATGCATCCTGACATGTCTGCTGTGGGCCTTTGGGTGAAGTGCTGTACTGCAGGCATGCCATAGTATAGTGAATTAAGGGTTTAACCCTTCTACTTTCTATGCAGAACGCTTCCTGACATAGTCTTTGCTGTCCTTTGAATGAATTTCTTATTTCTTAAATAAATAATTCCTTTTATGGTTTTGTATTGTTTCTCTTTAGAGATTATCTATCTATCTATCTATCTATCTATCTATCTATCTATCTATCTATCTATCTATCTATCTATCTATCTATCTATCTATCTTTAAAATCTGGGCTTTGAAGTTATCAGCACTTCATTTCTGAAAGCATTCTCTGGATGGAAAGTGGTTCAGCTTTGTGTTTACCTGTTAAAATCTATAAATCAAATCTATGAATGACTCATTTTGCTAATAGCAATGCTCCCTTTAAATCAAATTGTTAAAGCACAACAGATGCTTTTGTAGCCAAAGGTTTCTCTTTTCAAAATGCTCTTGGATATTAGTGCGATAAAATCATGTTTGGAATGAGAATTAATATAAATATTACCTATTGTATGGCACAGCTTAAACAACTGTAACCCGATATAATTACTTTTAAATTACTTTCCTCAAAAGATGAAAATATTAATTGGCTTTGACATTTATCACTTGTTTTACATCAGCATAGGCTAGTAAATGTCACTTGTACTGCCAGCCAAAAAAAAGAAATGAAATCAGATATCACTGGGGTAGGTTGGTGTAGTCTGTGCAAAAGGCCCTATCTGCTCCACTGGTCCGTGAGCTGTGGCTCGCTCATGCTGGTGATGACTCCAGGCTGCAGTGGTCTGACATGGAGCAAGCCAAGCCCATGGCCATCACTTCCCGGCAAATCGGCGGCCCTGAGAGTGTTTCAGAGTGCTTCCAGTATTACACTGTTTTGGTTTTTTTTTTGCTTAGGTATATGTAGTGATCTCCTTTTAAAAATGTGCATCGGTTGGCTTTATTTTTCATAATTACAGTGAACAATTTGGCCAAGGTGGAAGAATGTGTGCTGACTGGTAGAGAGATCCCCTGGGGGGGCTAATTGTGAGGTGCCTATTGGGAGGCAATTAGGATCTTCAAAAACCTAAACAATGGGGATAAATTTAAAGGCTGGAGGAATGGATTGTGGTGAGCTACCGGCAAGAAAAAGATTGGAGGTGATTTAAACAGGGACATGAGTGATTTTACATTTGAGATTGATTTCAGATTGCAAAGGCTGTGGGCTGTCAGTTTATTCTTTCTAATGGTCCCCAGTCATTTACGATTTGTTTTTCTAGCTTTTATCTTTTCCTCTTTCAAATGTGAATGTCAGGCAGCTTCCTGTTCTGAGCTTGTTGATTCTTTTGGTAGGCCCTACTTTAAAACTCTCTGGACCAAATTTAAACCTGGCAGTTCTGTTGCACTTTGTCTCAAAATAATTTATTCATGAAATAGCACCCAAAACTTCTTGTACTGAAATGGGCAAACATTAAAGTTTTTTTTAGACAATTTTATAATCTAGGACAGTTTTGCTGCGTGCTGGTGACTGCCTGCTTGTAAATTGTGAGAGTTTGACAGTGTTGAGCTGATATTTTTCTTCCAAAGTGGCTACCATGAAGAAAGCCCCTCAGGGACATGAGACTACTGTAGACTTTCAGAAAGCAATGTTGTGCTTGATTAAGTTTAGACAGATGATGGAGTGATGTAGTAAAATCATTTTTGTTAAGGCATAATACAGCATAGAATCCAGTGTAGTACCATTGGGACTGATAAAAATGAAATACTAAAGAAAAACCATGCCCTTAGATACAGCTTTCAGCAGCAGATGCAATAGGTGTAATTTAGTTGTGTGGTGCTGGGAACATAATATTGATTTACCATGAATCAAGAGAAATAGCTTGTACCTTGCCTGGTTGTATGGATTGCAGCAATTGTGGGGAAACCAGTTACCTAAAAATGGTGCTGTAACAGAATCCCTTCTTTCTGATAGCAGTGGGGAGGCAATTATAGCCAGGTGAAAAATCCAGTTGCCTGTTTAAATGGGGAGGTAAGAGGTCCCTATGTGCAGTTGCTGGGAATTGCCAGTTTTCCATGTACTTAACTCACTTTTTTTGATAAGAATGGTTTCTTGAAAGCAAGCCCTTGCATAACTTGCATAGACTTGAAGGCAGTGGAATGAGAGGGATTTGGGGTAGATCTTGCCTTGCATTACTTGCACAAGTAACTTCATCTTTTTGTGTAGCATTTGTGTACCACAAGATAAATCTATTTTTTTCTCTGTTTAAAAAAATATTGAGCAAAATAGCATTTGAGGGAAAGTTGTAGTGACTTCAGAGAAGGTCAGTGCAGTCCCTGTGGCATGTAAGTTCTTTCTGGGTAGTAGTTCTCTTGGTCTTTAATAGAGAATTACAATGAAGTGATTACTGTTCATTGTTTGTGTTTTTTGGCAGACAATCTAATGCCACCGAAGTTTTACAAACTTCACCTTTCAACCAGAAACAGCTGTATTATCTTATTGTTTGAGAGATTGGTGTATGGCTTTCATTCATTTACCCCTTAATCCTCAGGTGACCTAGTTTATCCTGAAGTAAGATGGCTTTAAATACCAACATAGACCCTGATATTTGAAACAAAGCAGTCCAGTATTGGTGTCTTGGGTCTCTTTGTGTGCTTGTGACTAGTATCTGGTGAAATTGAGTATTACAAGAAACAACTACTTATTTTTATTTTGTTTTTGAACTTTTTTTTAAAAAAAAAATCTGTATTATAGGCAAATGAAAGCCTTGTCACAAGAGAGCTTTGCCTCCCCTCATTATTCCTCATTGATCCTTATGCCACAATGCAGATCCTTATGCCAGATCCCAGTTGTTCTGCAGGTGAAGTCAAACAGAACTCTGCATGTTGTATAATGGGACTCAAAAGGAGGCTTCATACTTAAGTTCCTTCTGTTTTCTGAAAATTTTGGAGCTTAACAACCATCATTTCAATATTCTCTGCTTTTCTTTCAGGAAGTGAGCTTGATTAGAGGGCTGCTAAATTAGTGTCAGCAGGGTGCATTGTGCAAATGAAACCTGACCACTCTAGAGCTGAAGGGATATTTTAAATGCAATGGTTTCCCCCCCCTCCCCCCGATAGCAACCTTAATTTCATCCTGAGTACTCTTGGTGAAGAATTAGTGCTTCTAAACTCCTAAAAGTCAGATTTCAGAAAGCATTGAAATCATTCCTTTTGGTATTTCAAGAGCCCCTCTGCTCTCTTGGGAAAAAATCAAAACAAAACCCAAAAAATCAAACCAGCAAGGTACTTAGCTGTAAAAATAAAAACAGACCACCTTTGTACCTGAGCTTGGTTTTTGGGTCTTTTCTGAAGGTTCTTATGGGAATGGTTGATTTGGCTTTTGTTAATTTTATAAAAAAATAAATTAACAAATGCTGTTTGTTTTTGGGAACCAATGACAGGCATAAATTTACATTGGTCTTGTGTGGAACAAGTTTTGGTTAGGATGGGGAAGGATGAGAAACCAAATTATATGTGAAAGTTGCAAGCACTCAAACAATTTGGGATGCTGAGTTAGTTCTGACAGGAATTCCTATTTAATATTTGTATAAAAAGCAGGCTTAAGGGTTTATTGTGCTACACAAAGGCAGAGGAGAAAAACCTTTTCACCACTTTTCATCTTGGATGTGTGCCAACTTAAAAAAAGCAAAAATAGAATAAAATCCTTTTATTAGTGTAACAGATCATGATTGATAGTTGTTGTTATGGCTAGAAATTGGTTTTAAGCACTGTATTTTGGAACAGCTTGAGCAATATTATAGGCTTTTATTTAACATGCCTCTCTTAAAATCTTGTTTCTGCTCTCACAGTCTTCCAACCATGCAAAGAGATATATTTGGACAAGGTATCTATTTTTCATCTGTTTGAAATAACATTCGCTTTACTGTTTAATAATCAGCCCTCTTTTTTTCCCCTCTGAATCTACCATTTGTTATTTATGCAGTTCTAAACTGCTTCATAGCAGCCAGAAAACCACAATGAAACAGAAAATGAAGACTGATGAAGACAAAAAAATATTTGTAAATATATTTTAAGTTGTAGTAAAAAACCTGTGTTTAGTTCAGTGAATGGAGTAAAGATTTTTCCAAATGGAGGGCATGGTAAAGATTTATGCTTAGAAAATCTAGCCAAAGTATTTCTAAAGATCATAACATGCAGCTGAGAGAGCAGTAAGGTAGAGATAAACATTCATAGCATTTGAGCATGATATTAGTTTTTAAAGGTTAAAATTTTAAATGCAGAGGAAATGTTTTTTAATTAAAAATGAGGTAATGTGAGAAAAAGGAATGTTGAAATAGATGTTGCACTCAGACTTGTGGTCAATGGCTTGGTGCCCAGGTGGAGACCAATGACGAGGGGTTTCCTCAGGATTTCTGCATCCAAAGCACGGTGGGCAGCAGGAGAGGGAGGGGATTATTCCCCTCTGCTCTGCTCTGCTCTGCTCTGGTGAGACCCACCTGGAGCGCTGCATCCAGCTCTGGAATCCCCAGCACAAAAGGGATGTGGAGCTGTTAGTAAAGGACAAGCAGATGTTTGAACCAGCATTTTGGGTGATCTGGGTTAGAGCTCTGTGAAGTTAACAGAAAATTAAGGAGGCAGGAAGATGAATTCCAAATGCCAGGCTGTAGGAGCTATAAGAACCCAGAAGGTCCAGAGTCTTTCAGTGCCCTCCCATGTGAATCTTTATGCACAATGGTAATTCTTGTTACAGTGAAATGAGTTCTTGAGTCAGTGGCAGGTAAACTGAGCAGTTTGAAATCTCAGGTAAAAAGAGATACCTGTTAATCTACCAAGAAGTGTTTGCCTTTATAAATTAAACAGAAATCAAAGTCAGGGAAACAAAAATGAAAAAAAGTAGAAACTTAACTTTAGATTTAACACTAGTAAGATACTTATTCACCACTGCTGCTGTGAAATAAGCTAGTAGGTTATTGAATTGTTGTGTTTGGAAAAAATGACTTTAGAAATAATACACCAACTTCTAAGGTCAGGCAGGCTAAACCAAATGTGTTTAGAATTGATTTATCAAGTAACTGTCAGGTTCTTAGGGGAAAACAGAATTAAAAAGAATAGAAACCTCATAGGTGGAAACCAACAAAATGCTACATCCAAATAATTGAATATGTTTACATGAGAGAAATACTGAAGGGATTGCTTTGGAAGTATGTTCCTTGTGTTTTAATTGCCCTGTCAGAGAAGATGATCTCGTTAAGTTTTGTTTCCCATACTAAAATCCATGTTTGGGTCCTGTAAGTGATTCCGTACACCATCTATTTGTATTATCTTTTACTAAACATCTGAGTTGGTTTCAAATTCATATTATGGACGAAAGGTTGCAGTAAATGTTGAATCTGATCATGTGGTTATACTGTCTTTTGAACATTTCTGGAAGCAAATCTTATTTTGCTGCTTTAATATGTTTGAAGTCCAAATTAATCTTACACCTAGATTAGCATTACTGGGATGTGATAATGGATTAAGTACTGATCTTTTCTGCCCCCTGTTTCATCAGCTGCTTTCTTCTGCAGGAGTGGTAATTGCTTTGGAATGGAAATCTTCAAATAGTATTTCAGTTGATAAAGATTTGTGCAATATCCATGCGGATAGTCTTTTGCATTAAAAAGGATTTTTCTACTATTTATTTTGACACATGTTAAATAGTGTAAAAGATATCAGAATGTGAATCATAATTCCTTAAAGAACTCGTGTAATAACTATATGAGTCGTCTTGCAGAAATAAAAAATCATAACATGGAGATCAGCTCATGAAAATCTTAAAGCAAAAATATGAGTATCAAATAAGAAATAGAACACTTATCCTACAAAACACCTAATGCCACAGGACTGACAACATACAAAGTAGAACTATGATAAGGGGACAATGAGCAGTATTATCTCAACAAGAAAAATACAAACATTAGCACTAACATTACAAGAGAAGTGTCAGTGTTACTAATGTGAATAAGTCTCCTATTTTTTGATACAGGTAAAAATTCATCTGTGCTATTTTGGTCTGGACCATTAAAAGACAAAGCTGTCAATTTGATGGAGTTCCAAACTGAAACATAACATAATTCCAATTTTGGAGTTCTAATAGAAACACAAGTCAGCTTTCAACATCAGATGAATTCACCAGGGCAGGCAAGTATTAAGAAAGTTAATGAAGATATTGTAAGTAAGGCTTGTAATGGACTTGCAGCTGTGCACGTGTCCACCCACTACATCTCATGAGATGTGGCAGCTTTGTGTCCTGTCCTTACCTGGTCACCTCCAGTCATTTGACCATGGCCCGGTTTGCAGACAGTTTGAGAATTAACGGAGAAATAGGACCATTTATGCTGTTCCTCAAGGAGTCTGAAAACAATGGGAAAAACTCAATTGCAATTTCTAAGGGCAGCCAATATATCAGTGAGGCTACGATAGTAACTCCAGGTTGCAGGAAAGAGATTAAAACTTCACTAACAGCAAAATATAAAATAAGTACACTTGCTAAAAACAATTTGAACTTTTAACAGAATAAAACATAATTTTACAAGAAATTGGATTTTGGACATGGGAGGTTGCCTTGTTACGCACAAGACATAATAACAAGCTAATGCTAGAAGAATAGCAGGACAGCTCCCTTTGTCCCCTGATGCTGGACAAAGTAGAACTTTCTCCAAAGTACATACAATTTTAATTTTTACAGGTAGTACGAGATGCTGATGGATTAACAACACTGCCAGCAACCAGTATTAGGAGATCTGAAATAATTCTTTCTCCGTTCAGAAAGGTTGCATCTTCATCTCCAGAAACTGTTCAGGAGAGACCTGCCACTCTCCTCCTGTTGCAGTATTAATGGTGGAGATTAATCAGCCAGTGTGTTTCCAAAGTCCATATCATAACTGTGTGCAATATGAAATTTAACAACCAAGTCAAAATTCAAGTAAATATTTTCACTGATTAATATAAAGGTGCTAATTCCTTTTTCAGTGGTGAAAACTTCAGTGATTAGAGATGCAAAAACTTGAAGTAACAGCTTGTAATAGTTGCTGGTGGAATGGCAGTCAAATGACAAAGCCTTTGGATTCCTGGTAGCTCTTCCTGCTCCTGGAAAAAATCCGGATCCACAGTGTCTTCAGGAGTTTGATTCCTACTCCCAGAGTGCATCCTCTTGTGAAAAGATGTGGTGATTTAGCTCCATCCATCCCAAACAACACATTTGTGGCATAAGAAGTATTTCAGCTGAGACTTCGGTGTATCAGCAGCAGATGCATCCTTCTGTAGTCCTCATTTGCTGGAAATTGGGGCTGAGAGTCTTGCAGCAAATCCCTCAAAAGTAAACTGTAGTGCAGCAGAATAATGGAGTGGAGTAAAAAGCCGAAAAGGTTGATTGTAACTAGAGAGGATTCACTGAAGGTGGGCCATAAAACAAACAAAAAAGTGCTCCCACAGAAAATGGTAATGGCAGCCGTAAAATCAGATAATAAAGGAATCCTACCATGAAGACAAAAAAGCAAAAAACAATTAAGCCTCCCCAGAGAATCAAACTAAACAGAAAACAAAAAGCAAGCAAGCTTAGGGCAGGGAGACACAGGCATATAGCAGCAGCCATGTTGCTACTAAAAAAATCCTGTGCTTAAGCAGATTAGGAAAATTCCTCTTGCCCTAAGCTTTCACAGTTTGCTTGCTATATTTATTGCAGGCTGTCTTTGAAGGCCTCCATAAATTGCACATCTAGAAAATGCATTCCAGAAACCTGTGGCTTTCAAGCCTTTTGTTTTCCAAAGAAAGGAGTCAGTTGTAAAAGAAGGTGTTGGAAATAATACTGTAATCTGTGGTGCATCAGTGCATTGGAACAAAATTTGCTATTGTGGTGTCTTTGAAGTTTGTATATATACAAATGGAAATCTATGAGCTTTCCATTTATCCCAGGAAAACAGAATTTCTAAGTGTCTGTGTATTCATAGGAATTGTGTGTTTATATCCATATATATGAAATAATATATATATGCACGCCTCTTTAGGACCACAGAGAGTGTAGGCACTTCACTGCACTGTTTTATAAGCAGGATCTTCTGAAAATCAGAAACTTTTAGTTTCCATTTTGAGCACACACCTATTTGTATGCATAATTTCTTGTGCCAGCATAGTCCTTTGTTCTGAGTAGCTTTCCTTCCATGGGAAGTCTTCACTCATGAATCCATGAGACTGTCCTCACTGCAGTCAAAGACTTCTTTTGCTGCAATTATGGCTGCCCGCATTTGAATATTCATTTTAGATGAACTGGAGACACCCCTTGCTGAGCTGGGGAAGACACAACTTAATACCTGTGTTGTCATACCGCAGGCATTTGAAGCTACCTCTCTTCTTTTGGCTGGAAAGACAAGTTATTTCCTCTCTTATGAAAACCTGTTCCTTGGTGGTTGTAGGTTTTTTTCCTAGTTCCAGGTCAAGTACATATTCCATAGGAAAATGAATTTCAAGGATGGTAGCGAGCTGTCTTGGCCCGGAGTCTGGGATTTGTCTTTGTGAATGACATGCCCAGAACCAGACATGGCATCATAGCTGCTGATGTGCTTCTGATTGAGCTAATGCCATTAGAATAATTTCCATATTATGTTCCATCCTGTTCTTGATGCTGCCAAACAGCTTCTTTGCCTTTTATCCCCCAATTACAGCTGTCCATGGTCTTTACAGTTTCTCCCCTGTCCTTTTTCAAATTAGAGCTAGTTTGGCTGCATGTGGGTGTAGTTAGTTGTGTGTATCCTGCTCTGGCATTGTGTTGACCACTTGCCTGATAAATTCCTCACGCTGCCAGGGATTTACAGGAAACCCATGTTTGGTTCTGTGCTGTGTCTGCTGTTGCAGTGTTTGCTGGAATTAATGGAAAACTCAATCTAAATGGAAAACTCCATCTCAAAATTTATATCTAATGTTTTGCTGTAATAAAATAACATACTTTTGATATTATGCATTTGTTGTTTGGGGTTTTTTTAGTTCTATTTGTAAGATTTTTGACACACCTACAACATTAGTCAGCTTTCTGCCCGGTCATCTGGGATACTGAGAATGCCTAAATTTTTCAGAGCTGCAGGAGTGAAAGTAACACAATTTTCTAATTTGTGTCTGGAACTGGGGAGAACCAAAAGGTTGGCTGTCATCAGGGAAGAGAGAGAATGCCTCAAGTCAGCATTTAAGAAACCCATAAATGCAACAAACTGAGCTTGCTTTTGGATAGATCTTATCTATTTCTACTTGGCTTAATAACAGTAGAATAGGGTGGGAAGAGAGTAAGATTTATCACTTGAAGGAGAAGCATCAGGTTCCAATACCTAACACATTGTTAAACACAAGATACAGGTAAAAATCTGGTGTCTTAAGTGAAGAGCTCTCCAGTTCTTGCAGAGAATGCAGAACACTACTGCTGAGGATGGACCTGATCTTTCAGACAAGATCCACCTTCCAGACAATGTCACTGTATCCTCTGTACTGAGAAGGCTCCTGCAGCAGAGATGATCCCTGAGAGTAAGGGGAAGCTGATTGTGTTAGTGGGTGATTCTGTGAATAAATGCAGTTAAATGGGTTTCTGTGTAGGAGGTTCAACGAGGGATGCTTCGAGGGTAACTTGAGGTTGCCAAGTAGGACATTGAAAGACAAGATTTCTGTGACAACATTCTCTGTAAAACCTGCCAGCTCTATATGTGGGAATCTGTAGACGAGAGAGCAGCCCACCTGTGTGGACGACATAACGGAGTGTAAAAACGGAATTAGGTGTGATGGGAGCTGATCAACACTTTGGGAACTGAAGGCTTCTGCCCAGGAGGAATGCTGCACCCCAGTCAAGACAGAATTATGCTGTGGGCACTAAAAATGAAAAGGAATGTAGAAGGCTGGGGACAAAGCCAAAATAGCATCTCTTTTTGGAGTTCAGATTGGTCTTCTGTTATCCTGCTGAAGCACTGGCCCAGGCTGAAAACTTAAATTCCTGTGACTTGTCCTAACTTTGCAGCTTCCCCTGATCTGACTTAGTGTTTCCTAATTGTTGTCATTGCCTTGAAGTAAGAATTGGTAGCACAGCCCTGGAACTATATTTCTGGCTATTACAAACTGGGTTTCCTGCCCAAAGAGATTCTATGATGCATTTCTTCTGTAATATTTTTATCCTTGTAAACTTCATCTGCAGAGCATCTTCCCTTCTCCCACAGCCTAATCCATCAATCCTGATAAGTAGATAGTGACAACACTATCCCATAGATTATCCTCCTGTGGGCAGGTGTGTGGGATGCCTGTTACAGAGGGTGGCTGTTTGATGCCAAATATACTTATGTTTTATTTTTCAGACTTCCAGAATTAAAGCGCTTGTAAGTTCTCCTATTCTTTATGCTCAGTATTGCATATGGCAGCCCCTCGTCATTGTAGGCAGATTCATTTCCCTTTCCTGCATCTTGCTATTATACTTTTCATTTGGCTGTTGGCTTTTTGAGCCCCTTTTTGCTCCCTGCCTTTCCCTGGCTCCAGAGACTTACTTGCTTTGATAGGAATACCTGAATCTGTGAAGCAAAAACCTCCTAGGCATGAAGGAAACCATAGATAGGCATCTTCAGACAGTATAATGAACCTAATTTCCCACCTTTTCCATTGAAATTAATGGACATTTGTGTAATGAGGTTCCAGTATCGTTTTGAAAATACTATTTTTTTGGTCAGTCACTTGCTTTAATAGTTTCTAGGTCTGAACAGGCAATATAAGTACACTGAAATTAGCAAAATTTGAAGTATTACGATTGAAAATAAGTTTTAGCACTCCTCAGTATGGTAATTATAAAAATAATTCTTTCAAGTTTGTATCACAGTACAGATTCTGCTTCCTAGAACCAGTACACATTTAAATGCTCTGTGTCCATTTGCGTTTAATGTTAAACTTGGCTAGAGAGGCTTATAAATATTCAATTAGAATAACTGGGAAAATGAAAAGAATATTGTATTAATCTGTAATGTCTATTGATTTTTAAATAAGTAAGCATAATGTCTATCGATTTTATTTTTTTAAGTAGACTGTACATTGCAATTTAAGCACTCTGGACATAAATGCCGGGCAGCTTCTTACAGCTTCAGGTGGGGGAGGGAATATGGCTTGAGTTACTTTACCTTCATCTGAAAAATAACCCAACACCACGTTAACAAAGTAATAGACTTTCCCAGGGGCTTACCTAGTAGGACAGCAGGCTCACTACATCTGAAAAACTGATTTTTTTCTCTGAAGATAAACATTTTTGTTTCCCAGTCTCTCATAGTTCTTGTGTCTGGGTAAGCCATCCTAGGATTTTTCTTAAATAAATATCAAGCTGACGTTTAAATTTGTTTCAAAGCTAAATACGTCTATAAAAATAAGTGATGGGCAGAAATCATATTCATTATTTAAGAAGCTACTGTGGAATTAAAAGTGAAAATAAAGTGCTTCCTGTGACACACCTTTTTAAAATCATGTAAGTGAGAAGAGATCATTTGAGATGTTAACTCTAAATTGTCACTTAGCACATACATAAACCTGGACTAACTCCAGGAGCTGCACTGGGATTGTTTTGGGTGCTACAGAAATCCCCCTATAGCCAGTCATCTGTAATTCCTTGACTAGATGGTGTGTTTGCTTTCTAATATTAAAATTCTGAATTCAACAAATACAAAGTCTGTATTAAAAATAAACCCTTAAATCTCCGAAGTTTCTCTCCTCTGAAGTAAACTGAAATACTTAAAATACAGTGGTGACTTTGGAGCAATGTTTCAGCTCCAAGAATAGATTTAAATGGGGAATCACCATCTTGCCCTTTCTTTGCTGTGTGTTTTACTTTGTAAGAAATGGAAAAGTGAAATATGTTAAAAGAGCTTTGAGCCGGTTTCAGTCAAACCACATTGTAACTATTTTATCAGTTTCTAAACTGTTTTATTGAAATGAAAAATATCAGTTATCAAAGAATTAAATTTGGAGGAGAATGAAATTAATTCCACTTTTGTGTATGCACTGAATGATTTTGCAGGATCACTTTAATGCTTTTACTAATCCTTTGTTCTGGCTGCTGAAGTTGCAGTTCTGTTGTGAGAATTTGGGAGCACCAGTACAGCTTGCAGTAGCCTTGCCCAAGAGAAAACTTTGTGGAAATAGGGATTAAGGAGTTAAACATCTAAGGGAAATAAACCAAGAATTTTCTTGATGGAGAAGACAACTTTACCACAGAGCATGGGTAGCTGGTTGCAATTGGGAAATGAAACCTTGAGTCATTCTTTTAAAGCTGTTTAGGTTATTTCTTCACAGTTGGTCACTAAACTTTCATCTTTTTAGTTATATTTTTGCAGTTTGGTCCCTCTCAAAAAAAAGAAAAAAAAAAGTAACAAGTTCAGTGAAAAATCTCCTAAGGTGATTTTTTTTCATTAGTTATCATCATAAAAGTTGTGTTTTATCATCCACAGCAAACATTCTTTGTATATAAAGTCCTCTGACTCACATGGCAGCACATCAAAATTGTAACTTCTAATTTGAGAAAAGCTGTTGAGTTGGGGCTGATTCTTAGTGGGGTGGGATAGGAAAAAGAAAATTACAACAAAACTTCAAAAACAACAGTGGGAAAGCTTGTGCAGAGGTATAGACCTGGTTTTTAGATGCTTCCATACTTAAATGTTTCGAGGTACTGAAGCTTTTTGTCTGTTAGATGGTTTGCAGTTTCCATGCTGCTTTTTCTTTCCAGTGTGAGTAGCTCTTTTTGTAGGTTTTATGAAATTAGGTATAAGAGGAGCACAGACTTTGGCTCTGGTATTTGAGTTCTCCGATAGTACATTACAGACATTGAGTTAAAAACAATGCATTAAAGACTTTTTGGCTCCCCAGAAGCTATTCTGAGCTGAATGCTTTAATCATGCATTGAATTCAACCTGAAAGTGTGAACAGGGCCATTGATTAGACTTGCTGTTTTGAGATCTGTCAAGTTGAGGAAAAGCCCTTTCCCAAATCCTCTTTGAAGAAAGAGACTGTTCAGTGACAATTGGTATGAATTTTCAGGTCTTGCAAAGCCTTTGGAAATTTCTTCTGTACCCATAAATGCAAACAGGCATGTACCTTAAAACCTGAGTTTGAAGCCAACAGCTGAATTAAAAAGAACCTTGCAGTTTCTTCTAAAAGGAGTAGAGAATGAAGAGGAATGTACAGAAGAGAAATTACCATACAGACAGTCCTGAGTACCTGCAAGGCTTTTCCTGGTGATGAAGTCAGTGTTTGTTCTAATTTGAAGTATGATAAAGGACAGAAGACAGAAGTTTTAGATATTGATTAATATCTTTTGTCTTGATATATTTTCAAGAGAGTCCATATTCATAATTTAAATGCAACAGAAAGAGAATCCTAGCCAGAACATGTCCTCGTAATAGAATCAGCTGTTTCTGTCAGTCCATTACACAGCACACTAATCGCCCATCAGAACTAAAAGTCATTAGCCACAGTCTGCAGTTTCTCAAATCTGTGCTTTGGGAGTGAGTGCCTGTATTTTACCAGTACTTTAATTGGGGATGAATTTTCCCTTACTCTGAAACAGATCTCTTGGCACTGAGTAAACCTGAATTATCCAACTGTATTAAATGTAGGGTTGTTCATAAATGAATCCGTGAAAGATGCTTAGATATATCCCATGCTTTTTCATAGGAGAAATCTGAGTGATCCAAAAACTTCAATTCACTTGACTTTTGCAGAATTTATGATATACCTGAAGAACAGGGCTGGATGTGGTTATTTAAAAATATGCCCAGGGATGAGGTTGCTCAGTTCCTGTGGTTCTGAGCTCACCTGTCTTTCATTTTGAAAGCAATAAATGCTGCTTTTGTGATACATGTTCTGCCTCCTCTAAGCCTAAAGATTATCTTACATAGACCAGTAGAAAACTTTGCCCACATTGGGTTTGATCTCTAAATTAATCATGGGTTTGGCCTAGCACCACTTTGGAGTTTACCATTTTATGTTCCACCTTAGAGCATTGTCACGTGTGAACGTGACAGGCACTGTTGTACCCTTGAAGTTAATATAAGATTACAATTTAAAAATTAAAGTTCAACTGGTGATTGTTACAGTTCTGTCTCACTGAAATGGAGAGGACCATTTAATTGCTTTTTCCTAATATTTTTTTTGTCTTTATGATTAATTTAAATATGCTTAAGCAGAAAAAACAAACTTGTTTGAAAGTATGTGAGAAAGATGATAGGAAAGCATGTTGCAATTTAATATTTGGTTTTTTTCACTGAAATTTTTGTTTTTTAGAACTGATAATAAAACATTTGTGGTATAAAGGCTTTGTGTTATAACTGTGAAATGAGTCATACTAGGTGTATAAGCACCTTGTATATCTAGGGAGTGAATATCTCTTCCTGTACACATAATATGTATAAATGTCAAATATCTGTGGCTTTTGCTTTTGTAAGTAAAAAAGTATTTATTTTTTGGGAATCAAGCAACAGAGCCCTTTCTTTCATCACTTTTGTCAAGGATTTATGTTCCAGTTTGGAGCCCAGCAGGCATAAACAGTATCAGAGACTATTCACTTCTGAGGGCAGAAAGAGAAGTTAAAATTCTGTTGTCTGCTTACAAAGGTGTAAATACTGTCTGGCATCTGATTATTCCAAATTTTCACATGGTGCTCAGCATGTGGATTTCTTCATTAAGTGGATGATGGCCTGTAACTGTTCCTTTGCAAAAAATGATCAGAGCACCCTGTCTGTCCCTCCTTCTGTGTTTTTGTGAGAAGCAGTGATTTGAGAGGGGTAGGCTGAAGTGCCTCATGTAGCTTAGCTAAGCAATGGAAAATTACATCTGCTTGTTCTGTAAATAATGTCCAGTCAGAGCAGATGTAATTAACTACTGAACTTAATGGATGCCTCGTGAGGTTACTGATGCTATCAGTCATAAACTAGATGAAGGCAAGGGAGCTTTATTTGCTTGGAATTCCTTTTAGGACTAATTACTAAATATCTTTAAAATTGATTGCTTATGCTTTCAATTTCTGAGAGTGTTTTCCCATGATCTATGTGGAATGGACTTGATGCAGCTTTAAGGAAGGATGGGGGATACTTTTATTGTTGAAGCTTTTTTGGGAACTAAAGGGTTTCTCTTCCCTGGAACTTTCTCACAGAGCTGCACTATTAGGAAACTTGACCTTATTTTAGAGCTGCCCAAGCTGTCCAGCTGTCTGGCAACACTGGTCTGACACATTTTTCTTTCTGTCCAAATTAATTGAGAAATAGACAATTGCAAAGATAAAATTCTGTTGATGTGTCACAAGTCATGGCCTAACATTGACAAAGCAATCGGAGACATGGGGAGTGCCTCTCAAAAACAGCCACCAAATTTAATTTCTGCCTGTTTGCTTTCAAACACTTTACAGCTGGGGAGTCAGTGAGAAACCAACCTGACAGAATAGACAGAACCCTTTGGACTGGTGGGAGAGACCTGCTGCTGCTGTTAACACTGAATTGACCATGTACCTTTTGTTGCTTCAACTACGGTGTTGAAGAATATCCAGTTTCTTTTAATATAATACCCAATGTATTTCAATAATTTTTTGGGATAACCTTTGATTTTTATTCACAGTCTGTATTAATAGTGCACTGAATGGATATGAGCTGATGAGCCAGGCCTGGAGTTTTTATGAGATGCACATTGTTTTATATAACTTTTACGTAGGATAAAACAGAAAGGTTCTGAGCTCACCAAAATTTTGTTGGGCTTGATTATTCAGTTTTAAGGGATATTTAAAGAGTTTCATGAATCAAGTTGGTTGTCAGGTAGCCTTGAGGACAATTAATTCATCTAGAAACAACCTTTTAAGGAGTAGACGCGTGCATCATAGAAATGTCAACCAACTTAATCATAGATTAATATTAGTATGAGCCTACAAGGGAGAGAATAAAACTGGATTTGTTTATTTGTAATGCTCTTGGCATTTTTAGCAGCTGTGACTGTTTCCTTGTGACCATTGCATGCCCAGTCTTGAAGGAATTTTTGGTGTAAGTCAAGACAGTAATTTTAAGAGCAGTTTCTAACAATAGCATTACAGCTGCAGTCCTGTATGGCTCTGAGATGAGACTCTCTTCTGTATTTTCCAAAATTTTGCAGAACGTGGCCTTTTGACTTAAATTTCTGAAACTGGCGCCGTCTGGCAAAATGAAAGGGAATTTTGAACAGTTACTCCCATTATTTTGGATGACTGTTCAGAGCTGGGCAGGCTCTTTCACACATCAGGAATCTGCTTCACGGCCTTGTAAAACTAGAATTAAGTAATGAGAAAGATTAATGAGCTGTCTAAACTGTGTGCTTTATTACTCCCAGTATACCTTCGCCCTTAGGCTAATTTGTGCAAAAATACAATATATAAGGAAGATTTGGAGCATTTATTATTGGTGTTATTTCTGAGGTTTTAAAGTATAATGTTTTAGTTACAGAGGACTATCATTGTCTCACTTTTTACTTTGTTGATCCACACACCAATTTTGGGTTACTGCTATTGTTTAATTCAGGGAATAAGTTATCTTAATGGTCTTCTGGAGCTACTGCTGTTGCAATTTATGGATTGTCTGTTAGGAGAGTAAATTCATCGTTTTTCTTCTGCTGTGCTGCTTTTATTCTATGCTTCTGCACCACATCTAGGACTCTGGGTTGCAAAATTCAAGCTGTAATATTTAAATTTACTTTTTCTTGCAGGTGAAATTACACTTTAAAAACATTGTCTTTTATGTGCTCTGTAGCATTTAAAAGTAAATTTGGCAAGTGGACTTGAAGAGGGCTTCTGCTATGGTTGGTTTTATTTTTTAGGCTTGAGGAAAACAATCAATAGTAAATTAGTTTGCTGATGTCTAAGGATTGAACAGCTGAGTTACTGTACCCCTGTTATTGTAACCAGAGTTCTTAGAGGTTGTCTTAATTTTCAAAAACCACTGACTGTTTAACCTCAGCTGAAAAGCTTGGGATTGAATATGAAACTAGCAATTGTCTTTCCTGTGGAAAGAAAGAGACTGCTGCTTGACTGAAGGCATGAAATCAGAGTGACCCTGTGCTCCTGGTCCTGAGAAACAGAGCTAGGAATGAATCCTGTGGAGAAAATGAGTTGGAGGACTCACTGCAAGTCACTCATTGCTCTGGCTGCTGAGGGGTGTGTGTGGGTGCCTCCCTGCCCTGGGCTGCAGTGCCCACTCAGCTGTGGCAGCTGGCTTTTCCTGGGGCTGGGCAGCTCTCCATTCATCCCTCGGGAATGTGGTTTGCATCCACTGTTTTTATTGTCATCTGCCTGTCCAAGCCATGACATGTGGTTTCAGTCCTGTTTGTTACCATGAGCAGTTTCAGTGTGGCCCATGGTGCACTGTGTAATGTTGTATTTTGGGCTGGAAAATATGATGTAATGTACAAAATAGGGAGTAGACACTCCAGCTTACTAAAATACATATATATGTTTATTATATACGCATGGGAGTGGGCACTGAAAATATTCTGAGGAAAGTGTGATTTCTTGCCTGTTTTGAGATATATTCTGGAATTATTTTAGGTCGGGTAACCAAAACCCATAATCTTCTGGAAAGTCCTGAGGTTAAGTGGTATGAAAGGTTAGTGGGAAGCTTCTGGTCACATATATTCTTGACAGGTTAATGCACAGATGTGACCTGGATCCTTAGCTTTGCTTACCAAGGAATAACTTTCTGTTGCCCAGCCAGAAGGGCTGGTGGGGGAGGGAGAATAATTTGCTGTGTTTGAGAATTTTGCTTAAAGTTTAAAGGGCTTTTAGCTTTATTTCCTTCTGCAGTAACTCCAATTTGAAATAAATCCAAAGGCTTTTTATTTTGCTGACTAGTAAGGGATTTCTAAGCTGAAGAGAAAAGAAAAGCTGGAAGATCTAAAAGCATGAAATGCATCATTGGCTGATTCGTGACCTGTGGGTTGGGAGACTGATACATACTGAATATTTAGAGAAATAGGGCTGCCTGTTAGTTAAACAGCTGAGAGTTTTTTCCCCATTTGGTTTCATATGTTAGAGTACTTTGCAAATGGCATTTTTACTGACATGCAACTTCTGTTGAGGTCGAAAATGAATCGAAACAATAAATTTATATTACTTTGAACTTGTAGTGTATTTAGGGTAGCACTGGTCGAACAGATACACTGTTGACTATTCTGGTGTCACACACCTTTTTCTAGAGGCTGTGGCACTTTGTCACCATTTAGGTGAGATTTGTCACCATTTAGGTGAGATTTCTTAGGGAAGGATGGTTCCAGGCAGTTTGGCTGGTACTGGGAATATGGGGAGATGCCCTGGCACTAAGCTATCCATGGCATTTCAGAGTTTTTGGCAGACATAAATTCAGTAGAGTGCGGAGAAAGGTCTGGGAATTAAACTCTGTGTCCTCTGAATATTTTTGAATGGTATTGGCAAGGAGCTGGGTATTCATTTTCTGTATTTTAAGTATCTCTGCAGCTAAGCAGATGATCTAACAGTATGATCCTGAATTTAGTTTCTGAAAAGTCAGTAAATTATAGAAAATATCTGCAGCATATTCCATAGGTTCATCTGACCTTCAATACAGATACAGTTTTAGTGTTGCTATTTAAAATTCTTCACTGATGAGTTTGGGAAACAAGTTCAGATGTAATCATATCTAGAAAGAGAAATTGAGAAGTGCTGTTTTTAATAACCATTTACAGTGATATGGTGAAAAGAAGGAAATTATTTTTCCTGACAGATTCTGATAGGAGAAAGAAAAGCTTAGCATGGGGTGGTTTTTTTTTTTTTTTTTAATCACCATGAAAAATTCCTTCCTGTTAATCTGATGGATGGATTACAGTTTGTCCTTGCACGGCCAGGTTGTACTTTCCATCAGAACTGGAGATTCCAACCCTCATTATATCATTTCTGTAATGCAAATGGTTATGTATAGAAGGAGATTTAATTAATCCCCTGCTGGTTGGTAGTATACCCTAAAGCAAACATAGTCAGCAAAGGAAAAAAATTAAAACATGAGTGCATGGTAGCAGGTCACTGACTGTCAGTGGAATTTCATCATCTGTGAAATATTAACTTATTAACTGAAATGTATTTACTCTTATAGCTGTAAAAATATTTGTCTATTGTCCCAACTGGTATGATAGTGAGCTACCTTGTGAGGGAGCCAAGGTCAAAGGCAATCTCAGGAATCATGCTGTCTGCTCTGGCAAAAATATGGAACATCCTGTGTGGCAATGGTTCTCATTTTAATTTGCAAGGACTCCATTTAAGCTGCCATCAGTGCAGGCTCCAGCATCCAACTTTGCCTGTGGGTCTGTGCCATATGCGCAGATACATATTCAAGGACAAATTACAAGACTGAGAGAAAGTGACAAATTTGAGTGATGGGTTCCTGTTTTTTCACACTTTTATAACATAACGTATCTGCTTGAACGATGTGGGTTGTATTGTAGGTCAATGAACAACTAGATTTCCAGACTTTATTTCCGCTCCATATTGTGTGCACACACCTATGCAAAAAACCAGCAGTCTTCATGCTGCCTCATACATTCCTGTTTTCAGATGAAGTGTCTGTATATAAAAGATCACAACTGAATTAATTTTTCAGTATCTATGTACTAAACAATATATTTTGCAAACAGAAAAATTATGTTTAAAATGGCTGGTATTTTTTCCTGTTTTAGCCTCCTTCCTGCCTCTAAAATGAGGATCTAGTCCTATTGTGAAGCCTCTTCTGTAGCATGATACGGTGTCCAGCTGATTTCATAGCCTCATGATTGAGGTGATGAACTTGAGATAAAAGGAAATATAAGGAACTCTTTTGAAGGCAGATATTTGAATCAGCTTTCTATAAATTCTGGGATGCTGAATTTCTTTCCCAAGGTTCCTTTTTAACTGCTTGTCTGAAAATCTGCTGCTTCTTTTGTCATGTAGAGATCAAGTTGCATGTTTAATAATTATGCCTTGAAATGTGGAACTGATACAAAAAATTAACTTTCAGAACAGTCTGTTCTTGTCATTTGGGTACTGCAAGATTTAATACACTCCTTATTTTTTAGGATCTGTGAAAGTAGTTCTTTATTTCCACTTCTGAAAGTTCTTTGTGAATAATGTGCACCAATATTTTAAAATGTTCTTATGCTATTTAGCACTTCATATAAATCAAATATGAATGTAAGCCTCTATTTTGAGGGTTATATTGTTGACCTAGAGAGCAGGTGGCATGGAGGCTGGCTGGAGTAATAATGGTAATATAAATATAGCTACTGGCAGCACAAGTGCTCAGGGAGGCAGATGTGCTGTCGGAAGGGGCAGTTTGGAATCTTGCGGGTTCATGCCTTGTTCTCATCAGAAGGGTGGTCTTAAATGAAAAATGTCCTTCAGGATGAACTAGCATGTTGAAAAGATTACAGCTGCACCCTGTAAATAGTGTTTCAGACCAAGCAGTCACAGCTCAACACTCTTTTATTAGTTATATCACCTCTTAAAATGTGATTTATTTTTTTCAGGATACATGGACATGTAATGCCAAACTCCTTTGTGGTGTGAGTGGAAACCGGTTAAATCATACCACCTACCTCATAATTTACTAAAACATTTAATCTCTACTATAAATTATTCTGAGTAGACATTAACCTTTATAGGGTGCTTGTGAAATGCTGTTAGACTTTTCTCTTACATTTTTCATAATTATTGAATCACTGTTTTTGTAGTGCTACTTCATATGTTTAAAACTGTCCTGTCATTTTAAGACATAAACTCTCAGTTGGTCCCATTGCACGCACTGAAATGTTGAACTGTCTTAAGACCCAGCTGAGTCTCGACCCTGTGAGTGTATCCCCATCTCTGGGAGGCATTTGCATTGTCCAGTCGATGCCCTGGAGAGCTGCAGTGTTCTCCTGGCAGTGGACATCCTCAAGTAAGTGCCTGCAAGTAGCACATCAGTTGTCTGCAGTCTGCTCCCTCCTTCCTTCCATCGCAGGGTATTTTCTGTCTGGGATGTAACTTCTCCAGACATAAACTCCCTGGTGATTTGGGAAAAGCAAAGCTGATAATTACACTGCTTGTGGTTGTTTAACATCCAGCTCTGGTGCTTTTGCTTTGGCCCCACCATTCATAGTCTGTTTTGGGGGATTATAGGGGCTGTTACCAGATTTGGAGAGGCAGAAAAGGGCAAAGAGCTGGGAGGGTGCACTGTCATTTCTCCAGAGGACTGGAAAAGTGCTGCAGAGGCCAGGACGTGGCAGGCTGTGTGGCTGCTAGGGTTTGTGAAGGGGATTTTGAGACTAACATGAAATGTGGCATAGTGGAACAACAGGTATAAAAATTGATTGTGTTGATTGTACTCTTTGTTGTCAAGACCACAGTGGCATTAAATGTGAACTACTGCCTATTGATTCCACAGCTGCACTGTGTTTGTCAAGGTGGAGGTGCAGAATGAAGACAATTCCTCCATGGATACAATAATATTTCAATTGCATTGAGATGTCACCTGCTAGGACTTCCTTCCTTCCTTATTTGGAAACTCGGTTTCCAAGGGATGCTTTCAGGAACCAAGCCCAAGGCAGTCCTTCTTCTAATCTTGTATGCATTTAATCCTGAATTACCTACATTATAGGAAGTATTAAAGGTCATATTGTTTGAATAAAACAAGTGTTCAGTAAAGAAAACGATTTGTCCATTCCTGTTCCTGGACTGTGTTTCTTGTGATGTATGTCTGGTAATTTTAAGTCACAATTACCAGAGCTGTGCTACCGCAAGGGAGTGTTCTCTCTTTAAATGACTTTTCAGCTCTAATGACTAGAGCAAAGCTTGTAGAAATGAACCCTGAAAGTTCAAAAACTAGAAGGTAGCTAGAGAGATTTAAAGGTCACTGTTTTTCTTTTTCATCCAGTAGCATGAAATTCCAGAGCTTTATACATTCACTGTAAAAATTTCTGGGACTGACTGTTGGAATAAACAGAAGGACGTAATTTGAATAGAAAAAGTGCCTTCTGCCAAGAGGTGCCATCTTCTTTAAAAAGCATAAATTAAATACAGCTGCTCATATGATGAAAGAGATGTATATGCATGTCTAAGTAACATACTATCTAAACAAGCAGAATAATGTGTAATACCTATATCTTACCTGCTTTTTTTATTCATTTGCAGTGGCAAAAAGCTGTCCTTGCCACGTAGGCTTCACAGTTGGAAACTAATTCTTTCTAACAAATGAGTAGAAGAAGCACCTTTTTTAGAATATAAACCACACAACCTGTTATAGATGCTAATGATTTATTATCTTACGCACTTGAAGTGTTTTGATTAGATCTTGACAAGTTTGTCTGACGACAGGAATTTATTTCTTGATTCTGTAAGCTGTCAGCCTTGCGATAATTCACACATGGAATTTGCTTGGTACTGTTAAACTGTAATGAAATTTCAAATTATGGAGAACTCATATTTGAAAAGAGTAACAGCATGTAAGAGCTATTTATTTATTTATTATTTTTTAGTGGTGTAACTTTTTGATATCTTTGAAAAACTTTAAGTCAAATCGCATGCATGATCAGACCAGTCACTGCCTGTCAGCATTGTTAGTCATGTAAATCAGCACAAACACTGTAAGTAAAGATGGAGAAGAGATTACCTTACCAGATTTTATGAATTTAATGTTTTTTACTATTAATCCTCCCACCCNCGCTCGGGCTGTTTGGGATTTTTTTTTTTTCCCCCCCCCCCCCCCCCCCCGCCATATTCAGTGAAAACGCTGATTTTTTATTTTTTTCCTTAGCGGCGATGAGGAACACATCGCGTAGACCAGTTTCCTGACAGGCAGTTGGTATTGGCTGTACTGGTGCTTGCTAAGATCAGCCGGGGATGAGCACAGCCCGTCCCGATGTTTTAAGGATAAAACCCCAGATTCTGGGGCTGCGGCGGGGCCGGGGCGGCGGCCGCGGCTGCCACCTGGCGGTGCCCGGCGAGAGCGCAGCCCCGGGAGCCGGGCGGGGCCGGGAGCTGTGGTCAGCGCTGGGCAGTGCCGAGGGATGAGCTGTGGTCAGCGCTGGGCAGTGCCGAGGGATGAGCTGTGGTCAGCGCTGGGCAGTGCCGAGGGATGAGCTGTGGTCAGCGCTGGGCAGTGCCGAGGGATGAGCTGTGTCCAGCGCGGGGCAGTGCCGAGGGATGCGCTGTGGTCAGCGAGGGGCAGTGCCGAGGGATGCGCCGGGTCCAGCACTGCCCGTGCCTGGGGATGCCCCTGGGCTATTGACTGAAATAAAATCCATAAAATCCCCTGTCTGCCTTTGCTTGTGCTGCTGAGAAGTGGGAGTTGTGTTTGGCATCGGATTTTTTGTGATAATATGTAACACAACTAATGTGTATGTTTAAAAAAAAACCACTCAAACCACCCCCCAAAATCCACTCTATTGCATTAATTCTTCCTTCTGGTGAGAGTGTGAGACCAGACCACAGCAGCTGCAGACACACCACGTTCCACACTTCTGGAAGTGGTTCGGTCTGATGCTGATGAGGTATGTAGGACAGAATTAATTACTGCCTTATCTGTGCTCAGGCTTGAATTTCAAAGTTATGTTTGCTCTGTTGAGTGCTTATGATTTTTTGACTACAAAGGCAATGATTATTTAGGCAAAATGAGCAACTTTTGTACCCCAGACTGTGCATTGTGCATGTGCAGCAGCAGTGCTGTGCAGTTCTACACTGAGCATGCGCTGGGAAATGGCCAGCTCTTTATTAATTTCACATCAGTCATTTATTGATAAATAAATTAGTAATATATAATCAAAAGTAAAATTAACTCAAGGTTTTCATTCGTATTTTTTTTTGCAGAAAGAGCTCAGTCTCCCCAGAAGAGGAAGCTTGTAAGTATAATTACTCTTTATTCATCTCTTGGTTTGTTTTGAATGTATATAGCTGTTCAGTTGTGAAAGTAATTTAGATGGGCAGATGCTCTGTTTTCCCTCTTAGCTTTTTCAGGAATCTGTTGTGGGCTTGGAAACAGCTAGCTTGGATTTCTCTGAGTCTGAGGCCTCTATTCATTTCCTTAAGTGTAGTACAAAAAGCAGTGGTAGTGTAAGCTTACTTCTAATTACCAGCTTGAGCTGATCCTGATACGGAAGTAGCTGCGGTGTTGAGTGTTGCCACTCTGACATCGCTGAAGTGACTCCAGAGAAGTCACTGATTATTTATGTGATATGGACAACTTTGGTCACTGCTCTTCAAACAGTCTGTTGACAGAAGTCTAAGCACACAGCTCCTGGGCCATGCAGGTCAGGTGTTTGTGGAGCAGGCAGCCTGATTTCGATAAAGTAGCGGATGTCAGGAAAAGTAGGCTTTTAAAACTGTCATTTAAACAAACAACAAGTTCTTTTAATGCATTATGATGCTTAAAGAATTTTAGTGAACTAACTTGTGTTTCAATGGTATTATGAGAGCTTAGCTTTTGCTATGCTTACAGATTTATGGTGGAAGAAATTGCATTATTGATTGCATTATATAAAAGAGAAAGCTTTTGTACTGCCTGCTATTGCATTATGATTTAAAATTGTTTCCCAAAGCTTGTGGACTACAGACATGAAGCTCACAAAAGCTTATAACCTTTCTTCCTCAGGTTTCTGGTTCTAATGAGAAATTATTTTCAGTTTTTCAATGTAAGCCATCCCCTTTGTATAAGAAACAGTGTTTGGAAAATGCTGTGTAGAGCCGGTGATTCAGGGCCAAACAATACAGCGGATCAAAAGGTCTTTTTTTTTAAAAGTGGGGCATGACCAGACCTTTTTGTTTTGTTCATATGACAATGATAAACCAGTCAGGGAGTTATTTAAAGAACATGAAGCACTGACTGGTTTTGGGTTTTTTTTAACCAGTATGCCTCAAAGGCTGGCTTAACGAGATTTGAGAGATTTTTAAGACAGGTGGTGTTCATCATTTGAAGATTATGAGGGTTCTTTGATCAAATAGTGAAGCAGTGAGTTACCAGTACATTTTTTGTTTAATGTAACTTAGATATTTTTGCACAAAACTTTTGGAATCGAAATTGAGGATGCCAGAGATATTCCAGCTCATTCCAGCATGGAGGTGGGTGTGACATAAGACTACTCATGTATTTTCATTTGAGATATCTGAGATACAAATGAAGTGCTTCAAATGTGTAGTGTTTTAGTTACTGGTAACTAAACCAAGTGACTGAATATTTTATTTCTGTATTACTTAACTCCTGCAATTTTCATTACTTCACTTTAGTTTTCTTCCATGAGTGAGTGCCTTTTAAGCTGTCATTATGTGAAGAAATTTAGCAACCTGTGTCAAGAAGATCCAGGCCATAAATTTTAAGCACAAGGTTACAGCTTCTAGTGAGACTAAAAACCTATGAAGAATTGAAATGTCTTAGTTGCCTGTGTTATCTAGCTGGTTATTTGATTGTAGTTCCTGGAATTACAGATTCTGTAGTCAAATCAAGTACCAAGTGTAGACAAGAACCAGATGATTTCTTGTTGTTTGAGAAGTTTAACTCTTCATGAAGTCAGTAGTGCGTTTTGACTGATGTAGAGCTGTGTTGATGCTGTACTATGAAGTGTACAGGCTCACTGAAAAGGGTCTTGTGGAGTCAATCTACGTGATCTTGCATATCCCAGTATCAGAGTGCTTACTTGATTTAAAAAAAAATCCTCTTAGTTTTTGAATTAGAAATAGGAGAAATTTATATCAAGGGAATAATTATAATATATGTGTGTAATATAAGGTAAAAGTATACATATACTATGTATACATTTGTTCAGCCATTCTCTCAAAAAGATGGCATTACAACTGTAGGCTGTTCTGAGTTCTTCTGCAGGTGTTCCCTCTGCTTGAATCAACTTAATAGTGAACCTCATAAATGAAAATAAATTCTGAAAATAAAATTTATTCTGGAAGTCTGTTGCTTTGCTGTGGCTGATGAGTAGGGATAGTTATGGGTGTAGCCATGTCCTGATTCATTGACTGTCAACCATTGACTTTTGTTCACCGGCAGAGGCAGAAGCAGGAATGGACAGGAGGATGAAGTACCTGGCTTGGAGCCAGAAATCCCCAAGAGGTGCATTCATTTTCTGCACAAACTCTAACCTTTGCAGCAGTTCAGTAGCAATTGTATTATATACAAACATCAGCCACTCAGCATTTCTCTGTGTGCTAGTCTGGAGGTTGGGGTGCATTTCCTACTGTAAAAATATCATACTTGGGGAGGAATAATTATTTTCCAGCCAGCCAGAAGCAGAATGAGGGCTTGACCATTGTTGCTGGTTTGGTGATTGCCTTGGTGGATTGTTGAGTTAGAAAGGTTTTTGACTGCGGATTAGCTGGGGTATTTGTCATTGCTAAATGGAAAAGGATGAGCTATTCCTGACAATGCTTCTAACTTTTTCTTTGTTTGACTCTCAAGACTTCATATTTCCTGGGTCAGTATGAGTGATCTCTGTTTTATTGCAGGAACTGATTGTAGGCAGGGAGGACAACAGTTACTGTGCTTATTTGTGCTACGGAAAAGGAGTGGAGTTACATATCTCACTGTTTTTGTCAGGAGAGCATGAGAAATTTTGTCACCTAAAGAAGGTCTTGGGTAGAAGCTGAAGAGAATGAATGATGGGATGGAGCCTGTGGAGTCTCTTGATGAGTGTTGGTGACTGTTTCCATATTAGCAGAAGGAAACACAGGCACACTGTAAAGGATAGCTTTGTACTTGGATATTTTGCAATCTTAATTTTGAAGTAATCAGCACAGAGTGAGCAGACATGTAAAACAGATGGGGGAATGGTGTGCAGAGTGACATTAAGAGAAATGCCTGGTAATTTAGATACCATTTTGTTGTTAATGTGCTTAAAGTGTTTTTGTTTCTATAGGGGGTTATGTTTAATGCACTAAAGCAAATCATATTTAGCTGAATTGTAGGTTGCTAAGAGATTGAATAGTTAGAGAACGGGAATAAGTAGTTATACTTTTTCTCTGGTGTGGTTCAATAATCAGAGTTCAAAGTTTTCCTTTAATGAATTATGCATATAAGTGTATTGGTCATGTTTTTCCCCATGCTTTGTTCACAAAAGAAATAATTACCATTCATGAATATTTTCTTTAGTTTCAAATAGCGAATATGGAGTGATAGACTCAAACTTTGATCTGCAGTCTATTAGTCGAAGTGGTTTAATTACTTTCAGCCATTATCCTGTTCTGTTCTCCGTACAGAGATTGGTTTTGTATTGTTGGCTGCAGCTCTCACGTGGTTTTGCTGTGCACCTGCACGTGAGTCACACTAGAGATGTTCCAGACTTGAAAGGACAAAGGTGGGGACTTTGCAGCAGAAGGAGGCCCATGGTGAAGCACCTTTGTGTGTTCTTTTGCTTAAAAACAGTTCAGCACCCAGAAGACAAAGCTGCAAACTGCAGTTTTTATTTTGTCTGTAAGATGCACAGCACCAGCCTGGAGCTCACTATTGCTTCTGGTTGCCTCCTTGGCTCAGCAGTAGTCACTAAATCCAGCTGGGGTTGCCCTTGAGCCATCTAGTTTCTTGTTCAGTACCCCAATAATAATAAATTAATAATAAATTCAGTTCTTTATAGCATGAACTTCATTGGCCTGTTCAGCCTTTTAAATGAAAAATGTAGTTTTATATTTTAAATTCTCGTGGTTTCTAAGGCAGGGTTAATGGTGTGGGTTGCTGTAATTTTTGTGCTATCTAAATATAAAATTTTCTAAAATGAAAGTGTGGTTTTCCCATATTATATCCAAATTTGAAAAGAGTAATTTCCTCAGCAAACTAAATTTGCTAAACCAGTTTTTAACTTCAGCTATAAATTGTTTTTCTTAATTATTTCCTGCTATCAACTATCTGTATCAAATACACTTTTAAAGTCTGTATACAAATGGAAAAAGAACATGAAGGCATAAGAAACATGAAAAAAAAAATTAATCCAGAATATATCCAGTAAAAACACACATTCATACGAACCAAATATTACAGACTGCTGTTTTGATGGTAATTGGTGCTGGTAAAGAGTAGCACTTACCTGAAGTTTTTATGTCTATGTCTGAAATATGGTAAGCAACATAAAAATGTTTGATAAAGACATGTGCAAGCCTTTTATGGTGGTCTTTATTCCTTCTAATCACTTTTTAAGGCAGCTTATGTCCCCTATGGGACTTGTTTTCTCTGATTCTTTCCCTCCTTCTCTGCACTACCCTTCTACTTATAAACCTCTGAAGATTCTTAGTTTCTGCTGCCCTAGACATTTCTGAGGGGCTTTCATTAAACACATCTTCATCATAATTGGTTAAACTTACCTCAGCTTCCTGACAGTAAAATAGCACACAAACACACCAAGGAATTTCTTTTAGGGGGTGTGCCGAACTACTTGTATTCTCTTTAATGTTTAGACCTTGGAAACAATAAGAAGTTTGATGGCAGGAAAGAAAATTTCTGGCCTTTAGTGCTGGTTTATGTCTTTGTGCTGCCATGCACAGGTGCTGTGGGAATTTCCTCTGTATCTGCAGAGAAATGGAGTATATAATTCAGTTTCTGCTCATCTTGGCGGGTGAGTGTTTCTGCTGGTGATGGATCGATGCCGTTTCCCTGCCAGGAGCAAGTGCCATTGTCCCAAGAGTGGAAAAGCCAAAGTGCTGGAAGTGGATGAAAAATGGTTTTGAAAAGAAGTAGGGAATTTTGCTACTTTTGCACTCAGTTCTGATTTGGATCTGGAAATAAAGTAAGAAATAATGCCCCCAGTCAATGCATTCTGCTTGTGGTGCTTTATATAGATGGGGAGAGAAAGAGGTGCTCTTTTTCTGACCACCCCATCCTTCTCTGAGCGTGTAGAAGCACCTCACAAGCCATAGGTCAAAAATAACCTGCTGCTCTTAAGCTGGTCTGTGGGGCTGGTTCTGGAGGTGGAATGTGCCACATTCTTCCATAGCAGTGCTGCTATTCATGTGTTAGGCTTCAAATATTATTTGAAAGCATTATTTGCCTAAAAGAAGTGATTTGGTGAATCAGGAGTATTTTAGTGTTCTGCATAGACTGTAATCTCAGAGACAAAGAATTTATGGAGGTTTTCATCAACGATTTAAAAGTGGAAAAAGTATTTTGTGC
Source organism: Dasyornis broadbenti (assembly GCA_013397935.1). Lineage (NCBI taxonomy): Eukaryota > Metazoa > Chordata > Aves > Passeriformes > Dasyornithidae > Dasyornis > Dasyornis broadbenti. The sequence continues at coordinate 7,685,481 of VZRN01001083.1, read as the reverse complement.
CGTTTTTATTGTCAAGTTTCCACTGCTTAATCCAGCTTCTCACTTAATATGAACAATACAATTATACGTAGCAACCCAAATTTGTACTTTTTGTTGCTTGCTGTGGTGTCTTACTCCAAAAGCACAATGTGGGGGGCAGGGGCTCTGGCTGTGTAAGGAACAGACACCCTGGCCCTTCCTCCTGAGCCTTGGGGATTGGGATTTTGTAGTGTGGGGCTGCGATCGGAATCATGGGAGGGTCTGAAGATTGGAGTTGGAACTCCAAATTCCAAACTGGAGTTTGAATTGGTTGATGAGTGCTTGTGAATGGGCACTCTGAATACAGCCTTTAGCACTTTAAAGCCTATCAAACATATATGTGGAAGTTTTTTGGGGGAAAGCGACATTCCTACAAATACACATTTAAAAAGCGTTGGACATTATTTGGGGCAGTTTTGTTAATAGCATGAAATTGATTCTGAGCTGATTGAAGTTGCTGTTTGCAAGCAGAACTGCCAGACTTGCACTGTAAAGGGAACATTTCCTCCTAATGAAAATGTTCCCCCTTCCTCCCCTTCACCATCCGGCTCCCCAGGCTGCTGCTCTGTTCTCAGTGCAGGAATCCATAAAGTTTGTAGTTGGAACACAGCTTGGGACTTACGGGAAGATGTTTTAAGATGCAAGTCGCGCATGTTGTTTCAGGGATTGATTTCCGAACGAGGGCTGGTTCACGTGTCCCCCCCGGCTGGGAGCAGCTGCTCCCCGCACACCGCCCAGGACTGTGCCAGGCTTTGGTGCCTCTGTTCCTATCGCCGTGCGAATTTTCAAGCTGCTCTGTGAGATTCCTGCCAGAATCCTCTCAAGTGTGCCATCGCTCGCTTTGGCTTTCCGCTCCCGCTTTGGTTTGGTGAGGAGGGTTGCTCCTGCTCCCGGAAGCCCAGGAGTTGGTGGCTGATTTGCGGCGGGCTCAGCCGGAGCGTGGCAGGACCATATTGCTGCCTGTGTGACAGGTCAGATGGCCCCTCTGTGTCCTGGGCTTGGCGGCACCTTCCTTTCCTTCTGCTGGGCTCCGTTTCCTCTCGCTGGATGCTGCGAATAGGCTCGCAGAAGATTTTTTTAATCTGAATTTTTTTTATATAAATAATTAGGTTTTTGACATGAGCTGTGCGATTAATCTGGACCATTACTGAACTCCCGAGGTCTCTCTGACGCTGGGGGTATATGAAGAGCTTGGAATTGCACTGATTGTTCTGTGCTCTGCGTTGGAGTGATAACAGTGGCCTCTCCTTCCCAGCTCTAAGCCTCTTGTGCTGGGAAGAGGCATATCAGTCTATCAGCACAATGATGAAACGGAGGAAACAGAGGCTTGGAGCCCCATCTCTGCGGATCCAGTAAGGACTGTTGTGAAAAATAAATTGCACTTAATCATTTCAAATTGAAGCGATGAAGAAAAACCGGCCAGAATTTTCTGTGGCCGATAGATGTTGCTTTGATTTGTTAGAACTTTCTTTATCTGTCATGCTTATTTGGCTGTACAGGAAATTTCATTTTGGAGGCTTTAACATTTTACTTTTGTGGAGTATTAACCATGAAGTATAGCCAAAAAAAGCAATGTTTAAATGTTTTTAACTGGGATACCTTGTGATTAGTTTTTGTCCCAAGCATTAGTGTAGTAAAACTGAATGTTTGTAACTTTGTCTTTCTAGTTTGAGCATTCTTCAGATTTAAAAAGCACTTTTAATAATCTCTCAGAAAGCTGTCTCAGTGTTAAAATCTTCAGAAACCTTTGCTACCATTGCTGTCTTCCAGAATTAAGAATGCTGTTGTAAACTTCTAGATTTGAAGCAAGAAGTCTTTACTTACGTTGCCACATATATTTCTACAAATGGAATTTTAACAAGCAATTCCTTATAATGCTTTATAAATGCTTTGAAATCTACTAGTGGAAACTGCTATTTATGATGTTCATAATTATATTTATTATTTCTGTTGGGTAAAATTAAGGAAATTGTATATTTAATTCCATGTTCATAAGTAGAGGAGGTGAAAAGAATCTATCGTGTAGTCAGTGGAGGGAGGAGCAGGGTGAGAGGCAGGCTTAACCTTTTCTGTCTGCAGACTGTAAAGCTCATCAGCTGTTTAAGCAGAGATTGCTAGTGGGGAGGATTTCCAGTATGTAAAGGTTGCTCTACTGATAAGTATTTGGATTCATCAGGAAATTTAAAACTAGGAGCATGGTCAAACATGCTTGACTTCAGGACTTTAAGTGTAAAATATCTGAATTCTAAACAAAACTGAAGCATGCCTCAAATTTCTGTTTTGCTCACTTTTATGTTTAAATATGGTAAATAAACTTTTTGTCATCTCTCAGTCAAAAATCAAAGGTGTAAGAATACAGTGACTCTAATTTGTATTCTAACATAAGCACACTTTGTAATACCAACAATTGTAAGTTAACTTTTACTTTATTTCCAGTGAAGGACATCTCATCGTGTATAGCTCACTAAAGTAGGTGTTAGAACCCCTGCTCTGTGTTTATGTAGAAGTCTGTTTGCAGCTTTTTGAAAAGCCGCTACTTTGAGACCTTTTCTGTGCCCTGTGTGTATACAAATGTGCATTGGCCGCTGACCCTGCAAAGGCAGGAGAGTTCACAGAGCTGAGCACAGAGCTGGGCATCAGCACCCTCAGCTGCAATCATGGTGTGCTGTGGACATGTCACTTAACCTTTTCATGCCTCAGTTTCCCCACTGCTAAAATTAGAATAAAGCCATTTTGCAGTGCTGCTTTCAGGCTTAATTAGTTGTTGCTCTAAAACAACTGCCACTGCTAAATGTTGTTTCCTAGTTAATGGTTTGTGTAATTCATACTTTCACAGTTGTGTGTTTCGGTCATTGCCACAGTTGTGGCATGGAACCATGGCTCCCAAATTGTGCGGGTAGTGATACAAATGGTCTGTGTTTGCTACTAGTGCCATTATCAATTTGTTCTTTTTTATCAATTAAACGTTTTAGATTAGAGATTGACAGTGGTGTGTATTCCAGAAAGCCTGGAAATCACTGCAAGAAAGGATTTGGAGAATTCCAAATTGGAGGATTTTTGTAGTGGAAAAATAACATTGAATAGATATTAAATTGACGGAAAAATACATTTTGGTTTGGATGATAATGGAAAGGAATGACTTCTGACCACTTAGTTTATTGCATTTGTTTCAAAGATACAATTTGTATTTTGGAATTATCTTTTTTTTTTTCTTTATTGAAACAGAAGATGTGATATTGACCCTGTTTTTTTTTTTTTTTGTCTACTGTGGTACCTTGTCAGAATCTCCTCTCCTTTGTACTCCCACTGCCGAGGAAATGATGTTCATCAGCACATGTTCTCTCCTACATCTGCTCCAGGTCTGCAGCATCTTAAATTCCCATTTAGTGCTGACTGTGCACTTGTCACTTCTCCTCTAGTATTTTACCTGAACTCACAAGCCCAGAGCAATCCATCTAGTCCATGCTACAGCCATCCTTTTCAGTGGAGGTAAGGAGAGGTATCAACTAGGAGTTTCTAACAGTTTGGCGTTGGCATAACCATCTATGACCTTAACAGCTTTACAGTTCAAGGGAATAACATCTAACAAAGGAAACAGCTTCTTAGATGTAACTTACTTCCAGCCATTTAGTGTTCAAGTTGATGTTGCTTATTGGTACAATTTTTTTGTAGTTTGTGTGTAAGGAAGAAGATAAAAAGGATTTAGGAGTGGAAACCGGTCTGCTGGTGTGTGCCTGCCAGTTCCTGGTAGTACCTTGTGTTAGCAGATGTGCAGCTTGTACCATGCAGCAGAGGAGCCCTCACAGGTGTGTCTGGTGTCAGGAGAACCAACTTAAAACAGCCTGGAGTGGGGTCCTTAAAAACCCCTGTCTAAATAGTGGGTCTGTGCTCAATACCGCACTGGAAATTAACTGCACTATTCACTGGAAATCCACTCTGCTTTCTTACAGGGGCTGGCAGGCTGAAGTCTCCAAGCACAGGAAATACAAAGGATAAGGAGTAGAATCAAACCTGTTGTTAGCAGGCTTGAGTGAAGGATCCAAAAGTTTCTAAACCAAAAATAGCCCAAACCAGCTCAGTTTACATTAAAGCACTTAACAGCTCAGCTGATACATTTTTCCTTCAGGATTAGCTCTTGCTTCTCATTGTGCTCATATGGGACAAGCACAGCCATCAGCTGCCTCAGTGGAAACCTTCAGCTTCTTCACCAAGAGGCAACTTCACCAGGTCTCAGGGGGACAGTCCCAGGCAGAAGCTTACACACGCTGGAGATCTTTGTGTGTGCAGTTATGAAACCGGAGCTCAGTGGTACCTACTGAAAACTTGAGCCTACACAGCACCAGAGGGCTGGTTTTGAAGTTCACATGCTGCAGGGTGGATGTGGCTGGTCAAATTTCAGTTACTCATCAGGTGGTAATGCAATAGCCCCTGAATCTAGATGTTATTTCAGAGGGAGGTTGCTCTTGCTGGCCAGCTCTGGTAGGAGTAATCAGAAAATGTGAAGTTGAACTATTTTAGGCTTCTGCCCCTCTAACGCAGAATAATGTGTATGACATCTGTTGAGTGGAAATCAGGTTGTCAGCAGAGGAAAGGGACGTTGCATGGGTCTGTCCTCGTTGTGCATGGCCATGGAGAGAGGCTTGCCCAGCATCTGCTGCTTTCCCTGCACGTTGGGCAGCAATTGGTGACAATTCTTAATAAGGTTCTTGCTTTGGTAGTGCTTTTGGGGAAGGGCAGCGACTACAGAACAGTCTCCTAACATCTCAATGTCATTGCCATCAATCTAATTTTAAATGAATTTTTATTATTTAAAGGCTGGTATTCAGTAATGTTCCTTTAAATAAGGGTGATTAAACTCGATTAAATGCTGTTTAGCCTTGGGGCTAATTAACAGACTGGTAAGTGGCAATTAAATGTCAGGATTAGATTATTGTTAAAGTCAATTGAGAACTGTTCTTTTTGGAGATGAGATCTAATGATTATTGATTATTTTCAAAAGCTTTTTTGGTACTTATTGCTTTTTCTTCCTATGAGAAACCTTCAATTTTCAGGCTTCTGACATGGGTCAGTGAATAATTTTCTGTTTAAGAACAGTTCATATATACAGTCTTAATAGCAAGCTTTATTCCACTGTTACTATGGACTCCTTGATAATATGTTTTTCACATATGGGGACCTTCCAGCCATCTGCTCTTTTAATACTGAATGGTTGATGATTCACAGATACATGGTTCTGTGTAAGAGCTTAGGTCGACTATAATAAGTTTTTATTTTCGTCGTTGTTGCTTTCACCTGTGCAGCTCTTGATCCTGTTTTATCCTGTCTTTCTTTGTTGTAGTTTTGTTTACTTGGTTACAGTGCCAGTGACAGCCATTCCTGCTTGCTTAGAGCAAAAGTTCATCTTGGCAAGTTACCACTATCATTGATCTATTCAGCTTAACACCTCAGGTTAGCCAGGCAGTGATTCATTTCCATGGCTGTGCAGTGAACTGCTGGAAAATGTAACAAGAAAACCTTCTTGTTTTTCCTTCATGTTAAATCTTCCTCACTTTTTACCTTTGGTACATTGCATTTGCAAGAATTTGTACAGATTTTCCCTCCTTCCCTGTATTTTGCCGTGCCATTGATGATTTTATGTCGACAGATGAACAACTGTTGGTGCATCTGATGTCAAGACAGATGGCATGGAAGTTCATGGCTTCTGAAAGAATTAATCTAATTAAGATTGAAAATATTTTATACATAACCTTTGAACAAATGAAAATAATGTAAACCTTTCAAAAGAGTAAAAGGAAATGTGAAGTGGTCTGATTACAATAAAAGCAAATTGATAACAGGTGGAATAGGACTGCTGTAGCTGATAGAAATGTTGGTTGGAATTAAGGTCATGCATCTTTAGGAAGAAAAGAGAATTATGTCCAAAATTAAACAAGTGCTGAGTCTTGTCTTTGGGACCTGGCTTGCACTCTTCTGGGGGTAACAGGAAAGTCAAATTACTGAAGAAGAAAATGAGGCCATGTTTCACAGCTGGTCCTTTTTATGATCTGGCAAATCTTTGTGCACCTATATTTGTCCTTTAATTTAATCAAAATATGAATCTACAGCAATTTTTGATCTCAAGTTTCTTAAGAGATGTCATGAATTGATTGTTCTAACTTGGAAGTGATGAACCGTGAGATTAAAGGAAAGTGCAATTACTCTCATTCCAGAAAATGTTACATTCTGTGTAACACCCTCAGTAAGATAGAACACATTTTCAGTAATTCTAGAAACAGTTTAATTTGTTTGTGGTAAGAAGGATGAAAGAGTTCAGGTGCTGTTATTCTGGCATCTCAGAGTGCTGCAGGTGAGGTGAAGTCTCAGTGGAAATTTGCTTCAATTTCCTAACAAAGTGAGGGAAGAACTGGCTTCAGCTGGATCATTCAAAGGGCATTTTCTCATGCTATTTCAATTTCATGAATTCATGCTAGTTGTGGAACATGTTCTTATAGGGATGTATGGTGGAGGTTATTTTTATAGGAATGTTTTCCCTTGGAAATTCTAGCTTTAATGAAGTCTATTGGAAATAGCTATTAATTTTTTTTATAGCTTTGGAGAAGAGTTTAATAGAATTTTTTCCTAGCCTGTACAAAATCTGGTCGCCATTTGTGGGTGTGATAGTGACCAGACCCTAGCTGTCTTACTTGAGTTAAACAAAATGGGAAACCTAATGTTGCTCCAAAATAGTCTTTAAGCACACTACATAATTACTTGATCAGTGTGTAATTACAGTGTTATGAGTTTTATATAATTAGGATTTTATGGACATCTGTGATATAATTTAGGAATATATTAATTTATTTACATAAAAAGCCTATTCTCGGAAACAAGCCTTTAATCAATAACTGTGGTAAGTAACAAGAATATATTATACATAGGCATTCAGCAAATGTCCTGGACAGTTGCCTGCCTTTATTTAAAGCCTTTTTTGTACAAGCTGTTGCAATGGATGAGGGGAGACCTATATTTAGAGCTATGGCTTGTTTGGGTGTATGAGCGAGGTTGGGTGGGCAGTGTTTGAGGCAGGTCTGCTCCATTGCAGTGAATCAGGTGGGCTTTCCAGATCTGCAGGGTGCTGGTCAGCAAATCCTCACCAAAGGGTGGGGATGGAGACTTCCACCTTGGAATGGGTCTCCTGTTAGACTGTGGCTCTTTATCTTGTATATCAGGATTGCTGGTGAGCCTTGGTGAGAGTCTTGTAAGTTCAGTCCTGCAGCTTCAAGGCAGATGCAGAAATCCCTTCCAGAAAGTAAGGATGAATACATCCCCAGATCACCTGTAGTTTGGGTTTTGAAGACTGCATATATTTTACAATATCAGAGCAGCAGCTGTAAACAGAAGTTCTTTATTTTTAGGGAAGATCACAAACATTTCAGGAGTCATACTTGATGAGTTTCTTTATTTTTAATTTGAAATACCTCAAGGCTTATCAAAAGTTGTTGATGGTCTCCTATCTTTGCTTAAATTTTGCTTAGTGTAAAGTCACTTGATCTGATACAGGTTTTAAGAGGGTTTTTTTTTCGTTAGAAATACCTATTTGACAAATGATGGAGGATTAATGAAGAGGCCTATATTCAATTTGAATGACATTTGGAAATTGTTCTAGTTTTGCACAAATGGTATCCTCCTGGTTTAGCGCTTGATTTGATACAGGTTCTGCATTCTTAAATGTGCCTAAATAATTGGTCAGAATTGACTGCAAGACAGCATAATGTCACTTTTGGAAACAGTGTAGATCAGCAATTCAGGAATAATGAGAAACAGAACAACTTTGTGGATATATCATTATGCATAATGTGAAATGATGAATTTTGAGTAGGTAAGCTTTTGGCAACTGAATTCTAATCTACATCTCACACTGAATGAATGAGTTTTCCAGAATTAAATTCTTTTTTAATGGAAATTTTTCTCCTTATTCCTTTTCTTTTGTACTGGGTATTATTCTTGGGAATTGTTTTTCCCATCTAAGGAACTACATGGGAGGGACATACTGGTGATACCTGAAACATGAAAGGCTCAGATAACTCCTTGTGTGTCTTGGTCTGATGGGAAGCTGTTTGTTTACTTTAATATGATTGGGAATATTGAGGCATGATGGCCTGAATGGTACAATTTTTTTTCATGTGAAGGCATTATGTAAATGCAAAAAAATCCCTGCATCCTGCCTGGAGCCTGCAGTAGCAGAAGAGTTAAACCCTGGGGTTTGGAGCCTGAGGTGTGAATTCTTGTCTCCTTCCAGGCTCACCATTTGGCTGCCCTCCATGGAACCACTAGTAAATCATAACCTGGTGGTTTGACCTGGGAAATTGGAGGCTCCCAGAGGGGAGCTTGTACTTGTGACTTTAGAAGTTGGAGGGCTTTACTGTTTGTTGGCCATTTCACCTATAAACCGTATAAGGTTATGGTTCTTAACTGGTTTTTCTCTATAATCGTGTTTGAAGGCTGTGATCTGCTGGTGCACTTGTGTATGAGCCAATTCATTTACTACCCCTGCACTACTCAGAGTTTGGGAGGGTTGGGACAAGTCAGCAACTTCTAGGGAGGAACAAAAAGCTCAGAAGGTTCTTCAGAGACTGTAGTAAACATTGAAGCCTTTCTTTTTCTGTCCTTATCCTCAAATAACAGTGAGTTCCTCAAACGACGGTAGTGTGCTCAGCTCTGTATAAAATATTTTCTTCCAAGTAGTCTCTCCTTCAAAGATCTTTTGATCTTGAATACGGATACAGAAACAACCAGAGCACTGAAAGATTCCTGGCAAGGGAATAGTTCTGAGAAAGAAATATAAATTCTTAACCAGTCCGTCATGTATTTATTGTTGTTGATAGGCAGTGCCATGCATTTTCCAAAATTTGTTGGACTATGAGGCAACCAGGTGCTATTTTTAGTTTTAATTTGGAAAATCAGTGAGTGTGCAAAAGAGGCCTGTTAATGTCCTGTGCTGAAGCACTAATAGTAGAGATGTACTAACGGCGAGTACCTGGTGTCACCTTCATGGCCTTGAGCTGGGGGAAACAGAGGTTATTTTGCACAGCTGTGTGTGTCAGCACAGGATTGTTCCTGCCCATGAGCAGCAGGTTCCTTTCCAATGTGTTCCCTTAAAAAATTGCTGTTAGAAGTCGTGTTACGGTTTTAATTTAGTTAGATTAAACCGTTCAGCGGATCAATATTAACCTGAAAGCTTAAGGGAAGTTTAGAGTGTAAAGAAGGAAAGAGGGTTGTAGGGTAACTTTTCACCAATTGTTGGAATGGGATACCGTTTCAGCTGTGTCTCGCTATCCTGAGCTGTGGTGAACTTCTGTCTCAAATTTATGTTCTTGTTTGAATATTCATAACTACCATGCCAGAGGGCCTGCAGAGCTTCATCTTCTGTAAATGGACCCACTCGTGCTCTCTTTCTACATGCTGCATCTGTGCTCCCTTTTTCTTTCAGTATCTCTCTATTCCTGTTTTTGTTCATTCATCTCAAATATGCTTCTTTTAGTGCTCTACGTTCTCTCTTCCCCTCATTTATCTCCTGAAATTTTGCTGCTTTGGCTAGTTGTTATTATTCTGTCATTCAATCCCTTGTGTGGTACTTGAGAGCATAATCTTCTAACCTAGTTTACATTACACTGTCATTATGAATTATTAATGTTCTAAAATAAAATCTTCAAACCGTAATCTTTGCCGTGGTGAAAGAGCTCTGTGTGCTTTTGTTTCCTTCCTGTTCTCCATGTCCTTCCCTTTCTTCAGACCTTTAGGTCTTTAGAGCAGGGATGTTATTGATCCAGCTGTCTGGGAAAGACTTGCTGTGCATTGAGAATTGCATTGTCACATCTCTGGGCTGAGATGGGCATTTATTTATATAAACACTAGGAAAAGCCTTTTTTGGAAGTAATTCTTTTGATTCTCATCAAAGACATGCCGCACAAGTAGAAGCGATAATGTATGTTTGAGTTGCAGCTTGCCTGAGAAAGTGAATATTATTTTTTGTACTCTTTATTACATTTCTATTTTTGTTCCTGAGATTCTCACTTTTATTCGTGAGCAGATGAGAAATTTAAATAGCAGAACAGGTCAAGTTATAATTCTCGGCAAATTTTTAGGGCAAAATTTTCCACTGAAAGAAATCTAGTAAAACTCCCTATTAGCTTTCCTCCACACTTCATTTTAATGCAACTGCTTGCCCGTTCTGCTTCCAAGAGACTGGAGGGTTCCAGAATCATTAAATGTCCAATTTTCCAAGTGAATCAACACACAAATATTGACCAGAAGTGTTCCTTTAAAGTCACGAGTGCCTGCACTGCCCTTGCAGAGAACTTGCAATTAGTTTGAGCAAAATGCAGTTGATTAGAGCTGCGTTTGTCTTTGGCATGGAGGAGCAGCCCGTGGGGACGTGTCCCAGCCTGCGCCCCATGGCTGAGTGCGCTCAGCCTCAGCTCATGGAGAGATGGATCACAAAACTGGGACCTGTCGCTTCTGCAACTTTCCCCTTCTTGTCAAAAGCAAGGGCAGCTGCAGACTCCGCTGCAGGACGCCGCAGTCGGTGTTTTACATCGTGCTCTTGTAAGTGGTCACTGATGAGAAAAGTATTTCTTAGTTCTGGAGCTGTGTTTTCTCTGCAGGAAGGGTGTTCTCTGGACACGCAGGTGGTGTTGGTTTGCACGCGTGATCTGGGCTCTCTCTGCTTGTGTGTTTGTTTAGACGCCTCTGTCTTGGACTAAATACTTTGCCAAGCTGGAAATATGATTTGCTTTTCTTACGGGGTGCATTTTGGTAGGTAGTGCAGAAAATGCTTGTTAGAAAATGTAAAAAAAAAAAAAAAAAAAAAATTGCAGCTTTTGCCTAAATTTTAATTTTTTTTCTTGCCCTAATCTATAAAATCTGTATAATGCTACATCTCGTAATAAAAATTTGGAAGAAAAGAAAATGAAGTGAATACAAGATGGATATTCCCATTTATCAGCACTTTCTCTTTTTCTTTATATTTGAGATGGCTTAGAAGGTCATTGGTGTGATGGGTTATGAATGTAATTTATTTTAGAACCAAGCAATTTTGTTATATATATTTGTTTCTAGCTATATTATTTAGATTTATTTCTGCCATTTTTAATGTTACAGTAGAGTGTAGTAAGATTTAGCATTGCAAACTGATAAATTTTGGTTTTAGTATTTCAACATGAATGTTTCTCTGGAGACTGCAGAAATCATTAAGAGTTCCATATCTGTCCATTCTGTACTTTATTTCAAAGCTGAGAATTCAGTTTGAGTCAATTTATCTTACTTTATTAAATCTGCTTCTGTGTTCTAACATTTATGTCTCCACTTATATTTACGCAGACATACATGTTACAAGTCATATATAAAATAAATGTCTTCATTCAAGACCTTCTAAATATTACGTATTTTATGAAACCTTGGCTTTGTAAGGCATCACCTTTGTGGGTTTCTCAGAATTACTGTAGAACAGTTGATAGAGTTGTATCAATCTGTAGTTATTTAAAAACCTGTGGTCCAGGCTTGTTCTCATGTTAGATCTGTTTGTATGTTATATATTTTTCTGAGGCTCACAACCTGGAGTAGTCTGTTTGCCTGACAGTTGATGATATCTTACCACAGTTTTCCCAGACTTTGAGATAAAAACTAAGATTTTGCTGTGAAGATTCACAGTATTCCAGAGGAATGGCTAAAATAGGGGCCAATTTCTGTTAAAAAATTGTGTCCAAATAAGGATGTAATACTGCCTTTAAAACTAGATAAACTTTTTATTCTCTTTTTTGTGTGTGTGTGTCTACTAGCACCCCTGATGTTTCCCAAGCATGGTTTTGATTTCTCATGTCTCTTCTGTACCATGCTTATTTTGTAAAGTCTATTCTTATCCCATGCTCTAACTTCATTAAGAATTTATGCTCGAAAATGTAAAATTCATCCTCTTCGTCTGTTCGTTACATTAGCATTCCCCTTGCTCCCAGAATAACTCTTCTTAGCCAACATCCTACAAAATAAGCTTTTTGTCTCAGAAAAGCCGTGGTAAATGCAAGGGCTTTACAATATTCTTAACATTTCAGCTGAGCCTGTGTTAACCAGGGAAAGAGGAAACAAGCTGTGGAGTGGAACGTCCTGCACCGGAGATTTGGGTTGGAGGAAACAACCTGAATTATACTGAGAAACAAATCAGATGCCAGAGCTTGTTTTAGAGTTCAGGCTTGATTTGGTCTTCTGGGTAATACGCTGTGAAGCAGGTGACAGCACTCCCTGCTTGCTGCTCACCACGTGTGCCCTGAGCCTGGGGGCACCATGGCGATCTTGGCACGGAGTCTGCCCAGGCTGCTGCCCTGGGATGTGCGCTGGGGGTTTGTGGGCCTGCATAGATGAGGGGAGCCCATTTTCCTTTTGTGAGCTGGTAATTGAGAGCTGAGTAACTCAAAGCCCTCTAATTCACCCACTGAAATACAGCTCAGTTCCCTCTCTTTGTTGTTTGCTTTGTTCATTTTACCTTAATTACTTACCTGTTGTCTTGTTTCAGTTTTAGCCATCCACTGGTATTTCTTCTTCAGTCCCTGCTCCCTATGAAGACGCAAATTCTGCCAGCCACCTTTGCTGCTGCTCTTACCCTTCATCTGTCCTTTAGGCTTTGCACTGTAACTTCTCTGCAAAATGGGGGGAACAACACCTGCTTTTTGAAATCTTCTTTGCTGACATAGTTTTGTTGGAATGGTTGTGGACCATGTCTGTCAAGGACTGTGTGTTACAGCTCTTTGGGATATATGCAAAACCCATGTTGCAGGAGAATTAGCAAGAACCTGGTGGTATTACTCAAGTACAGGGAGTCAGAGGTGGAAAAATTCTGCAAAGAGCTGAAGTGCTGTACTTCTTCATGGAGAGGCTGCTGCAGGCTGGAGTGGCAGGAGAAGAGATTAAGTTATCTTCCTGTTTGCAAATCCCGTTGCACAGTGAATTCATTAAGACTGTATTACAGGTTAAAAAGGAAGTTTTAAGTGCTTTGGGATAAATAATACATGACAAAGATGATGAAATGCTATAGTGGCAAGAGGAGGCTCAATCTGTGTTTTCCTTTGGATAAATTTTGGCTGGTGAAGAGGAGGGAGAACCTTTGGATGAGGATGTTGGGGTTACAGCAGCACTCTCTGATGCTGTGTTTCTCGCAAGGGCTGCTGAATGTCCTTAACAACATTTTGGATAAAACACTAGAAGATTTCTGTGTAAACAGGAAGTGACATTTTCAGATCTGACTTTCAGTGTTGTTGTTTTTCAAATAACATTTCTCAATTTTTATGGCATTTGAATCACATATGGAGGTTACATTTGATTAAATTGGACAACTGACATTTGAATCGCACATGAAGAAGGCAGGGCTAGGGAAAGAATGCAAGATCTAGTAACTTATTTAAAGAGGATAATTGACCTTTCCATGGCATCTGAGCCCAATTGTCAGGTCTGTGAGTTTGAAATTATGTTAAGCTTATGTTATATTGGAGTTGCCAAACATCTTACTAGTGTTACTTGGGAAGGGTAGTGTTGTGTGGAATATTAACATACTAATAAGGGATACTTCTATAAATAAAAATATAAAGAAAGAATATTTCTTATTAATATCCATAGGATTTGGGGCACAATTAACTTGGTTTTTTAGCACTGCTCACTTCTTACTGCTATTTAGCAGTATTTTCACTTAGAAGATACTAATTGTGATGATGGAGCTTGTAGTTGGTGTCCTGTATATCCGAGTGAGTACGATTTTGTGAGAGTTGTTTTAGACTGAAATCAGAGCAGTTGCTTGTGCTTAACTGTGCAGTGATATTGTAGTACATTAGATAGCATTTCAGGCTGTCCACTAGGATGGCAACCCCTGTTAGTTCAGTAACTGTGCTCGATTAAAGTTACATGAGGCGTTGGCAGCTTCCAAGCAGGTGCAGTGCCTGATGGCTGCTTCAGTAAATGTTTCTGATCCTTTCAATCATTAACTAGTGCAGTCACTAGCATGTTCCCTGCATAGGGAATGCACACCAGAGGGAAGTTTAGATGTTCTTCACCCCCAAAACCCTTGGCCATCAGCTCTTTGTTTAATCTCACGTAGATATGTCTTTGGGAGCCCTTTTATACAGAGGTAGCAACTGAAATCCATGGGAGCCACTGTAGTAAAGCAGTATGACTCTTTAGTTCTGGGGTGGTGACTCGGTGATTTCGGCCCCAAAAGGAAGAAATCTATGGTTTTATCACCTAGCAAGTGATAGAAAAGTGAACCTTGAAGATACATTCAACCTAATGTTTTCTGTCAGACTGTTACTTACGAGTCTTGCGATTGCAGGCAGCTCCAAGACAGTCTGTTCTTCACTTGCGTAGGTCACTGTTCAAATAATAATGATGCCCCAAATAGCTCAACATGCATCTCCTATGTAATTTTTTTTTTAAAGGAACCTTCATTATTTAAAAAAAGCATAAAAGAAGAACATTCTGCTTTCTCTCTATTGAAAAATCAAAGTTTTCTGCTGGAGTTTTTACACCTTACACACTTTTCACTGTATGGTGATGTAGAGCAGATGTCTCATCACCTAACTTATGCTTACTTATAGTAAAGTAATTTTCTGTGCTTGTTGGGCATACGATTTGAAGTTTAAAATAAAGTCAATATGTTCTTTATAGAGATAGAATGATACTTCTTTTGTTGTGACTTCTCCAAAGAATTTGGCTTTGTCAGCAAAGTGGTTTTAATTCCTGGGTATTTCTAGTGAGTAAGTCGTGGGTTTGAGTCTAATGACTATTTTAAAAAGGTTATGTCTGACAGTATCATGTTCTTATGTGAAGCTTAATACAAGATAACCATTCAAGTGATGTAATAATTAGGAAGAGGTAGGTTTTCCCCAATTAGTATTTCAACTGGTTTCCATTATAAGCTTTCCTTTACCACAGTGAAACTCATTAACTCATGAAATGCATCTTCATTTGAAAACTACTGCACTATTACATGGTTTGTCCTGGTTGAAATGTTTAAAAATATAGTAAATTCTTCGTGGAAACTTTTCTTGATACATAGTCAACTTAAAATGTAGTCAGTCGCAAGAGTTTTGACCTTTGGGATATTCTTTTTCAAAATTACCTCATTGATCTGCTTGGTACTGCTAAAAACTTTTAAAGGAGTCCGGCTCACTTCTAAAATGACAGACTTTATTTAAAAGAAGATGATCTTATACCAAGGAAATTTATTTAATGATAAATGTAGCTGCTATGAAAAAAAGATCCAGAAAGCAATGGGTTTCATGTGGACTGTTTGCCTAATTGCATTCTCATTTAATGTCAGGCTTAATTAATGTCCTACTTTGGTAATGGTAAAGATGAGAAATTGGGAAAGTCGTTGACACTGACTATTTATAACTGTCCAGTGGATGCAGTGTCATTAGGAGGGCTCTGGAAACTGTACATTTGGTTGACAGAGAAATACTCCATCATCACAGGAGCTGCTGAAATGTTCTGAAGGTGGTCTTTTCAGAGGACAGGTTGGGCATAAAGTGGAGAAGGTGCATTAGGAAGATTGATGGAGACTAAATATCCTGAAAGGCGAGTGGAAGAATGTTATAAAGGAAGAGATTTCTTCAGGCTTGGAATAACTCAGGGTCTGGAATTCACAAAGATGTGTTAATATTATTATGAGTTGAATAAAATAGAAAACTCATCTTGCAACCTATTGTGTGAGTGTGCTGTTGACATGTTTTGTCATATACAGATACAGTATATTTTTGAATTAGTGAGAAGTTTCTGGTCCAAATTTTCAAAAATGCTTTGCTGATTGTGCAGAGACAGTAAGACAGTTCCTTCGAAGGATTTCATTTGTCATTGTAGATGTGAGAAAATCCTTATGCTTCCTGTATTTACTGCTACTAAAAGCAATTCTGCAGATGTTGACACTGTCATATTTTAAGACATGACTTATTTTAAAAGCTTTTTGATGGTTGTGTTCTTCTGTTTTTCTAGCAAAAACACTGCATCTCCAAGTGTGGTGTCTTCATGTTTTTTTGGGTACTCTGAACTTCCCTGGAGTCTCTTGGTCCCAAAATGAGCACTTTGCAGGCGCTGATTTGCAGGATTAGAGCTTGTTACTACTATGTGGAACAGGCATTTTGAAAAGCAGGAATATAAAGTGTTAAAAGAAATTTCTGCTGGTTTTGAACCAGCGTTACATAATTCTTAAAGTGCTTTTTGCAGCTTTTGGGTAAAAGCTCTCCAGAATCATGTTAAATGGTAAGATGGGTGGATGGACGGGTTTCTGATGATAGCAAACACCCCATCCCCTTCCCTGCTTGGGGTGTCCTGTGTTCACCAGGAGCAGTGGAGCATGGACAGGGTTTAGCTGGATTAACATTGCTGTAGGGCTGTCAGTCACTGATACCCATGGAGAAATGTTCTCCTAAAATGGCTTCTCCTTTTTGTGTCCTTCCTGCACGAGAAGTGAAAGTGCTGCTGCTGAGTACAGTGATAATGAGTGATACGCCTTCAACTACTGAGTTTTCAATCATTTTTGGAAAAAGCGTGACTAATACAGATTTAGGGGTGTTAGCTGATTGTGATCTTATTTGCTAACTATAAGCAGTCAGGAATTTATTTCAGTTGTGATAGGTTTATTTTGTTAGTTAGCTGAATACTTTTTCCACCGTTATCGCTTCTGAAATTAAATTAATATTTTAGCTGACAGAGTAAAATCTTCATACCTTTTCAAAACCAGGGTTTATTAGAATTGGAAGGTCACATCATATCCTGAATATAATTCTAAAAGGCTAGTGTTCAGTTTCTACTTGATTGGTGTATGATATTATGTGGACACAAAAATGAATGTGTTTGTTCTTTCTCATCAGTAGTAGACAGTAGCAGAGTTTGGTTCAATTATACTTTAAATTAACTTTGTGAAATCAAATGAATGTGTGATTTAAATTAATTTTGTAAAAATGTTTAAAAGCACTAGGAAAGATGGTTGTGTTGAGCAGAGATTCTAAAAATCCCATTTGCCTATTTTGAAGCCCAGATGGAAGAGAATACCTGCTCAGTCAGATACTGTGGTTCTTGATAAATGTATGTATTAAAAATATGTAATTATTTAATAAAAAATTATGAAGACCATCTAATTCTTCCATGAGATTCTGTGGAAAGCTGAAGTGAGTCTAGTGGGATGTCTTTCTCCCAGACATTTTTGTGTATTTTTTTAAAGGCTGTATTTTGCATGGAAGGCTGTGCCAGCTGTTGATTGTCATCTTTCTCATGTCTGTGATAAAAAGCCACTCAAGAAGGCTGAAATATGAGAACGTCATTAGCTTTCCTACTGGCAGAAGTGCTTAAAAAAGCCACCATAGAAAGAAAATAGATTGCATACTGAAATTAAAAAAAAAAAAAAAAAAAGCCAACAAAAGAAGAAGGCAGCTCCAGCAAGGTTTTGTTTAGATCCCGGAAAAAGCAAAAACATGGCAAGAGGCTTCTACAGGCACAAAGGGGAACAGTGAACTTGTGGCTGATGTGCGAGGGGGTGTGTGGGAAACCTCTGATGTTCATCACACGAGTCCTGCTTGCGTTTTGTTGGGAGAATTTAGCTGGTTGAGTTGTTTTTGGGCACCAGGTGCTACGTAGGAGTTTGTGTTTACTGTGACTGACGTGGATGTGGTGTGTCTGACTTCAGGGGGAGAATGGATTTCTGGTTGTAAACTGATTGGAGGCATTGGAAGCTGCTGTTTTTTTAAATTTATTTATTTATGTATTTATTTTAAAATTAAAAATCCGCTTGGGTTACTCAAGATGAAGATGGAATTTGGTTAAAGGTGGAAGATTAATTAAGAAAAATAAGCAAAATGCTCCTGATATGCCTCATGTAGTTAGGAAAAGAAGAGCCACCATGTCAGAATAAAAACACAAACTAGGCAGTCGGTGGTGCTTTCTGTGCAGACGCAGCTTAAACCCTGCTGTGTTATTCAGGATTGCAAACAGTGCCCAGTTATGGTTTTGAAAATATTGAAAATATTTTGTTTGTAATTAGATGAACACAGAGAGATGTACAGAAAGCACCTATGCAGTGTATCCAGCAAACTCCAGGTTTAAAGTGTATCTATTAGGAAGAGAATAAATATCTCATTTTGCACTGCCTCCTAAGGTGGAGGGAGGGAGGCAGGGATGGAGCAGGGAGAAAACAGAGGCAGTGGAAACAGCAGCAATATGTACGCTTGCCTGCCTGTCTCACATTAATGGAACAGCTTGCAAGGTCTACAGGGAATTTGCATTGGCTCTGTCACTGGTATTATTTAGTTCCTTATTTATTGCTAGTGGCTTGATTGTGCTGTATTTTCCCAGCAATGAAAGCTTTTAAAGATCATGTCTGACTCCTTTTGGACAGTGCTGTCCAATTTCTCTCTGCCTGCTACCAGCATGTTGAGACGATCCAAAAGGTAATCTAAGGATTTTGCGAGTAATTCTTACGATGTTTTTCTAAGCTACTTGTTTTAATATTGTTTAGTCTTGCTTTTTTTTTTCTATTTTAACAGATTGAATCATATTCCTAGTACATTAGATATGATTTCTTAATTTCTGAATGATCTGTAATTGTATTCATTGTAAAAATCATACTGTGCAGATCCACCGATCGTTCTTTTCAAAGATATTTATTTAAATGCATTGTTCCTTCTCATATTATGTGAATGTGATAAGGGGTTTGTTTCTGCAAAATGATGGATAGATGCTTACTGGGAGCAAGCTGCTTTATTATCTGAAGTAGCAAAACAGTATTATGTTGAAATAGGCAGCACCATGAAAGACTTGCAAATATTTTGACTTGCAGCACTTACAGTCTTCACAGAGATATGCATAACCTTAAATTTTAAATAATGCTTAATACATTTAGCGTATTTTTTTTATTAGACATGTGACTATGTTAATGTAGCAGTAAATAGGATGAGCGTTTGTATTTACACTGCTCTCTGGATTTTGATAAAATCACACTGAAGTGTGTGAACTAATGAATGGTATCGGATCTGATGCAGTACAGGGGTGTCCCTTCAAGACTGGGAATATCAACATAATTATCGCTCATCAGGTGCTCCGTGGAGCTTAACGTTTGTAGCCTGGAACTTACTGGTGAGACTAGTGGGTAGCTAATCCTGACTAAAGCAGTATATTCAGATTTATGAGTAAATAGTTGTAGCTGGTATCAGAATTTCTCAGCAGCTCGTTTGTTGATACAGTTAATAATCTATGTAAAACTCAGAATATAAGATTTGACTTGAGTTTTAGGGTGAATTTTGTTCATCAGCTATCAGAAATTATATTAATCCTTTTTAGAGGATTGTAGCTTCTACCAAGTAATATTTTGGGGGACTCTTCATTTCTTGTTAGTATTCCACATTAGTGATTTAAATGTTATCAAAATTGTGTTCTGTGCTGCCAGTGACTTTTAGAAATCTTAGTGGCAATGAAGAAAGATTTTGTAAATAAATAGAGATCTTAGTTGCCAGGAATTGCATTAGCAATGTTGTTGTTTTCAAAATTGTTGCCTTTAGCCTGTTTTTTAAGAGCTCCATGAGATTCAGGTTGTGTGTTGATGTCCCTGCTTCAAGCAGTAACTTTCACACCCATTGAGCAGTTGCAGCAGTGGTTTGATGGAGTGACAGAAGTGACAGAGATAAAGCTCCACATTTTCTTACAGATTTCTTGAATCTGGGTGGGGAGAGGTAAGGGAGGCAAATTATTGTCCTGTGCCTCCATTTCTAAAGGCCTAAGGTAGGTTGGACTTGGCTTTCAGGTGCTCTTGGCCACCAACCTGGAGCAGCCTGGTGTAATGAGACCTGGCTCACTGTGAGAGCTGGGCAGAGCCAGGAGGGAAGGTGCTGGTTTAGGGCAGGTGGAAGGAAATAACCTGTGTTATTCTACCTGCACATTTTGGGTCCATTTATTGCTCCTGCATGCAGAACTTTGATTTCCTAAAGCTCACTCCTAAAGCTCACTCCGTTCCAGACGGTGTTCAGCATGCCTAAATTTTGTGAAAATTCAATAATAGTGGTCTTCCAAAGAGAGTGGACACCCAGAGTGTCTCTCATAACAAAAATTAACTATCCTTGTTTTTCAATATCTTGTTACTGTGCCATTTGGAATTTAAAATTACGCATCAAGGACAGAAACAATTTGAGAGATACTAACAAGGTTTCAGGTGTGATATGTTGTCAGAAAACTCCTACACAAAATTTACAATTCCATTTATTTGTTAGTAGTTGAAGTACAAAAAGCAAGAAATTGATCTGTAAATCCGCTGAGCATCTTAATGGAAAAGAGATGACTTTTTATTGATTTAATCACATAAACGAGTATTAGGTATTTCAAAATGATCAAACAGCACTATGAGGATTCAGAGCAGAGAGCTGCTGCACGAAGTCATGTGGTGGAAATCCTATTTCGCACAGGATGGAAACCGCAGCCTTCAGCCAGCTCAGAAATGAAATATTTGAGCATGTGTGACAGTTTGCTGGGAATATCACCTTCTGCCGAGCTGGGCTGGCAGTCTGCCAGCTCTTTGCCTGCCGTCTTGGGGGAGATGGGTGGGCAGGTTGGGCTGGTCTGAGGAGTATTGTGATAAATCACTGTAATGTTGTGATTCTTGCCAGGGTATCCGTCCTGAAACCCTGTGACCATGGATGCAATGACTTTGCTCCTGAGAGTATCTGGGCTGTGAGAGTGGTCACTGCATATGGAGTGCATTGCAGTGCCATGACCTGGGTGTTTCCGTGTGGTAATGTTCTCAGGATTGTGGCATCTGGTGACTAGGAATGGAGAATTCTAATACTAAGTAAATAAATATTTTCCTGTTTTAATTGGCCCTCTTTCAAAGCATGATGTTCACTTATTAGTGAACTTCTTTTAAAAATTATGATTGCAATTTAACTTTATCCTGTAACTGTGCAATCTTGGGCATGTTTAGCAGTGGAGAATTTTTTGCTGTGACAAACATTTGATACAGTTTTCCTCTGCTCTGTTTGTAAAACTTCATACGAATCCTGTTGCTTTAGTGATAGCTTGTGTGCTCTTAGTTCTGGGCTTCTCCACCTTCGATTTCTCTCAGTTTTAATTTGGTTTCACATTGCAGGAAAGGGTTACTAGTGGTATTCTGACTACTAAGCTATGGCACGTTTCTCTATAATGGCTTCTGATACGTACTAAAAATCCTAGAGGACTTGACTCCCATATGGCTTCTCCTGCATTAGGAGGCAAATGGGAAGGACTCCTCTTTCTCCTCGGTGCATTTTGTTGAAATGAGCTCTCTCGTGCAGCTGGTGGGATTCTCGCCGCAGCTAATGGCTCTGGAAAAGTGAACCATCTGCTCCTCCGGTCAAAGTGGCTGGATTGTTTCTTCTTGAATGTATTCCCGGAAGGATAGAGAAAGTCAAGAGCAAACTGTAAATACATAAGTTTCTCATGGGAGGGGTGACATAAACATAAATCACACTTACCTGTCAAACTGGTTCTTTATAAATATTTATGAGCTTAAACTGTAGGAGAAATATGAGAACTCCTCGGTTCAAAGGGCATATGGGGGCTGGTGTTCTGATATCGGCTCTACTGAGGCATTGCCTATTGAAATTGGATTATGGAAAGATAAAGCATAATTCTGATGTATTTAAATTAAATGTCTCTGGATTTAAGTCCTTTTGTTTCTTTGAACTTTGGGCATATCTTGAATACACTCTTGCAATTTGATATTAACAGCGCTGTAGAATTGTGCAAGTGAGTGTTTGTTGGTCTTGTAAAACTGACTTAGGATGCTGGTTTCTAATGTTTCCGCATTTTTTTCATTTTAATCCTCTCTGGGTGGAACAGGCTGTGACTGTGGGTTTTAATGATTTCACTTTTGTTTAGTGACTTCCTCTTTGCAAAGTCAAGATGGAAGACTTATGTGTTAAAGCAACTTGAAAGATAATTCTGAAGAATGAAAAAAAGGTGGATTTCTTTGAGGAAGGACATCTTGAATTTGTATCCTCAATTGCCATTGATGCTTTAATTCTCTTTCCTCTTCTCCTTTCAGTGAAAGGGCATTAGTGATATAGTAATTTGTTAAAATCACAAGAATTAACTACACATAAAGTGTAAAGCAATCTTTAAGTACCAAGACACCTCTGAAATCAGTGATTCTATGGAAATCATTGTTTTTCATTAAAAACAGTTCCTTGGTAACTAAGAAAAATACTCTTCATTATTGAAATATTCACAAACGGTAAGAGAAAACACTTTTCACTGGGATGTAAATGAGTGAGTGGAAACAATCAGGTGGCCAAGTGCACATAAATGCTACTTTCTGATGCATTGGTGTTTTTCTGGTAACTTCTCAGCTGCCATAACAAGACCATGTTAGACAGTGAGTCCATACATATCCCCCCAAATGTATTCAGTGTCTTTTGGTGCTGATTCATCTAGATTGACATTAAAAGCTGTGTGTGTCAGAAGGATGCCACCTCCTCCATATATACATTGTCACTTTGAAGAGAAACAATTAGTTTGATGCTAGCAGAATACTTACTTTTTTGTGGTAACATAAAGCTAATGTTAAAAATGTGAGTCTATACTATAATTAACGTTAAAGTGACAGCTGTCATGCCACACATTTCCTTGCTCAAATGAATAACATAAGAAATGTTTCCCTTATGTTGGGAAGGATGGGAAAGACCTGGAAATGTGATGCTTTTCATAATACTTAGCTCAATTTTTCTTTGCCTAGCTCAGCATATTAAATGACCTCCTGACATTCGTAACTGGAGAGGAAATTTCATTCAAATTACTTCTGCTAGGTATTTCAATATGGCCCTAGGACAAAAGCACTGCTTGGGGGAGAAAAAATTTCCACCTTATCTTCTGAAAATCTCTTTATGACAATAGTCAGTTGGATTGCATGGAAATGTAATGGGTAGTTTGTGCACTAATGGATGAGTTTTGGGGAGCTTCCAATACACTTTCTATTACAGGCTATTTGCACTACTTAAATACAATGAAAGAGGCTGGTCCAATGAATGGAAGGAAGGTCCTCCTAAAACCCCAAAACATTTGTAACTATTCAGGCAATCCACCTGGATTGTTTATAATTTCTAGTTTATCTGGGATTCTGTGTAAATCATATTTTATATTAATTTGAATACTGTTGGCAGTTTCCCTGCTTGACTAAAACCCAAGGCAAGGATCTTAGAGGGTTAACACTGAAGTTTTGAGCCTTGAAAGCTTTTTGTTCAGATCGAAACTCTCTTGTATGAACATTTGGCTATTGCCCAGGACAAACCAGTTTTTCAAGTCAAAACCTTTGTGGAGAGGAAACGAAGCAACACACAAATTGCAGACAATCTCATGAATTATTTGGATCCTTCACATGAAGGAGACTGCTGACTATAAAATAATTTTGCACTGGTGTTTTAAGCGAGCTAAATGAAATACTGGGGTAAGAGACTGGTTTGAGGAGAGGTATGAGGAAAGGGGAGATCCTGAACTTTACTGAGGGCAGTCAGATCGGTTCAGTGCTACTATGGAAAGTAAGAAAGAGAGTACACACTGGCACGTGATTGGCCTGGAAATGTGCAGTTCTTGTGTTTAATTGAAGTCGACACATTTGGGTGTTGGAATCCTTACAAAGTCTGTGCATCTGCTCATTTTGACTGTTTTTTTGTCTCTGACAAGTGCATTTTAAATCCGAGCGCCCACCAGCCTAAAGCTCTGGGATGGACTTGCAGATGTATGTGGTTCTGAGGAACCTCTGGCCATGCCATGATGTTACTCTTTGCAGGTCCCTGTTCCTTGGAGAGGTGTGAAGTTGTGGTCAGGAGGAAACTGAGAGACATTCTCCAGTGCACTTGGGATTCCTGTTATTTTACTGGCAGCTGAATGCTGACATTAACCAGGAATGGTACACCTTAGAGCAAAATGTTTTTATAGAAAGGAGACCTTATTTAAGGAACTGAGAGAGACAGTGGATGGCATGGCAGCTTCCATCACCAGACACCTACCTGGAGAGAAATTACTTAGTTTTCAGTCAGGTGCTGAACACTTTGTATTGGCCTCCATCTTGGTTACCATATTGAGCAAGTAAACATCTTTTCAAAGCATTTAGGAAAACACCTTTGAAGTGATTTGATTCTACATTTGTAGCTAATTATCCGATAATCCCTGAATAGTTTTTCTCCACTCATAGTCCAATTATCTTTTTAAAAATATTATTTTGAGGACTACAGAGTAATACCTAAGTGTTCTTTAGAGCAGATTTGCAGATAAAATAAAATATACTTCAGTCGTGAAATATCATAGTTTATTCCAGGTCTCTTAAAAATTTAGTTTTAAAGACTTTCTGGTGTATATGTTTTTGATTCTATGTCAGCTGAAGGTGGAAGGGTCCAGAGTACTGGGATTCAGAAGGGGAATGGTTACAAGTCCTGTGCAGGGGCGTCTCTGTGCCAGATATGAAATCCAAGCCACCTGATACCAGTCTCTCTTGTCTATCATTTTAGGCAATGCTATGCAGTAAGTTGGACATGTTTTGAGATTGTTAGCTTAATCAATCACCGTCTTTTCCACAAAAAGGCCTCAAGTTTGGTATTCAACTGTCATATTTTATATGAGGACAAAGCTTAGTTACGTATTGAAAACCTTAGCAAATGTTATGCTTACATATCAATATGATGCTTGCATGAGTCTCCCCATATTCATTACTGCCTGCTGTGTTGATATAGTACTAAGAATACAATTTGAACTCCTTCAGAATTAATAAAAGATGTAAGCGTCACTTGATGCGTTCCGTTTGATGTTGAAGGAGTTACTTCTGGTATCATGCGACACTGGCAGTGAGCATGTGCCAGAGGAGAGACTCACAGTGACGTGAGATAAAACTCTTCTGCAGGCACACACGAGAACAGTCTTTCTCTGAATCTTTGTTCTCTGAGGAAGCGAACTTGAATCCTGTGGTGGCATTTGAAATTACTTATTTTCAGTATATGGGGTGTTTTCCTGTTCTTTAATTTTGTTCCAGTCTTGATTGCATGGTAAATTAGT
Organism: Dasyornis broadbenti; assembly: GCA_013397935.1. NCBI lineage: Eukaryota > Metazoa > Chordata > Aves > Passeriformes > Dasyornithidae > Dasyornis > Dasyornis broadbenti. The sequence goes on along the minus strand of VZRN01001083.1, from coordinate 7,660,386 downwards.
ATGTTACAATTAGCAGACCTAATTTAAATTAAGCATGATTGCTGTGGAATTTGAATACCTGACTTTCTGTGAGTGTTTGGCATTTGTCTTCCTCTGTGTCTTCATTTGTGTACGTTCTGCAATTTTTATGGGTCTCATTTGGTTTCATGCTGGCCATGCTGGTTTCAGACTATGTGTCAAACAGAACTTAGTGCATCAAGAACACTGGGATATCACAATACATGGCTCCCAGAAATTAATCTTGCAACAGTCTTTCACTTATATAGAAATAGGCTAATTTAAGAGCCCCATCTCTCCCCACTTTGTCTCAGAGAAAATTAGGGTTGTGTTTGCCTGTGCTTGTGAGTTTCTGCTAAAGTTTGTTAGACACCATTTTTAAAAATAATGCTTACCTGTTCTTAGTTCCTTTAGTTATGACTAAGTACACAAAATATTCAAAAGGCTTTTAGCAATTTCTTTGCTTGTATTCTGATTCAATTTACATGAAGTACTTTTATTAAATATCTGCTTTCTAACAGCTGTGTCAATTATGGCTCTGATTTTACTAGGGTTTAGTTTTTTCCTACTTTCTTTTTTGATGTCTTTTTGTTCTCGCTGCTGTCATCCATTCATTTTTGATACATTCATGTATTTGTACTGACTGCTTTCTATCATCTTACTGTAAGTGAAATTGATTTTAATTTTACTTTTCAGCCTTCTTTAGTAGAATACCTCTTAAAACAAGTACCCTTTCTTGGCAGTGGTGAATTACTTCACCCTTAGGATGTACTGCATGTACAGGCTTTAGCTGTCAGCTTGTGACTTCTAATGTTTGTGTTTTTCTTCTGCTCAGTTTTGTGAATGGTTGTTCCAGCTTCAGTCCGCTAAAATTTCAAAACCCTGTGTGTGTATCTATTTGTAGTACACATTTGTATAGTTATTAAATGGGAACAGCCATCCTTGTATGAAAAATTGATGGCTGTTAGATAATGAACATTTGGCTCAGCAAGTAGGCTTTACACAAAAGAATGAGGTTTAACATGTAATCAGGCTTGATTGTTCCAGAAACTTCCCCTTGCTGCAGATCTGAGGGCTTCTCTGTGTGCCAGGGCAGGATATGCACCCAGGGCCTCCCCCTCTTCTTCTGCCTTTTGTGGTTTTGTTTCTCCATTACCATGAAATGCCTTCTACAGGTGTATTTGCTTATTATTTTAGTAGTCAGCTTATTTGATCTGATATACACTGCAGTACAGCTATGTAGTGTATTTTGGTAGATAATTTTTTCATGTCTTTTTAAGTGTGTTGTTTTTATCTGAGACAGTGGTTTATCGACAAACCTGTCTGTGTAAATGAGTAAGGGCCACATAAATGGAACACTTTATTTGCAATACTGCAGTGTATTTCTACATGAATTTATACCAGTTTTACTGGCTACACTGAGCATTTTCCATGCCCACAGAACTTCAGCTCCTGTCTGTGCCCTTCTTTGATGTTTAGAGCCAACTCTTATCTCAGTAGCCTCTTTTCCGTCTCTTCCGTTCAATGAGTGCATTGATTAGAAAGATCCTAAGCCGCATTTCTTCTTACAAAGCTGAAGGGAACAACCTGAGCAATCCATATTCTCTCTTGGTATCTGTTTTGAATTCAAGCACCACATTGGCACACACATCTCACCTTTGTCTCGCTCTGGTAGGGAGCTGCTCTGCTCAACCCTGGTTGAGTGCAGGCAGGGAGAGCATGGCATTTTCCTGTCTAAGACCGCTTAGTCCTCGACAAATGTCAGAAGTTTTGTAGCCTGCCTACTGAGATTACAGTTTTGTTAAGCCTCAATATTTTCCTAATATGTCCGTTGGACTATTATCAGTCTACCTTTGTACACTCATGCATTGCTGTTATTTTTTTAGAAATGTTTTCGAGGATTTTTTACCATCTTTGAGTGTGCGCAAACATAATGTGCAACAAATTGTTTTTGATGCTTCTATTTGAAGGCCTTTAGAGGCTGAATGTTTGTGTATACATGTATACACATACTTTAATACTTTCACAGAAAAATGGTTTTCCCCTCTTGAGGAGATGAACCTTTCTTCATTGGACTGCCTTTTAGAAGTATCCTTTTTTTTAAATTTTATTAAGTTGATGCTGATTTTTTCCTTTAGGTTTTATTTTGTAAGAAGCTGCTAAGAGTTGGGAAACATTATTGCTTTAGAAAAGGGAGGGTCTTGTTAATGAAAATAGAAAGCACATTCTCACCTTTTAGGTTTAGAAGCAAAATTATAAATTTAAGTGATCATTATAAGGTAGGCAGATTGAAACTGAAACCTTTGATTTTCTGGATTTATGTCATTATCTACTACACTTTGCTACTGGGGATGAATTTGAGAATTGTTTACCTATTCAATGAATATTTTTTTATATGTTGAAGCTCTGCAAAATAAAGAAATGTAGAACAGAAATCCCAATACGATAAAAGAGCATGAGTCTCATAGCAGGCAGTGGTTAGGGCAGTGCCTGGGTCAAAAAGTTAGGAGGGATGAGAGTGTGGATGTATCAGTGGTGCAAAGCATGATAATATATATGTTGCAGCTTACCTTGTGGTTTTGGGTATTTTTTGAAAGGTCAGATATTTTGGTCTCTTCAGCTTCTGAGTTAAATCCAAAATACCTACAAAGCCCTTCTGTCAAAAGGTATGCAGAATTGAAAAATTGAGGGATGGCGATTTTACAAAGAGCTACCTAAAATGGTGAGGAATTGGTTGCAGATGAGGACCTGGGGAGTTGTTTTATTGTCCAACAACATCTTCTCTTTGCTGTCTGCTTTTCTGGCATGTTTGTCCAGATGCAGTGCCGTCTTCTGTTCAGGATTTTCTGTGCTCTGATATGCTGGAAGCTGCTTGGAAGTTAAATATGCCGGATGGTTCTAAAGAAAGTTGATATTGGAGAGCTCAGGATGGCAGTAAGTGAGGCTCATGTGCAAAACAGCAGAGGTACCAGGGGTGGAAGCATGGCCCAGCACTTGTCTGAAAGCCAAAGCAGAGCCGTAGTTCCAAGTGGTAGGAAAGCACGTTCCAAGTGTGATGTTCTTCCAAGCAGGCACAAACCCTGACACTCTGCTGTGGGGTTGTTACTGTTGGTCTCCCCAGCTGCAGAGATGAGTCGTACCAACAGAGCAAAACCTTTCCAGTGGAGCTCAGGAAAGCACCTTAACAACATGTATTTTTAAAATGTGCAAATAATTTGATTGCAAACATTCTAGTCCTGTTTAGAATGTTGCCACCCTGGTTGTTACTCTACTGTTCGGCCCTGTGAAAATCTCATGCTCTGTGCAGTAGAGGCAACTGCCCTGACAGTCTAATTTGGAGATTATCTCTAAAATAGTGTATCGTTAGAATAGATTTAAAATTAGATCAGTAGTTAATCCTCATGCTGAGGTTTGGAACTGCAGGTAGCTGGTAATGAGCTAATTTGTAACATTTGATTCTTAAACTAAGAAAATGCTCTGAAACAAAATGAAGAGAGCTGTTCATCTTTTGTGCTACAAAGCAACCTGATGAGTCTTCATTTTATTTTATGTAATATTTATATTAAACCTGGAAAACTTTCTTTCCATTTTCAGCTCATTTGCTTTGTTTCCTGGATGCATCTTTGGGGAGAGTGTTTACAGTAGGTTTGTTATATTGCACACCTGTATGTAATTGTACGCTTCACGGTTAAAGGATTTGAAACAGTATAAAATCACCTTGTCATTTCATTCTGGAATTTGTTTGCTTGGGTTTTTTGGAGGAAAAGAAATGTGATAAACTATCTTCCATGAGAATTGCCAAGTAGAGACTTATTTGAAAAGCAGCTATGCTACGTGAAGCATTTAATAATAGATTTGGAGGAGATGGGAAGTGAAAGTATGCAGTTATGCTTAGCTTTCATTAAATCAGCCTTTCTCACTTGGTGATGTAACTTTATGGCAGTATAATGCATAACACAACTGAAGCAGGAGATAGGAATGCTTGAGAAGGTTTGTTTTATGTTTTTACCCATTAAATAATGTCTGTATTTATTCTGGGGTCTCTCTTCCACAATCAGAGATTTTTTCTTACTTTTGTTCTTTTATGAAAAACAAAGATAGGCTTAGAGTGTGTTCAGAATAAAGTGGATTCATGTAGTTGAGGATGGCTGTACCAGTCATTGTAATTTGTTGTGACATCTCATTTTGTTTGGCTTTGCAGAGTTGTTCCTATGTTGTTAATAATGCAAAAGGTCTGGACTATACAGCGTCGTGTAAGCAGATGTGCACCAGCCTCAAGCATTAGGCAAATTAGACATAAATTTGGTGTTCACTGGCAATTTCAGCCTTTTCTTTTGTAATTTCTTAGCTTGCAGTGATGCTGCTTCTTCAATTTGAGCTCTAAATGAGGTAGGAGAGTTGTCTAACATATAGCTTGGTTTAGATGAAAGGAAAATGGTCTTCCGTGCAATAAGTTAATTCCTAAGTACAAAGATGTTAATCTTCCTTAAAACAAAAGAACCATCTGCACCCGTTTTACTCCTTACTTTGCAAGCCTTGCATTGCTTGACTCCGTGTTCACCTCGGTTAATGTGTTTGTTAGCACGCTGAACAATGTGGTGGCATCATGGAAAATGATGTCCTTTATGTGTTTTAACTGCCCGTGCACTCTCTGGAAATCTGTGCAGAAGTGCAACCCACACTTCACCAGTTGACTGCATCTTTTTTCTCTGTGTTTCTCTTCTTTTTGTCCAGTTTATTTTGTCTCATGAGCTTCAAAACAATGGGCAATGCAAGTTTGAGTGGAGGCTTGCTGAACAACTTGAGTCTGTTTCTGTGGTTGTAGTAATTGACTGCTCCAAGCAAACTTCTTGTGGAAGAGGACCCTGCATTCAGGCAGTTGGTTTTCATTGTTGTTTTTATTTAGGTTCCAAAGTTCGATCCCATTTGAAGTTCTTCGAAAAAGATGGTGGAAACAGGAATACTGCAATCCAGTCTCAAGGTCATGAGAGTTAGGAATCGATCTTAAAAAGGAGTGAATGGCAGGGAAAGACTGTCCAGATGCACTGGAGAAAGGCTTCTTAGTTGTTTAGTCTGGACAAAATAAACAGGAAGGGATCCAAATTCAGGATGTTTCCTTGCTCCTGGGACTTTAATGACAGAAAATAAAACACAGTTTTCCTAGGTGGTGTTGGGAAGAAGATAGTTCTGTGTCTGTTGTGATGGAGACTCTGCCTGCAGTCTTTAGGATGTTGCTTGTTGGACTTGTGCTTCCATCCCTCTCATCTTAACTGTGTGTAATTGTATTTCTTTAGAACAAAAAGAAGTGTTTATTGTGGGAATGTGCAACCCCCAAACCTACACCCTGAATCATAACACTTTTTCTTCCAGTTATTCTAGGATGAATAACTCTTAAACTATTCTTGAATGTTAAAAAAAAAGAAATCAGTTGAACCAGATGCTTACTTATCTATTTTAGAGAACTAATTATCCCTGTTGTTGGTAGTGTTAAAGCTTACAAAATTGCTTCCATCTTTGAATTACTATAATTAAGACGATAACTTCCACATCTAGTTAACATTGCTGCGCAGCTGCTGCATTCATTGACATGCAGATTTTGGATTTTGTAAATTTTCTGTCATTGTGAATAAAAATTTTAAATACTTATTTTCATTTCCAAAATGTCTGTTTCTCATAAAGAATTCTTTGTAAAGCAAATAAACTGAAACCAAACTTCTGTAACATCAGAGGAGAATCTGGCGAAGTTTGGTTAGGTGATATTACATTTTAAGAAAATATGTAACCACAAATAACTTTTGTAGATATGATTGCTCTGAATTTTGGATCCCAGTTCGTAGGGATTTGAGGTCACTGAATTGAATGTCAAATCTGGAATAAGTCTCATGTTTGACTTCTGAAATGTTATTTTGAAAGAAGTTAGTGCAAGGGTTAATCCGGCATTCTCACAACCTGAGGTAGTTTATAAAATTCTAAAATTAAAATTTTTGGTTGAAGGTTGGGCTTGATGATTTTGGAGGTCGTTTCCAACCTTAGTGATTCTATTACAAATCACTAATATGAATAAAATGCATTAATGAATACTAGCCAAAATGTGATTTATGCTCAACTTTTTCCATATATTTTATTTACATTGATTTCTCTCAAAGTCAATGAGAAGTTTTGTGCAGTGTTATCTTGTTTACTTACATATTCCAACAGCTTCAGGTGTGAAATTCCTCAAGGCCTATAAATTCAGATAGATTTTGAGAAACTTCCTTATCATTATTATTTATAATAATCAGCATCGCTATGAAACTGCTTGATAGTGTTGGTTGGTTATTTGGATTTACATTGTTTTTTCCATGGCCCTCGCTTTCATGACATGAATGCCTCATAGGCATTAATCAGTTTTTCTCAGTGAGTTAAAGATATCCCCTGAGTAAACTGCTAAAATAAAGAATCAGATATCGATTTATGCTGAAACTGAGACATTGATTTCTTTTTCAGGCTGATTATGCATGTGAAACAAAGTGCACTCGTGGTGCTCATTTTAGAGGCTTGCCCTGGTCCGTGGGTGAGGAGGAGGAGGAGGGTGGTTGGGGTGCAGCTGAAGAGCTGGGGGCGCGTGCAGGTCACAGGTACAAAGCCAAATGTGCTTAGAAATAACTCTGGGTAAGGGTGCTGGCTCCTGGGCACATTTCAGTGGGTCCAAAAGCAGTGTCCCGTTACCAGACCCACGTGCGATGTCCTGCAGTGTTCAGTTTCAGGAACGCGCTGGGGACACTTCAGTTCACGTAACAAACGATATTTTTACTGCAGACAGAGACGTTAACTCTGGAAATAGTAAAAGCTCTATTTCCATAGTGATGCAAAGGCATTGTTTCAACTATTTCAATATAAAATATCCATTTTACTATGTGTTTTCAGAATTAAATTGAGGTGCTCCTGTGTTCTCACGGGTTTCTAGACTTGGGTTTGGCCGCGTGGGTGTTCGACCAGGGCAGGGAGGGCAGCGCCTCCAGAGCTCTCCCAGAGCTCAACCCTACAGCTCTGGGCCCTACAGAAACTCTGCACTATTAAAATGATGTTTTACCTAAACTGGAAGAGCTGGAGGGGATTTGCTCTCTGAAATTATGAAGTGGGATCTGAGAAGAAAATGGTTAACGAGACCCATAGCAAATTGAGAGGAAAGGAGGCTCAGGGCAGGGTTCGCCTTGTGTTTAATGAAAACAGCAAAACTTTGCCTTATAAACAAATAATAAGGCTTGAAATCTCTCTCTGGACTGGTTAAAAACTGTTTTTTCTCCTAGTTAAAAAGTAAGAGAGGTACAGCCAACCTTTTCCGCTTTTACTTTCTCCTATTACTCCTGTTTTCTTATGAAGATTGAATTAATTTTTGAGCAAGAAGACACACAGTATTGTTTTGAGAATTTCTGAACAGTAATAAATAATAATTAATGCAATTTAAAGGATTAATAATATGATCTCCTCATTACCATTGGCCTGGTAGCTCAATTTTGAACCCAGCACTGTCTCTCTGGTTAAAATGCATCTTCCAGGAAATAATTTTTTCTTCATTGGAACTGTTTCTGCCAGCACTTAAATTGACTAGTTTGAATTTCTTTGGCACAAAGCCCTGCTTAAAGCCAGCTTTGCTTCTTTCATATTTCACTGTTCTTCTTTAGGAGGTGCTCAAATGCTGTTGTAGTGACTTGTTGAGGGAGAGGTCATCCTGCTGAAATCTGCATGTTACCTCCTCCCTTCACCCTTTTTTGTGTTTTAGTAACTACCAGAACTTCATCAGTCTTGTTCTGCATTTCCTTTAGGATTCCTAAATCTGTTAAGTTTTTTCTCTATATAATCCAGAGAGCTCTCTTCAGACAGTAGAGAGTATGACTGTACTTGTATATTTTTCTCAACATATAATATGAATTTGAGAAGTTGGGTGTTGTGTTTTTAGTCTCTGTGTTTAAGCTTTGCCTTATTGCCAACACACATAAGTCATAGAAATGGCTAAACAGACCCAAGTGGTGTTTTTCTTTTGCAGATGAGAGATCCAGGAAAATTAAAAGTTATCCGGTGTTGAGGGTGCAAAGAGAATAATGTTTTATTCCTAACTTGGGGCTAGGCTTTCAATCCAAGCCATTCCCTCCTCTGGGTGCATTTGTGTAAACCTGACCTATTTTAAGGGGTCTCAGCTGTGTGCTTGCTCTTCAGCCCCTTAACCCTTTCTCTTTTGGCTCCTTATCTTGGCAAAGATAGCAGAGAAAATGGGTTTGTAAAACTCTGTTCAATTTGGAAAATGCAGGCAAGCAGTTAAAAAGCTCTGAGACTGGGACAGTTCACTTCCCCTGTTATGCTGTGGTTTAAATATACCAAGTTTCCATAGCCAGCTCCAGACATTGCTGTGGTAAAGTGTACTTTAGGAACTCTCTTTAGCAAAGAGATATGACTGTAGAGAATGGAGCTCTGTTTTCTCACTGTACTGGTGGTTTATATTGAGCAAGATCTTAAATTCTTATAATATATTTTTATAGTAAAATACCCAGGATTTTTTTTTTTACTTCTTACATGGTAATATATAGTACACTAGAATATTCAGGAATTTCATGTTGCAAGAAAGATTTTGTGCTAATATAAACAATAATTACCTGGTATTAATGATGGAATTGAGTATTCTGGGTTTTTTTCAAAAATTACTGGAATAGAGTAACTTAAAACATGTTAAAAATATCCATGAACTGAGATTTTAAGCTTCTTAAAATCAGCCTGTTAGTTTTTCCATGAGATGTGCACAATGGCAATCAGTTTTTGGATGGACTGTTGTTGAATAATACATGAATGTAAATGGAGATTGTATGGAATCAGTTGGATAATTTTGAGGAATGCTTTAAGTACACTAAAGGGCCTGAATAGCAGTTAATGGTGCTTCAACTTTATTACTGTTTATTATAGTTGGCAGTTCACTTGTGTTTTTTTCTGCATCAAGTTCTCTAGTTTCCTATAGAACAGCAATAAAATAAGCTTACAAATAATAATAGTCAGATGCACTGTGTCCTGTGGCAGCAAAATACTTTTGCATTAAATTGTAGTTCTTGGCAACCCGAGTGTGTTTATTGTTGGGCAGTTCCAGCAGATCAGTCAGTGCAGGAAGGACCTGGCAGACGTCAACGTTTGGGGTCTGCAAGCAAAGAGGCTTGGCCTGTGCCTGGGGAGCCCAGTGTGGAGCTTCTCAGGGCACCCCTGGAGCGGGGCCAGCGAGCTCCTTGTTCAGCCTTTGCTCAGCCTTCCCTGCTCCTGGCTCTTCTCCCACCCCTATCAACACCAATGGGATTTTCGTCACGTTTTGAGAACTGCTGAAGTAAGCAGGAATGTTTCTGCCATCTAGCAAGCAAGCTGCAGGTACAATGAATAGATGTATGTAGCTGTAATACTTCATCAGTTGTAAGATTTTGCTGGGAACTTCATTTGTTCTGTTTAAACAACAGGGAAAGTGGCAATCACAAAGGATTTAACTATCTAGCTGCTCTTCTTCACAGCTCCCATGATATAAAAGTATTTCCCTTGCCCACTGCGATTCCTTTTATCATCTTTAGAGCTAAATGTTTGCTACCAGCAGTCCCAAGCTGGGAAGCAAATGGAGGAACACATTTGGCTCAGCTCTGAAACTCCAACAGGGAAAAAATGAATCTGAACTGTCCCATAAGAAGTGTCACTTTCCTTGCTGGAACAAAGTCGTGGCAATGAGTGGAACTGATGTTGGTGGAGGCATGTCTGAAACTTGTTTTGCAGAGTTTTCCATCAGTATTGCCACATGTGTTCACAAAGATTTTTGGCTTCCAGATTTTAAGTTTGATTAGTAATCCCGCTCATCTGCTGGGTTGTGCTAACACTGCTCTGTAATTTTAACTCTGCCCTAAGGAATATGCTCTAGTTTCTTATATCCAAGCCAATAATTGTAATGGATTTATTTGCTAGGTTGGATATTGGTAAGAATATCCAAAGCACTCTGGGGTATTTTACATTGTTTTTTGCTTTTTGTGTGAGTTGTAAAGCATGAGTTGCGCATATTCTGTGAATCAGGAATGAGTTACCAGCTATCTCCAGTGGCCTGTGCAGCAATTGCGTCCAGGGGGTTGAAACACTTCTGCTGCCCTTTTGTCGCTGTACATTTTCTTCTTTGCAAAGTCACTACTCAGATCGAGAGTGTGAGAAAATATCACCGTAAATACTGAGAGATTCCTCCTTGGCTGAAAGAGATTCTGCAGGACCTGCCTCGAGGTGCTGTTGTTCACCTGATCATGCCTTATTGTTTCTCTTTCTTTGTTTCAGCTGTCGGACAAGCAACAGGAAGAGTTTGATTGTAACATCCAGCACATCTCCAACTCTCCCACGGCCACACTCCCCTCTTCATGGACACGCAGGTAACCCCCTAGGCCTGCCCCACCTGGGAATCATTAGCATAAATGTCAGTAGTCACTGTAGAGAGTTTGAACATCCTGATACTCAGCGTCAAAATATGCATTCTGGAAATTATTCTGACTATAGTTTTTCACCTCTCTAACTTGTAAGAGGGTCCTTATAGTTTTGAGATAAATGTTTTATGTTCTGCACTTTCTAGTCTGCTTCCGTATCCATCCTGCGCTCTTCCTGGGGGATTCAATCCTCTTACATCCTGCAAAAGAGCCTGAGATGGAAAACGAAGCCAAATAAAATTAGATAAATACATTTAAGTAAATCTCTTGTTCTGAGTCTCTGAGCATGGTTAATTTGTGCCAGTGATTTAACTGCAGTTCTCATGAGGAGGAACATCCTGCTCGTTTCCGTGTGCCTCCGGCAGCCCAGCAGCTGTGCAGTGTGCCATCTTATGGTCTCTATCTGCTACTCACAGCAGCATTAGGGGTTTGGGATTTTTATTTCCTTTTTACATTGCTGCCAATTTTCCACGGCAGCAACTGGGAAATGCTCACTTCAGAGCACATGGGCAGGGGACTTGTTAGTAATCGAAGTGAAGTGTGTGGAGATGTTCTTCCAATAGAAAAAGAAGGAATGATTCTTCAGAAAGGGTCACACGTGCAGATTCAACAGCTTGCCTAAACAGCATGTTCACTTGACGCTTTTGTTGCTGAGGGAGGTAGGTGTTGTGTGACGACTTTGTTTTCGCTATTTCAAAATGCCAGAGAAGATGGTTGGGCTCCAGGTACGTCCCTGATGGGCACCAGTCAGGAGCATGAAACAGCTGGAACATTTGTGGCACACTGTGCACAGCAGAGCCTCTCTGGAAGCACGTCACTGCTGTGTGTAAGACAAGGAATGCTGTTTTCATTATCATCAGACTGTCTTCCTCCTACATGGCAGTATGTTCTGTAAAAGCTTTCTGGAGACTGAAACCAAGGCTATGCTGAGAAAGAACAGCAAATTGACAGTGGCTCAGCTAGAAGGAGCCATCTGCTTCTGTTTGCAGAGCTTCGCGTCTCAAGAGGTGACATCCAGCCTGTTGAAAGGAAAAAGAAGGCCAAAGTTATTGTTCAGGGATGCCCATGAAAGCCTCATTCACTCTTAAGTTTTTATAAAATTCTGTCACATTTTCCTGGGATGCTGTAAAAAACCCAGTCATGGAGGTCTAGGAAAATGCTTTAATTACATTGTTTTTCTAAAATGACTCATAATTTTAAAATTAAAATCTTAACAAAATCTTATAGGTGGTACATTAAAATAATTTTCTGCTTCAGAATCTGAAATGAAATGCATGGCCAAAAATGTGTGTAGGACCATCCCTTTTCACTTCAAACTCCCTTGTTTCTGTTTTGTGTGGTTATGATGGTGATAACTTTGTAAAATTTGGTTTCAATAAGGCTTTTTTCTTGGCAGAGACTCTCCACTTAGTTACATTGTGCTTTTTGCTTTGAATTCAAATATGTGCTGGTTTCACTAATTAGCTGTGCAAGCCTTTAACTGAGAAAAAGAAATGTCCATGCTTAGGAGATTGCAACAACGTCTTGACATGATCATTGCTCAGAAAAGAAGTGCAGAAATGTTCATAATAGAAACATTTATATTTTCTTTTGTTTTGATTTGCTTTACTCTTCTGTCTATTTAAAAAATTAAAAGTTTCTTCTGTTTCAGGGTTTACAAGCTTATCATTTATTAGAAATATGTGTCTTCTAACAAGAAGAGTAACTACTCAGTGGTGTGCCACCTTACTTTAACAGTAATTGTCAAATAATTCCTTTTTTTTTCCCTGATGTTGCATATGGTATTTAAAATTATTGATTAGAAGGACATCCTTTGTTACCTGCAGGAGTAGCCAGCAGATCATAAGAAGATAAATTAATTGTAATCTGAGTTCTCTACCAGTAATATATTTAGGAGTCTTCCCTGGGAAAAAATTAATTTATTCAAGATACAAAAGTAGATGAAATTTAGAGTGGAGTCACAAATATTTTCTTAAGAAATATCATATATGAGGGATGAATTTGAGAACAGGCTGTGATATTTGTTTAGTATTTGAACAGAATCTATCAATCTGTTTGTTCAGGCACATGCAGTGATAAGTTACTAAGAAATGCTGGCCTCTTTTGTCTTGAACTTTTGTCTTGTCTTCTTAATGCCCCTTCTGAACCTCTCCTACAAATCAAAGGAACAGCAAGCGTGCAGAGAAACCAGGGAGGCTTTCTAAAATGTTTCTGTTCAGACACCAAAAGGACTTTATGGCAGTAATCTCAGGAGTTATTCTTCTGTACGTAATGTAAAAGTCAGTGGGTGAGATATAGGAGAGTTGTCTTTCTGTCAGGCAAACCTCCCTCCTCATGAACACTGATCCAGGCAGACGGACTTACTGTCTCAAATGGCATCCCAGCAAGATGCCAGGCAATTTCATATCCTAGAAAATTGAGAAGAAAAGTATTACTTAAAAAGTTCTCAACATTTGAGGAAGAAGGATATCCAAACAATTTTAACTCTGCCATGAAATCACTTCTGAATCAAGAGCACTTAAGTGTGCTAGTTCAGTTTTCAAACTGTATGAAATAGCATTTTCCAGAATGAGCTGGTACCTTGGCATAAAGAGCTGCAGCTCATGGGGAAGTCATTCTGCTGGTTTAGTCTCCCAGACTTGTAGTGGTCAGTTTTAGGAATGCAAGTTTGAAAATTTTGGCTTTATTCTAAATTTTTTTTTTGTTTCGAAAAGAGAGGGGGAAGAAGAGGTGTACACGTGTGTATTCTTTACTTTTTTCCCCCCTATTTCTTTAAATCTGTTTTTTAAAATATGAAAATTGCAAGGAGGTTACACCATGAGGTTGATCACTGTGTTGCCATCAGACTGTATTTTAAATCAAAAAGCTCAAAATTAAAGAAGTACCATTACAATTAGTAAAGAGATAGGAACTTCCAGCTGGAAAATTGAAGCTCAGGATATTTTAAAATTTACTTTCCATGGCCGTAAGGTAGCCAGGTTGCTCTCTGGCTTCCAGTGGAGGCACTTGTCACTGCTGAGACCTTTGCCGTGCTCCCGTCTGTAATGGCACGTGGATGGAACTGCTCACAGGCAGCACTGTGCTGCTGAATTAAATGATTCTACTCTTACACTGCAAGTTCCACCTTCTGGCAGAAAAATGGCTATAGCTGAGGTGTCCATTCATTTATTATGTTTAGAGTGTGTGGAGTAGGTTACATCCCACCCTAGACCCTGCCTGGTTATCAAAGCTGAGGTTCATCAGCACATCTTGCCTGTGATCCTCGGATGGTGTGAGAGCACCATGGCATTCATTGTTTTGAGACTGGTGGAACACAGGGTGCTTTAAATATTTTGATAATTTTGGAATTTGTGTGTGCTGGAAGGCATCTAATTCTGTAGCGTGCTGTATGACCTTTAGCTGCTTGCTTTAATATTCAGCAAATAATTAGAATGTCCTACATAGAAGACCACAAAAACTTTATCTTTTATATTTATTATTAATTTTTATGGCTCTCAGAAGGAGGTTTTACAACATGGTCCTATTGTGAGTTCTTGGACTCATAACCTATCTGGTGAGTGTCCTGTTTGTAGGGGATAGCTGAGATTTTCATTGCCTGTAAGGTCTGGTTTCATATTTTGAAGGTAGTGGATTTACAAATGCTTTGGCTACATCCTTCTTCCTGTGTCCGGAAGATGTAAAGGTTCCTGCCTGAGTTGTTGGCGTTGGTGTAGCTGTGTTGATTTACCTAATGGGTAATCATTCTGTGTAACAGCCTCCCTTGAGACAGAGGCATTTCAGGTTCAGTAGTAGCCAACTATAACCCTGGAGCAACAGGGGAATCTACCTTTGCTACAGAATAAATAGGGTTTCAATCAGCCTTGGTGAACAAGACCATTGCACTAAGGCTTGTCTTATTAAAATGCCTTCTTCTAGAGCAGATGCAGCAGTGCTGGGAAATTCTAGGGAAAGTAGTAATTCCCCTTCTCCCTGTTGTTGTTTTAAAAGCTTCATCCAGACTTGAATTGAGTAGAAAAACTAATTGCTTTTCATTTTAAAACTAGAAGCAAATCACAGGGGATCTAATTAAAATTCCAGTGTCTGAAAGGAAATATGCCATATACATCTGAAAAAGTAGTTGCTCAAAAATTAGTAGTATCTCTGTACCACACAGTGCAGGCTCAGAAGAGTTTGAACACCCACATACTTAATTTCAAAATTTAAAAACTGTCATTACTCAATTTGCTCAGTTACTCTAAAATTCTATTTTCATCATACCCCGGAAAGTTCAAAGATTGATGAAGATATAAAAAGCAATGACAGTTCATTACTTGTTTATAACAACATTGGGCAATGAGCTTTTCATTCAAAACCATCATCTTGATGCAGCAGTGTTCATTTTTAGTAAAACTTGAAAAATGAGAAGGCAAAGACCAAAGTTCCCACCAAAGCTGGCAGCCTTCCTTGCTTTGTTAGATCATCTGCAAAACCACGGAAAGGCCTCACTCCTGCTGCATCCTAAAATGCTCCTTCAGCTTTCTGCTAGCGAGTGATTGGTGCCCATCACTCTAAACCATGTGCTGCTATCAGGATCTGTGTATTCATGCATAACTGACTTGTTCACTTTGGTGATTTCTTAAATCCTCCTTGTAGCTTGCAGTGCCTCCTAGACTGGGACACTCAAACCTCTCCATCTTCTCGTGGTTCAAAAGTAGCAAAATGGTTCTGGTTTTCCACTGTGACCATAAGAATTAAAATAAGTACAAGCTTAATGAATGAAAGCACCAAAAATTATTTAGCTATTGGTTTCTGATCACTCTCTCCCCTCTGCACCTGGGATATGCTGGGAATGCGTTAAACATTATCCAGTTTTGGATGAAGACTTGAATTGTGTTATATTAAACTGTGAACTCGTTGTTAGTCTTCACTAACAATACAAAAGAAAACCAAGCCAAAGGAAAACAAACTTGTTGCTCAAACTCTTTGTTTTTAATTTAGTTTGCTCTTGATGAAGCAGATTGTGGAGTGGTCTGGAATTCACTTACCTCTTCAGTTCTCTCATCACCCCATGACACACGTTACATCAGCCTGGGGCTGGTTTAATCTCAACCAGCTGCTGTTTTTCCCCTTGTAGACTTGCAGGCCAGATGGAGTTTGCTGGCCTGTGCTGCACTGTGGCCATCCTCATAGCCCAGGAGGTATCAGCCTGTTCCCCCTCTCGTCCCCCTCCCGCCCTGCCCCGACACATGTGCCAGGTGTGCACACCTTGCTCACAGAAGTTGTGCAGAGATGCTGCTGCAGAGTTTTATGACCCACTTGTTGAGGCTGAAGTGTGAGGCAATGTTACCTTCAACTGAGCACTGTGCTTATATTCTGCTCCTGCTCAGTGGAACAGCTAAGGTGTGTGGATAACTTGGATTGAAATTAATGTGACTTAATTATAAGCTTATAATGGTTAAAATGGTTTCGGACTGTTTATTTTTACTTTCTTAAACAGGTAGCAGCCCCTTGGATAGTCCCAGGAACTTCTCTCCAAACGCACCTGCTCATTTTTCCTTTGTTCCTGCCCGAAGGTAAGGCAGGATGTATTCTTTTTGGGCTGGCAAGCAAATAGTCTATACACTTTTATTTATAAATTGCCTATGGGTTAGAACATTGTTGATTGTGTTTTACTTTCTTTGATGTTTACGGTTTTATTTTATTTTGCTCCTTATGGATTACATCTTGGCAGCATCAGAATGTATTAGGTACTTCTCAGACATAGAAAAAGATAAAATTAATCAAGTAGTTAATGCTGCCTAGGGAGGAAGCAACATTCTCCCAGAAGGATGACAGGCAGGGCATGTGATATGACAAATAATTCGGTAATAGTGACAATAAAGCCATTCATGTTTAGGATAATTGGAACTTAGTTGTAGTCCTAGATGCTGCTCTCACTTGTGTACGTTGAAAATGTACTCATCTTCTTTTCTATGTCTGCAAAAAGATACAAACATACCTTAAATTAGGTTTGCACAGCTCTGTGCCTTCATTCCCTGCCCTCTGACTGGTAGTGACTCTTGAGTTTTCTCTGCTATCTTGGGCATTGGTGTCAAGAGAACATTACTGCTCTAATGGCAAAAATAGCTGATAATTGAAATTGCAAGTCTACAAGAACCTCTAGAAGAGCAGTGCTGAGAGACCCAAATGTGAAGCTGTCATCTGTCCTGCAGCAAGTGCTGGACAGGTGCTGGTCATGCGGCGTATCAAACTGCTGGAAAGAAATCTGATACTACAGTGGCAGATAGAGTGTAAGGAATAGGAGAGAAAGAACAGAGAAAGAATAGAGGCAGCTGGGAAAAACAGACAAACGGTGATTTGAATGGTGAATCCCAGCAGGTAGGCAGAAATGGATAATGATCCAGAAAGTTATATTTTGTTAGAAGGAAAGAACATGGAAATTAGAAAGATCCAAGCAGTGTTTGTGCACAGGAGGTGCGTTATTAGATTGAAGTGTGGGGAAGGTATTTTGGAGTTGTTAAACTCTTCCTTGGCTGGAAAAAAACCCCAGTCTATGTTAAAATGATCAAAGAATGGGAAACATGTGATCGTCCTGAGAGGAAGAAAGTTTTCTGAGAATGACAGATTATGCTTTAGGACTGGTTAGGAAAAAGTCCTAAAATTAATTTCAAAGAATAGTAAAGGGTTAGGATATGATAGAATAAGGTACACCCTTTATCTGAATGGCAGGAAAATGCTGGAGCATTTCTTTGTTGAGGTGATTTACTGGAAGACCTGGTGTCCTTGAATTCTGTTTGAAGTAGACTTTGGTCTTCCGGTCTTATGTAAGAAAAGGATTTTTAATAGCATGTGAAAGATAAGAGACTGGATATGTATTTTTCTCTTGCCTCAGAGGGAAAATTAGTGCTTTACTTGCTGGTAAAACAATTCAAATGGACTCACTGCACCCACCTTTGTTTTTAAAACCTGATGTGGGTGTATTCAATAAGATCTGTTGAAATGAAATGAACTTTTACCAGTTTTCACAGTATCTGGAGTATCTCACAGGAGTTGTGGACCCTGGAACACAGTAGAAAAGTTGCAGCAGAAACCATTGTCAAAACTTAACATAATTTTTAAACATCATGTTTCAACCTGATGCTTCAGTATCATGACTTTCTAAAAGTTCAGACAGTAAATAAATCTCTTAATAATAAAACTCTGAAGAGTGCCTTTTCATGCTTTTCCAGTTTTTAAATCTACTTTTTTAAGAAATAGGTGAATAAAGGTTGAGCCTGACCTATCGAGTACAATGGTTCATTTTAGGGTATGCATGTTCCTCTCTATACTTTTTCTGCCAGGGAAAAGAACACTTAAGCACTGCTTGTTTTAGAAACCTGTTTCTATTTTGTACTTGCATTACACCCTGAACAGCTATGCCAGCAGTAACAACAGATACATGCTAGATTACCCCATACTGGTATCAGAATAACTTCAATATGATGGAATTAAGGAATTGCAAGTGTGGTGCCAGAGAAATGGATTTTTCATAGTACCCTTTTCATTGACATTGTATGGGGCTTAAGAGATGGCCCTTACCTCATTTCCTGCCGTTGCCATCACAGAAATTACTTGTAGCTGATTTTCTGCCTTTTATTAGTGGTGTAATTTCTTCATTTGTTATCCTGTTTGGACATCATTTGTAATTTCCATTCTTTCATTACAGCCCTGTGATGAGTTCATTCTTGAGATGGAATAGGAGACTTGTTTGGAAAGCTTGTTATTGTAAAGTCACTACAATTTACTGCAAGATTATCCTTAGTCTGACTTGTGATTAACCATAAATCTCTTGTTAGACACCCTTTCAATGATTGTGTCATAGCTACAACACTGGCAGGAATCCTCCTGTTGGAATAAGGAAGTGTATGGTTAATCCTGCTCATATTCACGAAAACTGATCTTGGAGGAATACCGCTAACAGAAGATGAAGGTTTTTTTCAGAAATCACATGCATCTTTTATTGCTCCCTCTCTCATAATAATTGTACAATTTTTTTCCACACAGCCATGGACACAGAGCAGACAGGTAACGTGTATCCCATTGCTGCTGTTTGTGTGTGTGTATGAACTGTGCTTCTGTGCAGCTGAGCATGTGTCCCTAACAAGTTCATGCTGTAACAACCCCATTTAGGAATTCAGCTTCTAGTTTTTGTAATTGAAACAGAAAATCTTTACATTTTGGCTTAAAATGATAAACAGTAGTGCTCTAGAGAATATGTGTTGTTTTTCTAACTCCTGCTTGTTTGAAATTGATCTGCTTCTTCATGAAATAGCATTTAGCTGCTATAAAAACACCTCCTTAATTAACTAATTAAAATGTCATTTTAGAGGCAAAATTTGTTGTTTGCATGTTTTTGTTGTGCTAGCAAAAGCGCTATAACAAATAAAAAAAAGAAAGATTTCTTTCCAAGTGTCTTATTCTGAAGTAATATTGCATGTTGTCTCTCTAAAAATAGGTTTATTAACAAAACACTGAAGTGGCTTTGAAATGTTTTGCATAAATGCAGGAGGAATTTGCTTTTAAAGTCTTTTCCCCTTCCTTTGATTTGGAGGATTTTCACTCTTGTCCCACTTGTTTCTGCTAGAGTAGAGCTGATATGTGTGTCCTGACTGCTTAGCACATTGCTTGCTTTGATTGCATCAGCAGAAGATAGCCCAAGCATGAAGGGACGTGCTAGAATTTTCTAATCAAGAAAGAGATTTTCTTTTAGCTTGGTCAAAATGAAAGTTCTGAATTTATTTCAATACACCATTTAGGTAATTCAGTCAAAAAGTAATTAAACTTTCCTTTTGCAAGGTATGAGTGATTTGTGCAGCAAGCAAGAGTGTTTTGCTTTGGGACTGAGGGTCCAAAGTGAGGTTGAATCATTGACCTAAATATTTCCCCAGTGCCCCTGTGTGTTACAAGAAGCTGAATGATCACTGAAGTTTGGTGTTCGATCACTTACCACAGCATGCAACAACTTTGTAACCCTGATAGCTGTTATTTTTCAGGGTTAAGAAAGGAATTCCATTTCTCCTGAAATTATTTTGAAATTAGTCTTTTACATTTAATTGTCTTGCCAGAGAAAACATCACCTGTAGCTAAATGGGGTTTAGCTGTAACATATGCATGCAATAAAAATCTGCATTACAGACTTATTATTTTTTTTAATGCATGAAGCATGAGTATTTTTAAAACTCTGTTGACATAATATTCTTTCAGTGATGTGGAACAGTGAGTTTATTTCCCTCTCATTCTAAAATAGATGGCAAAGAGTGGTGTGTATCAGTGCCTGAAAATAAAAGGAACTAGAGCTGGAAAAACTGTAAACAGGGGTTTTTGTCTTGGTGGGCACTGAGCTTTTTTCTGGAGATAAAACTTCATGGGTATGGATAGTGGGATGAGAAATGTTACTGTGAAGGTAACAGTTGAGGTTTTTATAATCACTGTTTCAGACCTGCACCAAACATCCTATTTTATAATGCACTTGCATAAATGCACTGTGTTATGGGTACCAACCCCCCCATATCTTTCCAAAGCAAGTTAGAACAATGAACTGTTTTAATTCAGCTTCATATTATGACCAGGAACTGATAATCTACTGCAAGAAAAAAAAACCCAAGCAAATGGCAGCTGTTGTGAGGAAGAGACTTTTTATCATCCATCCCATTGTGCAACAGGACATGGTTGTCCACGAAGCACACAGAATGCATGAAATTAGACAGGGACAGAAAAAGTGTTGTGAGACTGAGCTGAATGTAGTTCAGTTTCCATCCTCACTGAGACGTGGTTTAGGGGAAGGAGAGGGTTTCAAGGAGGTTCTTCTTGATTCTTCTCAAAGCTTTTGTGTAGTTCCTCAGTTCCTCACTCTTGGCATTGGCAAAACAAGACCTTTTTTGCAGTATCTCCACAATATTTTGGATATTTTCCCTGAGGGACATATTTATTTGGCTACAATAGGGATATAACTACTAATGTTATATTGACTGGAGGAGAAAGGACCCTAAGTGAGGTTTCTGTGGTTTATGCTTGTATTTTGAGTGGGGCCCTTGGCTCTATTCTGAGCTGCTCTTGTGGGTTTAATTTCCCACTTGTGCCAGGCGATGTGCTGGGCAGAATGCCCTCTGACTAGGTACATACATGAATCTGCTTTCAGCTGTTTCTTGATCTAATGTGATTTTTTTTGTCCTCAATCTGAATCTTCATTTGGAAGACAAAGAGCTGCATAAGTAATTATGTTAGGCATGAGTGTCTTTTTCAAAGATGTTTGCAAGGAGCTGTTTTTATTTGTCTGTTTTAGAAACTCTAATTTTTGTACAAGTACAAAGCATCTACTTAATGCAGAATTCTGGTGCCCCTTTGCTTTGTCTTCTCCAAGGTCACCTAGTCTTGCTTTTAAAACTTACTCCAATTGCTTTTCCACAAATGTGATTGTAAATAGGATACCTGATTTATCTGAATAACTCAACACATCAATAAAAGCATGAGGTTAGGAGATATGGAGGAGAAAATTGCTTATTTCTCTCAAGAATTGGCCACAATATGTTCCTGACTGTAATTTCCCTTATGTCTTTTCCCCAGAACGGATGGACGCCGCTGGTCCTTGGCCTCCCTTCCTTCGTCTGGATATGGAACAAACACTCCCAGTTCAACAGTTTCAGTAAGTGACACAGACTTTTCCAAGCAATTGAGTTTGTACAAATACACCCTAACAAATCAGCTTCTGAGTCTCTACTAAAATACTGGATCTTTCTTCATTGTTTTGCTAATGTTATTTAATATACTAATGATTTAAAAAATTTTTTTAATTATTGGTTCTGCTGCTTTTTTCTTCCATTTCCCAGCTCCTATCATCTTGCACTTTGCCTTTAGCATTGGTGAAATCCCAGTGCAGCACTTGGCTCGAGTGATCATTTGAGAGGCACAAAGTTTCTGAAGTGGCAGGACTCAGACACAGTGCATAAATACCTTCCAGCTCTCAGCTTTTTGTGACTGGGAAGTGAAACTCTTACCTGCTTTCAAGTACTTAGTCTGAAAACCTCTGCTATCAGGCTAGCAGAAAGGAAAAGTGATAAGCCACATCTGTTATTCAACTCCAATAATTTGAACCTCCTAATGAAGCTTTTCAATTCTTACACCCGTCATTAGAAAGGCTGGCTGCAGTTTGTTTGAGTTCTGTCAGTAATACCACTAAGCTCGCAGCACCACGTTAACCCTTGTAACTCTGAGATGCTTCCTAAAATGAATCTTGCTCTGTAGTTTAAGTCAGCTAGGTGTTGTGGTTCTCCACATAAGAACCTTTCAAAGACAAGCATAGAAACATTAGAACTGCAAAGGCTACCTGTACAGACTTAATGTAACATGCTTTTGGATGTGTGTTACGGTGTCTTCAACTGTGTGATAACATCTCACTGCCTCTTTCCATAATACTGATCATTTGGTTTGTATGAATTATTTAGAGTATGTTCCTAATCATTTTAACATCTTCACTAATTAGGACTCAGTACTCTACGTTATGCAAATCTTACATTGTATTATTGTTTTCCTTGTGAACTGCTCTAAGTTCATCTATAAACTTTCTAGTACCTCTCAAACACAAATGTATCAGTTTCTTTGGAGGTGACTGTTAAACTCATTCTATATAGGAAGAGAAGAAGTTGGGGTCAAAAGTTTCCTTTTAGTATGAATTGATATGATTAAAATTTGATTTTGCAATGTTAATCTTATCTCTATAACTTTATTTGTTCAGACACATTCTTGTAAACTGCAGTTCACACAATTTCGACCATTTGTTATCTTTTGAACTTCGAGGCAGTTATTTCCTTGTTGAGTTTGGAGGGTTTTTTAGGTCTCCCAAGAAGCAGTTCTTGGATTGGATTGGAATCAAGAACACTTGATTTCAGTGTGCATGCAGATACGTGGGCAGGAGCACAGAAAAATGTAGAAGGATTCATTATCAACATGGAAAAGATGTTCCTGGTTCCACTGCCACACATTATTATATATTCAAGTATCTAAGAGCAGCTGTTAAAAAGGGGCTGTGCTTTGGCCTTTATAGTCTTAGGTTAAATCTTTATGGCCACAATCCATGTCTAAGTCCTCTTCTGGGAGCAAGCTATGGGAGCGTGGAGCAAGTACAGTTACTTTCCATATAGCATCCAAAAAGATGCCGGCGAAGATGACACCTTTGGAGGCCAAACCGCAGTTTTTCAAGAGTTTATAGTTTGACCAGACTTCTCCATGGATGTCCATGGAGAGAACAAAAGTAACAACACCAAAAATCGGTGGGAAGTATTAGTTCTTGCTTTGAAATCAGGACATCAAGACTACTTTTAGAAAGTTCTCAGCTTTCTGGCATGGAAAATAAAGCATATTTGTCAGTTTTCATGCTTCCAGAAATATCTAGATCATTTTGATTGATATTTTCTCATGAAAAAAACCAAACAATCCTACAAATCAGACAGAAATGTCACATAGAAAGCATCAGTTCAAATGGTAATTTCTCAAAGTGTGTGTAACAGGGAGGTGTAATGAGAAGCATAAAGGGATAGTCATAGGTGGACCTGAATTCACCTTCCTCCAGGAAATAGGCTGAAACATGTAATTCCAAGACCTTTATTTTTCTTTTTTCTGAGTGACTAAATTTCTTATCTCTAGTCCTTTTGCTACTTCAGTGTTACAATCTAGAAAGACATTGAAATGGGCTGTGTAGTAAGTAGTGATGCAATTGTTGGAGCTTTTAAACCTGGTATTACATTTCTAAGCCAATCCTATTATCGGAGTATTTCACAGATTAGAATTAATTTGAATTGATCTGAATAACACCTCTAAGGTTGATAAGCAGTGTTATTCCTTCGTAGACTTTGGAACTGAAGTAAGAGGTGTAGTGAAGGGGCTTGTCGAAAGGACTCAACGAATCAGTGCTGCAGATGTGAATTTAACAGAATTTTGGGCTTCCATTTCATATGATCGGTGCTCAAGATTATAATTCTTTCTCGAGCAAGATAGAAGGAAGCCAGTAGACCTTTGTTCTGGTGTACGTGTCAGTGGGAAATGAACTATCCAGAAGGGCACTGTCCCTTCTGTGTCATGCTGGTTTGAGTTTTTGTATGAGAGCAAGAGCTGACCCTCATCTCTGTGGTCATGGATCACCTGCTCTAGCAACCTACTGAACAAACCACGACATTTACCCAGTCTGAGGTCAGTGAGAATCTGTAGATTCTGCTTTATTTTTTGCTTCCAAATGAGGTATGACACTTCAATAAAAAACAAACCACAGTTACCCTTTCTGTACAAAATCAAGAAGACCAGATGTATCATCAGACCAACACTGAAAAAGCTGGAGAAGACCTTCTTTCAAGTTAGGTGAACATGAAATAATCCGTTAGATGGGCCAATTATTTTAAAGCAGTTAATCTGCTATTCATTTTCTAGATGCAGAGTTAGTTTAGAAGCTACTATAATATAGCTTGAGTTTTTTTTTTTTTTTTTTTTTTTTTTTACTGGAGAAGAGTTGGCTGATTCTGCATCTGTAATTAAGACACCAGGGGGATATTTATATTAGTCTGCTGCAAATATTGAGTACTGTGATGTGATTGCCTGAAAATCAATACGTCAGAAGTGTTTCACTTTGCTTTCATGCTTTTTCATTGAAAGGTTGTGCTCCTTAATACTGCTAGAGAAGCCCTTGGCAGAGAAAAGTCTATGGTCTTTATCATCAGGGCTTTCATTAATTATAGTCTGGAATTCTAAACTTTGTGATCTGATTGCTTTTAGGGAGAGAAAGTGGAGGGAGGATTTTGTTGGGCCAGCCATGCATTGACTACCACTGCTTCCCCAGTGATTTTGCTGTTGGAAAACATAAAGTTTTTAATGATTTTTCTAGATTGTAAGTTTTAATTTTTTTCTAATTCAAGTAACTATGTGCTAACCTTCCTTAATTTGTTTTGAATCAGACTTGTATTTGTAATGCCAGAACTTGGGTATCTGCTAATGCAGATTTGTAAGACCTTTAGTACTTCCTGCTCCACTGCAGGATCCATGATATTCACCATGAATGGGATTTCAGCTGCCATGTAACTTTTTCTTTGAGATTTTTTCATAGGCAGGTACTTCTTCCTGCTCCTTGTATTGTGTGAGACACAAAGAAAGACATCAAAAAAATCTCTGAAAATCAAAACAGGACTTGCATAATTCTGTACTTAAAGGAGACAATAGTTGCTATATTTGGCATAAACAGTTTGAGCAGCAGAACAGCTGTGGGCAAAGGGGCAAATACCCACACTTATCTTGGCTTCAGTGTGAGTTAGACCATCAGGGTAATCATCAGTGTCTGGACACTGGGCTGGAAGTAACTTCCCACAAGATCCCTCCACACAGACCTGCCTGAAGGAAAATGTTTGAAGTGGTGGCTTCCAGTTCCAGGCACGCTTGGGAAGTTTGTGCACATACCGAGGCTTTCAAGGGGGTTCTTTTCTGTAAATGCCTCTGTGCAGTGCAGTGGGAGCGGACCTAGGATCTGGAGCCAATTAAATTTTTATCTAAGAATAGGATCTTTAGGTTTATAAGTTCTTATGTCACCCCATTTTCTGTTGCTTATAATACTCAGAATAATTACACTATTTGAACAGCTGCATTGTGTGTGACTTGTTTATCTCAGATTTGTTGGTTGATTGGGTTTTTTCCCTCAGAAAATGTCAATCCAAATGGTTTAGCTATATGGCAAGAGACAGATATGCTTTCTTTCCCGTGCTAGGTGAGTTAAAACTTTGGTCATATATGTTATATTATGTATAATTCCCTCCTACCAATACTTCTGGTACTAGGATGTGGTGCTTCCAGTCTGAGTGAGGGTTATTGTAGCAAAAGGAAAAGTTTTTCTGCTGGAACAGTGTACATAAATAATTTCATCAGATAATAAGGAGCTGTGGAACTTAGGTCAGGGTGATGTTTTTAATAAGGCCCACTGGTGTTATTCAGTGCTACTCTGATTATTCAGCACCTTTTTTTTCCTTTTGCCCGTTTGTTTTTAAAGGGAATTTTTAATTTGTCCTTATATAATATATTTTCTTCTGGAAAATGGAAAGGGGCATTGAAGAATCACACTCAAAAAATACATTCGTTAGCTGACCTTCAGCTTTTTCCCCTTGAATGTCCAACTTTGATGGTATTTGCATTTCCCACAAATGCTTGTTTTAATATGAGGTCTTATGAGGTACACAAATCAAAACAGCTTCATGTCTATTATCATCACAGGACATGTGTCATATAAATGCATCAACTTATTTACAGAAGAATAAGCTGTTTAACTCAATAACAATAACCTCTGTTGATCTTAAGACAAAGTCAGATACTTTATTATTGCCTCCCTGGGTAGAGAAGAAGCCTGATGGGTAACAAAAAGGAGAACTAAAATCATTTACAATGACAATTTCCAATGAGAGCCAATAACCAGCAGAAAACTCTTACGTCTGCACAGCTCCATAGCATTCTGCATGCCAGTGAAACTCCTGAGCTAAGAGAGCATGAGGGAAAAGGAAAGAAAGTTGCTCACCACTCCAGGAACCTCCTTGTCCTTTCCAGAGTAGTGCTGGTACTCACATGCCTTCCTTTCTGTTTCCTGGTAGTAAATTATCTGCATGATCAGATGTACTGGTTCCAGAATCAGATGCAGTGGTTCCCTAGCCCTCTCCCAAAGTTTTCCTGATCTCACCAGCTCTGTCATTGAATGTAAGGGTTGGCTTAGCCTAATGAGAACAATAAAAAGAGGCACCTGGTCTGATAAATAGCTTTCTTTTCCGCTGGAGTGCGCAGTGTCTGGCAGAATCCGTTCCTCTTCCATTCATTAGCTGACCCCTATGCATGCGTTTAGTGCATTTCTTTTCTGTATTTTTTTCTGTACTCAGTCATCATGCTCATCTCAGGAGAAGCTGCACCAGCTGCCCTTTCAGCCCACGGCAGATGAACTTCATTTCCTGACAAAGCATTTCAGTACTGAGAGCATCACTGATGAGGAAGGGCGCCATTCTCCAGCCTTGAGGCCTCGATCTCGCAGTCTCAGGTGAGCTTTGAATCGTTTGTTGAATTTTTAAGATGTTGGACACGTGTATTGCATTCCTGTATGTGCTTTCAGGTCTAAGAATAGTCATTTGTAGTTTCTTTGTTACATGTTTTTGAGACTATTTTAATCAACATTTAGCTCACCTCATCTGATCAGAAGGGATTTTTTTTCTCACATTGATGGTGAGGTTTTGGGTTGCAAAGTGGTTGGTGTACTCTGCTTTTGTATTTTCACAATAGCTCTGTGAAAACATGATCCACAAGTGTCTCAAACTAAATGCAGAGGATGTAGATTTCCTTTAGTGAAGTTTCTTCTCAGAATTTTGCTACAGTAACATAAGGATGTGGTTATAGCCACTTCTAATAACTTTTCTGGTAGTGCTTCTGAAGGGGTATGAAAACCAGAGTAGATTAAGTCAAAACCTTAAATGGAATTGCACTCCAGAGCAATTTTGTAATAGTGCTGAAAATGTTCCTCCTGCGTTAGTAGTTGAATAATTTTACTGTTGCTGCAGAGAACTGGTTGTTCAAGGATAACTACCCAGGGTTATTTCTTTGTGTAGTTGATTTTTCCATACATAAAACCATGAGCAACTAGAATTTCATCTTTCACAGAGTTACAGAATGGCTGAGGTTGGAAGGGATCTCTGGAGGTCATCCTGTCCAAAGCCCTATTCAAGCAGACTGCCCAGGATCATGCTCTTATGGCTTTTGAATATCTCCCAGGACAGAGATTCCACAAACTCTCTGGGCAATCTTTCTTGCAGATCTCTAGCAATTATATGGAATAAATCCACAAACATTCTGTATCATGGCAAAAGCTTGAAGTTTTGCTGTGCCTTTAATGCTGGACCAAGTGACTGAAAGTCTAGGTGAAGTCTAGAGATATCTTGTGGAAGAAAAAGGGTTTTTACAAGCGGGATTGAAGGAAGTGAAGTCTTCATTCATCTGAGGGTGTCAGAGGTGGATAGCACCTTTATATTAATGGACAGTATTCAAAAACTCTGCCAGCTGGAAATGCTGAATCAGTGTACCGTGCTCAGGACCGGGGTTGGGGTTTGTGAAAAAAGGGAAGTCAAGCAGGCCAGGTTAATAACAAAATCCATGCTGAATACCATGTCATGGCAGAGGTGACCTTTCATGATTATTTGTAATGATTCGTATGTTCTGAACTTCAGTGCAGGCTGCATGGTAATTGCATATGGATCTACTAAGTGTAGTTACACAGTAATCTACAGGAGCAGGTGAGTACTGTGGGTAGTGGCACACTTAGCCAGCGACCTCCTCAGTGCCATGTAGAAAAAGACTAATTTTACAATTTGCACTAAGTCCCTTTGAACAGTAATCCTACTTCAGTCCTCGTGCTGCCACTCTTAACACTGACTCCTGCTGAGTAGTGTAACTGTAGTGGTACTAATTCTCTAGAGCTGAGGCAGCTGCTGTAGGTAGACAACACATGCTGAAGTCATTATTGTCCTTTAACACAGGTATCATCCTGTTGTAGAATGCATCTTGCTAATGCAAGCATGATATACACAACCGTGTGAAGAGCCCAATTTTATTTTCGTTCTTGTTAATATGGGTTATCAGGTGCAGAGGATTTTGCCTCTGTGAGCCAATTTGAAGCAGACTTATCATGGAGTAGGTTCATAATTTGTGGTGGGATGAAATTAATTCAGTGTGTCGTATAACTGATTAATCTTCTTCTTTTCTTGAATACTTTCTCCATCTCTTTCTGGTTTTTAGTGTGGTAACGGCCAGCCTTATTGGTATTCCAAAGCTTAGAATGAAGTAATTTGATTTTTTCGACTCACTGTGCCTCATTTGGTTTTCATTTTGCTTATTGCCAGTACTGTGATGCTGCGTGACTCTAAAGCACCCTTGCCACTACCAAGCACTCCTGATGGCCCTTGCACCTCCAAGGAAAATTGATATATCAATCCAACCAACAGGAGCAAGGTTTTCAGGAGCAAATACCCTCTTTGACAGAGGGCAGCCTGTACTTGTAAACAAACAAGTACTGAACTATGTGAAGACCAGATCTTGTTCATGGCACAAAGCTTGCTTATTTATTTGCCCACACCTTAGAGTTAGCTCACTCGGTGAGAACATATTTTCACTTACTTAAAAAATAAAAGCTGATAACAGCTTTTGGTTTTCAACGTTACATTAAATTAAGCAGTAATTTCCTAAAAATGTATCTTTTCATAAGCATTCAATGGTCTTGTTTGATCAGCTTTAATGAAAAGCAGATGAACAAAATACATGAGACGTTTCCCTTAATTGGTAGCCATGGCTTTGTAATTTAAAAGATGGTCTAGTTGTTAACATGTATTCATTTTTCATCTTATGACTGCAGCCTTACATCTCTTTTTGAGAGAGTAACTGGCATTTTGAGATGTCACTGTCAAATGATGGGAATGATTTTTTTTGTCTCTGTAAACCCAAATTTTTTTTAGAAGTGTCAGATGATCCTTTTATGCTCCTAGGTATAGAATATTGTCTAGATGTAACTTTTGGAAAAATACACTTCCTTCTTTGGCTAGAAATGTACCATTTTCTTGTACCTAGCTGCAAATGTTCTGCCCATACAGAGCACTCTTAATGATCAAACTGGATGATAAAATTTAACAGAGTGTGCAGTCATGGAGGGTACACTGACAGGTTGGTAGCACCTCTACTGCTGGAGGTGTTCTGCCAGTGTGCCTTGAAGTTACTCATCTTTTATCTAATCATGCCTTATTTGAAATGCCCTGAATTTCTGCCCTGAAGAGCTGGCACTGGTTCTTTCCCAGCTGCTTTCCTATGCGGGGGAAGCAGGGAATGTGAGACCAGCACTGGAATGCAAAGGTGTGATGTCCGTATAAAGCTGCTTGCAAAATCCAGGAGCCTGTCTCTCATCTGTCTCAAAAAGATCCAGTACTCCCGTGCTCAGTCAAAGAACATATTTCCATGTGATCCACCTGTTTTGGTGCTTGCAATGTGTCTTCAGTAGAAGAAAATACTTCTTTATTATCTGCAGAAGTAGTTCCTAAATATCATCTTTCAAATCTCTCAACTGTTCTCTCTTCTTTTTTTTTTTTTTTTTTTTTTTTTTTTTTTTTTTTTTTTTTTTTTTTTTTTTTTTGTATTGCAGCCTTCAAATCCTTCAAGTTATTGACCAACAGAGAGATCCCCAGGCTACATTCACTTTGTTTAGAACAATCCTGGGCTTTACCTGAACAAGATGTTTTCTCCCTGGAATAAAATGCATGAAAAGTTACGAATTCTTGCACTAAACTTGGCATTGTTACTCTTTTTAAATTAGAGAGACGCTGCCTTCCGTTTTTTCCCAGTTCTCTTTACTTGTCATCTTTAGAAGTTGCTTACACGTGGGAATGTGTGGAGAATGTCAGAGATAAAAGTAGAGTTAACTAATAACGACTTCTTCAGGAGCTACCTTGGTGCAGTCACTCAGCCCACCAATCTGCCCATTTTTCTTGATCTCTTTTTTGTGTTTCAGGATAATGTTGTCTAGGGAAGAAGGGCTGAAGATTGATGCAGTGAATTTTTGTATAGTTGAAGTAGATGAGATCATCCTTAATCAAATATGCTTCTTCATCTCTTGGCTGGGTAGTGCTTTTTAAATGCAATCCCCCAACCTGACTTTCAGCATGCTGGAGCCTGCCATTAAGAATATGCAGACGAAACTCCTGGAAAATGCCAGTTGCCAAAAAAGACTTCTGACGATAAAATGCCCAAGAAGGAATAGGTGCCATGAAACCAAACCAGTGGCCTGCAGAGTCCATTTTTAGCTTTCATCATGCAGGTTGTGGGGGTCTCTCACCTCAGTGCACTTTAGAGGCAACTTTAACCACTTGAGTGATCGTGGTGGGTTCATCACTTCACGCTGCTGCTCTCAGGCAGCACCACCCGCCACAAGCAGTGGAACAGGGATCCACACAGCCATGGATTTGGGGAAGGAAAATCATTTTATATTCTGCAGCATAAGGCATCTCTTCCTTCTGAAAACACATTCTAACTGCATTACAGTTAGTGTCGGTCTCTGTTTTCTCTCTCAAGACAGTGAGTTCTGTGAACTTGAAAAGGTTCTTCAAAGTAATTAGTTTTAAATTTATTAACTTTTGGGTTCACTCACCATTTCCATGGTTTTCTATCATGAAAAAAACTGGGTATTCTTATTTGTCCTTTGTACTGGTCATTACTCCAACTTTCTACTTCATTCTAAAGCAGTCTCAGTCTTTGCTGGCATGCATAAACCCCTTGAAATATTGGAAAGATCAAGTTGCAGCCCCTGATGCTGGGGGTTTCTGACTTCTAGTGTTAATGTAATTCTCGTTAGCTCTAAGATTTAAATAATTTTATTTCTTGGGAGAGGAGGAAGGCTCACCTTTGGCAGAAGGCTTATCCTAATGTCTACATCATCCAACTTTAGCTCTCTAGTTTTCACATTCCTTATTTTGTGTGTCTGGAAATGACAGAAAATTAAACCCTATAGTTTTAAGTTTCCTATGAGAACTGATTCTGGTCATGTCCTGTAAGTACAACCTAATTAAACCTTTATGTACAGAGTGAAAGCAGACGGAAGCACAGTCCTTTTAGCTTCACTGCTTTTTCCTAATAAATAGAGCTGTCACAGTGAAGGAAAAATTACATATTCATAAATGTCTTGGTTTTATTTAGTCACACTCAAACTAGATTTTGTACGATTTAAGTTGTTGCTATAAATGTTGCTCCTTGAAATAGCTGTCTATGAGCTATTTTCACTTTTGAACATCAGATAAGGACACATGAGTTTTGACAAGTTGAAGGCAATAGAAATCTTTTTGGGAGATGGATATCCCTGAAAATCTACCACCACGTCGGCTCATAAAGTGGAGGGAGTGTGAAGAAGGGGAAAAGAGAGAGCAGTTTTTCATTCTGCTGTTAAGCTTAAGGGGACAGATATTATTCTTCTAATGTCTGCTCTGCTGAAATGAAAAGCTTACTGACAATAATAATTTCTCTGACCTACCTATCTGCACCAAGAAAAGGGAAAGAGCCTGCCTTTTGTCTTAAAATGCTGTGCACGTGCACAGCATGTGTCCTCTGTTTTGCAGAAAATAATCTGTTCCTTTGTGAGGCTTGAAATGTTAGACCAGTTTAGTCTTCTCTGTGAAATTTTTGGTGCTGGATAGATGGGTTAAGCTTTTGCATTGGAAGAGATGTCATGCCAGTAAAATGTATTAAACTCCTTTTATCTTTTTTCTGAATTTCCTTATGTTCTCCCTTGGTGGCATTCAGTTATCTGCCCAGTCCTTGTTTCTTTTTCACCTGGCGGTGTCCCAGAGGTGCTGTAAAGTACCCAACAGTGCTTGGCAGACAGCCTTTGGTTAGGTAGTCACTTATCCAGCTAATTAGTTCCTCAGTTTCCCAAGCTAAGGATCAACACTAAAAATGATGGTGCAGTATATTATGTTGCAGTCTTGCTATAGTCAACTGGACATTTGATTTGACCTAGTATATTGAACAAATTTTATTTTGAATGACAACTTTTAATCTGAGGTTTTATCCAGAGTTTTTTGGGTGCTCTGCTGTTTTAGTTGGTAAAAAGTGGCATTGATGAGTTTCCAAAAGTGAGAGACAAGACTGCAAATGCCCAAGCATGGATTTTAAATGTTCGCTTTCTTATCAATTGGTGTGCACAGAGATTGTTTCGTAAAAAACAAAAGCAAACCCAATAAATTCTCCTTTCATCATGATTCTCCCTTAGGAAATGCTACATCTGCTGGCAGGACAGCTCAAGTAGCTTGATTTCTGCATAGCTCTTAATTTCCTGTATCCGTATGAATAGAGTGCCTTGAAAGCAAAAGGCAAAATCCCTCATGTTTTATTGTAGCCCTAAGACAGCAAATACTTAAGCATGTGCAAATGTTAGTGTCAAAATGAAGTATGTGTGTGCCTCAGAATTTGTGTAAGTATCAAAGGCCTTATATATGCTTATAATTTATACCTCACTTAGATCATACTAAGAAAAATTACATTAGAGAAAAATAAATTCTTCAGTGACTGTGTTCACCAAGTCCATCAGCTCCATATGAAGTATCAGTAAACAAGTGTTGTGTTTGCATCAGCTTGTTTGGTCTTAGAGAAAAAAAGGATAAGGATAGCAGGCTAGATGTGCAGGGGAATTTGCTTATAAGGCTGCAATTTAAATGTTCTTACCCTTCTGTTTAATTATGTCATACATTACATATGAATATAAATGCAAGTTTCTTTTAAAAGAAAATTCTCCATGATTAAAAATAGCTATCTACCAGGCTAAGGGAAGTTGATGAAAATGTCTTTTTACTTGCTATTCATAACATCCAAATCAGTTTTCTTCTCCTTCAACATAAGAATTCACTGACAGATTTAATCTGAAGTGCATTTTCTCAAGCTAAGGGATAATCAGTAAAAAAACAAGACATGATATAATTCATGGGATTTCAGTACAAGACATGAAAAGAGATTGATACTGCTCTAGTCTGTGAGCCAATGAGTTAAATTTTCTTGGAATTGTTAATATATGTTGTCAAAAGAATGTTTTTCCTCTAAATAGGTTAGCAGCAAGGTAGTAACTGTAATGCATTCTGAGTTTAAAATGCATTTATTCCGTTTAGAGAGATTCATTTCATTCGTCACTAGAAAGTTTGAAATGTTTGAGCTCATTCAAGATAAAACTGTAATTTTTTGACATAGAGTATTTTTAGCAGTATTTAGTACCCTTAAAATCATAAAGACAATGATCATGTAAGAGGCCAAATAATTGAAGCCCTTGCCTGTCTTGAACGTTGAAAGAAGGTAACTGGAGAAATGAGATGCTGCAGGCGATCTGTAGCTGAGGATTATCTGCATTACCTCATCCTGCTGTCCTCGGTGGCAGAGTGAGTCAGAGCCCTGCACACCATCAGATGTGATGAAATGAGATGCAACCCTTCTTTAAAAAAACTCACCCAAACAGTAATGTAAATGCAGCTTGTCAAGATACAGTGCCCTGGTTTTTTGGTGTGCCTTGAAGTTTCTTGCTAACCCTTGCATAGATGCACATGGATCCGTGGTGTAATGTGCAGCAAGGGAGTGCAGCTTTCATAAAAGTACTCTGTCCCTGTTGCCTGTGGTATTTCTATATAAGATCTATCTGAGTAACAGTGATCATGCATCCCTTCTCTAATACAGTATCCTTCAGACAAAAGGAAAACAGATCATCTCAACTTCCTTACTTCCTATTGCTCTTCTCCCTTCTGGTACTGGAGACTCCAGAACTCACTGTGATTTCTTTTGAAGCAGGGCTGCACCTCCTTCCGTGGAGGGCAGTAACAGAATGACGGGAACAACAAATGTATTTGCAATAAATGCACTACAGTTTTCAAGCTCCTGTGTTGGGGTTTGCATTCACTGGAAATAGTGGGGTTTCTGCCAGAGCCTGTGTGGAGACAGGGATGTCAGCAGTCTCCAGGTGACTGCAGACTGTCACTGGGGGCCAGGATCTTCTCTGAAGTTCAGCATCTGCACACTTCTGAAGTGAACTCAAAGCTTTGGAAGAGCTACAGTCCATGTAGCAGCTTTATGACCAGCACGGGGTTTTGAAAGGCTTTGGTGTGGTATCTGCAAATGATAACATAATTTCTTTTCTCCTCTAGCCCGGGTCGCTCTCCAGTTTCCTTTGACAGTGAAATAATAATGATGAATCATGTGTACAAAGAAAGGTTTCCAAAGGTAAAGAATCACCTTTTGAATAATGCATTCAATGAATTTGTGCCCAGCCTCAGAATTAATTTGTAGTGCTTGTTGGAGAAGGAGCCCAGCTCAGATGTCTCATTTCCAAGCAGTGAAGTTTGCTAGAGTTTGAAGCTGCTTCCT
Source organism: Dasyornis broadbenti (assembly GCA_013397935.1). Lineage (NCBI taxonomy): Eukaryota > Metazoa > Chordata > Aves > Passeriformes > Dasyornithidae > Dasyornis > Dasyornis broadbenti. The sequence goes on along the minus strand of VZRN01001083.1, from coordinate 7,625,995 downwards.
CATCTTCATCTATTAATTCTATAGCAGAAGAAATAGAATTAGGATAGATAGAGATTAG